>JAJTWR010000231.1:3695000-3835000 GCA_021613335.1 Whitmania pigra
GTCCTGGTAAACTGCATCTGGATCGTCTTCCAGGATTTCCGGTGACGTCAGTGTTACGTCATCGTGACTGAAAAGTTACATGACCGTTGTGTGATATCCCAGAATTATTAAACATAATTCATAATTCCGGATGTCATTGGTGATAATATTAAAACAGTTAAAAATGATAAAGCAGTGCTTAAATTATTAATGTTGTCACTGATGACAAAAACTTTTATTATTGTAAAATAGTTAATATTGTTGTTGTTTTAAACTTTAAACTTATGTTCATCATTAAATTGATTGCCAGTTTCTTTAGTTTCTTATCCATTGCCTTAAAAGTTGAAAATGATTTTGTAAAAGTTCGAAGATATTATTTTAAATAAATAAAAAAAATATTGAAATCCTGAATGAATCCTTTTTTACCTTTGTGATGCGAATGCTTGAAAAAGTTCATTGACGTCCGATTGCTTCTGCCTCTCATCAGTTCGACTATCATGGGAACGATTTAATTTTTTAAAATTTATAGTACTTATTAATTAATCAACACTTAACCAGTATTACAATGATGATGATATCCTAACCTAAGATGCAAATCAAACAAATGAAAGAACATGTAAGATATAAGATATAAGATGTTGGATATAAGATATAAGATAAGATATAAGATATAAGATATTGGATGTAAGATATAAGATATTGGATATATGATATAAGATATAAGATATAAAATATAAGATATAAGAAATAAAATATAAAATATAAAATATAAGATATAAGATATAAGATATAAGATATAAGATATAAGATATAAGATATAAGATATAAGATATAAGATATAAGATATAAGATATAAGATATAAGATATAAGATATAAGATATAAGATATAAGATATAAGATATAAGATATAAGATATAAGATATAAGATATAAGATTTATTGTTACTCAATTCCCAGTTTGCTTGCCACCCTCCTCCACTGGAAGTGACCTCCACTCAGTGACGATTGCACGCTGTTCAAGTGGTTGAACTTATGGATCTCAATCACATCATTTAAAACTTCATGCGGTTCATTATTATGCATAACAAAGTCAAAGGAACAAGAACAAAAACAACAGCCAATGTAATGTCGTTAATCAGGTAATCAGGAATTTTGAGATTTTTGATCGAGTTAACTTGGTTAACAACAAGTGCCAGTTTTGAGCGCAAAGAATGCTTTAATTTCGGCCAATTTAAACTTTAACAGCCCTTTTCAAATAATGCTTAATTATTATTAAGTATTATAAAATTAGTATTAAGTAATATGTAATTAGTATCGAGTATTTTTCTGAAATAGTATTAAGTTTAAGTTAATTAAATATTTTAATAATTTTTGAAACATTATTCATTTTCAGGGGTTGACACGCTTTTTTCGGTATCTAAGTTTTGCAATTATGAATTTTTTTATTTATTTAAGAATGTTTATTTATCGACTTTTTAAAGCAACAAATAAATAGATAATTACTTATTAAAATTATTATGCAATATTCAAGTTGCTGTGTCAGGAATTCGATGATAAATTAGTTTCTGCGACACTTGCATGTTATTCGTGCGGCAGCTAAATTCTGAGAAATTGTTAAAATTTTCTTAGAAATGCATCCCCTTTCTGTGGCTTGCATTCATTTCAACATTTCAAGTGCATCAAGGGAATGTCAAAGATGATTTGATGAATGACATGACTCATAGATAATTTGATTCATGATAAAGAACTCTTTGTTGAGAAAGGCATGCAGGTTGGCCGAATGGGTTACGGTGACCTTCATACAATGGTAATGACAACAGTAGTAGCGTGTCGTGTTCGAAACCCAGCCTGCACTGCCACAAGCGCAAAAATAAATTAAATACAATTACAATTAAAGCTTCAAATGTTTTATAGAATGCATTCAATTTTAAAAAACTATCAGTAAAATTCAAATTTTGTTTGAATTCATATGAGATAAAACATTGAACTCTTATTAAGCATTTTCATTCGGGGGATAGGAATTGCTGTGAAATTTCAATTGCAAGCCATGAAAACGTTGATATGAAAGTGATTAATTAAGCAATTAATTGCTTCAGTCATTTATTTCAGAAAAAAAATTAAGAGAAAAATATTAAGGAAATGTTAATAAAATCCCTTCATCATTTGAAAATTGAGAAATTTGTCCAGAATATAAACTTCTCTTCTCGAAAATTTGAAATTTTATTTTTAGAATCAGTTAATGACATTTGACGTCTAATGTCTGTAAGTCACATCATGAAGCTTAATTTGCAGGGTTTTTTTATTTGCGTGTTTAATTTGAAAATTAGAAAGAAATTTAAATTTAGTAATAGCAACCAAATTGGTAAATTACTAATAACTTTAAAATTTAATTAAGGATAAACTATCAAACCTTGTTTTTGTGGCAGGAATCTGTGAATTTAAAATAAATATTTTCTTTTAGTATTTGTTTCTCCAGTAAAGTTGCAAGAAAAACACAACAAACAAACAACAAATTACAAATCAGTAAGATTCATTTTAAAGTTCATTTTAAAAATTCACATGTGGGCATTAAAGCTTTAGCAATATGAAAAATAATTGTAATGTTTCAATAGAAAACACAAAATGATGCCAACATTGATCTTGCAGTCTTTTAGTGATGCTCTCTGAGAAGCTGAAAAGGTAGGAATTGTTCACTCATTTATCAACAAATTCATTTCAATAAACGTGCTTCCATCATATTATTATGATACTATTGATGATATTATTCATATGACTTTTAAAATAAAAATAAAATAGTGGTTTATGCAAATTAATTACAAATTAATTAATAATGCTTCTAATGAACGTAAACAAATGACTCGAATATATGGAAGGACTGGCATTTTTGGTATTTTTGTTGCTTCCCCCTGATCATTTTATTCAAATAATTATCCGTTTATTCAATTAATTGAATACTTAATCTTCTAATCATCCACCTATTCATGTAATTACTAATTGCTAAATAACATTAATTAATTAATTATCTACTTATTCATCTAATCACCCACTTATTAAATTCATCGTCTTCGTGAAGGACATCACTTTCAACTTTGTCATTACCTCCAATTTAGCATTCACCTTTCGAATTTTGAGTTTATTTGAACTTCCCAATGTCTGTAATTTCTCTTCATTTCTGCTTTAATGCTACTCGCCATTTTGTGGTGCATCTTCAAGACGACGACGATGACGATGACGATGACGGTGACGATGACGGTGACGATGACGATGATGATGATGATGATGATTAACCAGAGAGTAAAGCTTCGCCACTTGGCTGATTTTACCCTCTGCTATAAATTACTGACTGGATGTGCCAACTCTTCCTTGAAATATTCACTACTTGCCCACGACTAGCTAAGAATGAGAGCTAAATTTAAGCTTTGATGCAGTAATATCAACGCAAACAGCGTCGAACTGAAATAACGTGAAATAAATAAGTAAATAACTTGTATTAAAACAGCGAAAATATGAGCTTATCTTTTAGCTTTTGTCATGTTTCACCTCTTATTTCACTCATTTGTCTGACATTGAAGCGGTCAAAACGACTTTATACAGATTAAAATTAAAATTTAAAAAATGTTAAATATTACCAATCAAAAGCTCATTCTCCGCCGTTTGTTGCTCTGATGTGCTGTCGATGTTTGGATCGTTGCTGCCCTTTAGAGAATTAAAACATTCGTTTCAATAATCCAATATCTTAAACTTAAATATTATTTCATTAATTAACTAATTATATAAAGTTATTAGTTTCGAGGATATTTTGACGACTTTATATCAGCGATTACATAGGATTAATATTTAACAAAGATTTTATTAACAATAACAACGTCCTTCAACTTTCAAATGTGCCACATTTAACCATGCTTTTGATTGGTTTTAGCAACCAACCACTCACCCATTCACCTAGCAACCAACACACATTCAATCATTCTCTGAAGAGCTGCCACTCAAGGCAGGCAACATCTCGCCAAAAGTGATGGAAAGCATAAAAGTTCACTCAGGAAGTTGGAGGCAGAAAAGTGTTTTTTCATGTTGAAGATTTTGCACCATTTAATATCGAGTAACATGTTCAATGCATCTCCTCGGGCAGATTCAGATTCAGTATACTTGTCCGTTATTTCCTTCTCCTATCAACCACAACCATACCAACTATAACCACACTAGCCACAAACACAATCACATCAACCACAACCACAACTACATGTGGCATCGTTTCTACGTTATCACCGCTATGACCGTTGGATGTGTCAAAGATAAATAAGCGAATCTGTGGAATGAGAAACTACGAAGCGAAACGATGATGACGATGATGAGGAGGACGATAGGATGTTACTGATGACAGTAATGGCGATGATGATGGTAGTGATGATAATGATGGTGAGATCACCGAAGTAAAACGTTGGGAAGGATGAGAAAAAACGGGGGCATACCAAAATAGAGAAGGATTATTTAATCTTTATTTATATTGTTTATATTTTAATTATAATTTAATCCAAATTATTTAATCCCGTGCACCAAAATATCTATTACCGCATATCAAAATATCGAAGGATTTTGGTCCAAAATATCGAAAGATTTTGATTAAAAATATCTAGAGCCTTACAACAACATAGCGAAAACTATGACCAACATAGCCGTAGAAGCGCGGGAAGTATGAGCACGAGGTGATGTGATGCATTATGATTATATGATTACATCAATAAACAAGTTTCTTAATGTTTGAATGTAGTTCCATCAATTTTTAAAATTTATTTTTTCTTTTTACATTTTTGAAACTTTATTAAATTTATAAATTGAAAAAAATAATTTCGCTTCCACATTATATAATCAAGATAGAACGATTTCCTTTTTGGTCAATCGCAACAAGAACTTATTAACCAAATATGGCTTCATGTACAGCTTATAAAACAGATATTAAAAGAGAATGTATAAAGTTTTATGCCAATCTTACGAAGGATGGATGCACCTTAAATGAACAAACAGTAAGAATATGCCATGATGTTAAATATTTTTAGTAAAATCAATGTAATAATAGTTATTAATTTGCTTTCTCAGAAATTTCATCCGAGAGTTACAAGGAGATAGTTAAAGAAAAAAGCGGTAGATTTAAATGGAAATATCAACGTTGCAGAGTAAAGAAGGAACGATTGATGATATTGTGATAAGGATTCCACCAATTACAGCTTCATATGAGGAACTCATGGGAAATGGAGACATTTCAGTAATTGACCTTCCAGATGTCAGCATGGATAGAATGGAATTTGAACAATTCCAACTCATTGAAAAAGGATCAAATAAAGGTAAGGCGGTTCTCTTGAGCAACATTGGGCTTAAATATACCTTCAGCAGGAAATCAAAAACCACCTCATATTGAAGATGCTTCATGCGAGACTGCGAGTGTTGGCACAGTCGCCTCAACAGAAAGGCAGAATCATCGAGTTTAACTCTTTACAAACTCGTTTATTTGCTGCGTAAAGAAGGTCTGCAAACCACTCTGACGTTGCGGCTGCTTTCTGGCAAAAAAAATGAACAGGGTTGGCAAGAAGAGATTTTGTGAACATAAGCGTAAGCTGCTTGAAGCGTGGAATGACTGTGAAAACGCCAATATTGATATTCTTGATTTGATCAAAATATATGGAAAGTTTTTATTCCAATAAATGACTTTATTTTTTATTTTTCTTGTAGGCTTTCGCTATTTTGGTCACGCCTTGTAGATATTTTGGTCTAGTTATAAAAAGGCCTTCGCTATTTTTGACCGACCGCAAGTTTGCTCGCACACCTTTCTCTATTTTGGTATAGACCCAGAAAAAGCAATAACAAGGGAAATTGAAGAAAATGCGGAGGACTTGATGCGGCGTCATCGCGTCATCATGGAAACCAGCTGCTGTTGCTAAGGAGAGGAAAGTGGTCGTTATGAACAATGAACGAAGTTAAGTTTGATCGTGAAGCGCTTTCAAGAAACCCTTTCATCCTAAAATGTATCTTACAGAGAAGACACAAGGCCCCTCTGACGCTATGCACATGGCGCTTTATATTATTATTATTATTATTATTATTATTATTATTATTATTATTATTATTATATTATTATTATTATTATTATTATATATTATTATTATTATTATTATTATTATTATATTATTATTATTATTATTATTATTATTATTATTATTATTATTATTATTATTATTATTATTATTATTATTATTATTATTATTATTATTATTATTATTATTATTATTATTATTATTATTATTACTGTTGTTGTTGTTGTTGTTATCTTAAACATTTATTTTTGTTTTATTTATTTCGACGAAATGAGATCCACAAATGAGAACTAAGCAAATTGGCTTATAGATAGATAAGTAAGAATTGAAATCATTTAAAAGTTGTAAAGATAAGCGAACCCTAAAAAGAAGCAGCCAATTATATTTAATAATTAACTAATAAGACTCTCGTTTAAAATAGGAGATTAAACATTTATTAAAAATTTCTGCATTTGTGAAAAATTGGAAACCTGAAAATGTTCAAACAATTAGAGCATCGATGGTAATCTATTCGAAACGAGTTTTAAAATTATTTAGGTCCAAACTTTATTACATATTAAAGCTGCAAGATATTTTAATGTTGCCTCTTCAAATTAATATTTTATACATTATAATTTAAAGTTTTTTACTGAGGAATATTTATAAACATCAGTAATTTCCCAGCAAAAAAAAAACATCATTGAGCAACTTAATTTATAAAAAAGTGAAAGTTTCAGTGAGGTTGAGTATTTTGCGTACCAGGATGATAGATTGACAGATCGTAAAACAAATGGCGAAGGAATGAAAGCTGCTGATGATATGAAAATATGATCATCAGAATCATTCATCAATCAAAAATATTATTTGCATTTCATCTGCATCACATCAGTATCATCATCATCATCATCATAAGCATCATCATCTGCAGCAGCATTATCATCAATGAATTTCATGTACAACTAAGTCAGTTTCTCTATCAATCACTTCCAACGACTTCCCCAGTATCACCAACGTGATTACTACTCATTCACCAGCATCCTTACCAGTGTTTATCATTATCACATTACCATTTATATAATCACAGAACTTTTAAGGTAATAATATTGTGAATATATGGATAAATTCTTGTAACAAAAACGCTTGTAAAAGGTCATTTACATTTTTACATTTACAACCGACATTGTCATAATAGTTAGAAAAATGTAAAAAAAAACAATTCCAGAGAATAAAATAGACATACGAACAAATCAATTTACATTTACAAATCTTTAAAATTACACTAGGAATATTTGAAATTACATTTACTAGTCTTTAAAATTATATATAATTATTTTATTACGTATTGACACAAGCATTGACATAATAACATTTTATTTTTTACTGAATTTTTAACTTGAGTTTTGAATTCGTAACTTAAATTGAGAGATCAAAAATATTAATAAACAATTTTTTTAAATTGAGAAATTAAAAGTATTAATAAACATTTTTTTTTAATTGGGAGATAAAAGGGTTTAATAAGCAGATTTTTTAGACCACGAATGTGATTCTACTTCTTAGGAGGAGATATTTTTAATTTTTTTTAACATTTTTTAAATTTATTTCTCCTGACTACTTTTGCTACTTTTTGTGACTATTTTGTGGTTGATTTCTTTTATTGTTATTAAAATTATAAAACACATATTAAGTATTATATTAATCATAATTAAATTATAAATTATTGCATTAATTAGTTATAATAATTAATCTTAATAATACGTAATAATAACAGTATACATTTCAGATAATTTAATAGTAAATGTTCATCAAGACATGCTCTATCAAATGCAACGGTCCATTTCCTGTTGCAACATTTTTTAACTAGTCTTTCTAGTTTCCACCATTTTTTAACAAAAATCAATCACCGTAACTTTTGTTTAATAAAACTTTAACTTGGGGCTGACTGGCCATTTCGGTGTCCGCAATCATCAGAACCCCTTAACGTTTAACTGAATTGTACCAATGTGACTCAATTAATGCATGAAAGAAGGAAATGTGAAGAAAATAATAAAAATGTAAATATCATTAATTTCGTTGCTGCTGTCGTTGGACTTTTACTGTCCACGTCTGTGATTCCAATGAATTTCTGATTCCAATCACAACATGTCAGGAAAATAGCTTCAAATATATTCTCCAAAAGGTTGCTCAAACAAATTAAATATATTTTCTATTTGTTTCAAATAATCAAACATATTTTCTTTTTATTTCAAATGATTTTGTGTGCATATTTCAACAAGTTGTTGCAAGAGATATATCACTTTTTTTGGCTAATAAACACATTAAACTCACTGTATCCAACATAAATTCATACAAATATGAATGTATACAAAATATGTATCTCGTAATATAATTACATTCATTATTTAATTTTTATCGACATAAATGAATAGAACATGGTTGGTTTTTTTAAATATACAAAAAATGTTGTTTAATGGTTAAATTTAATTTATAAAAAATAATTTCAGGCTAATTCACCTATAAGATGGTTTCCGGTTGGTCATTAAAAGAATTATTGTAATTGAAGGAGTACTTTAATATAGCTCATTCAGAAAATGGAGAGTAATTTGTCAGACACTTCAGGAACTTTTTTTTAATGTTAAAATCTTTTTCAAATGTTTTGCCTGAATAACCTTGTTATGCAATTTTATATTTTGAAACTAAATAATGTCATAACAAAATTCCTGGAATAATAATGTTAACAACAATAACAGCAATAATAGTAATAATAATAATAATAATTAATAATAATAATAATAATAATAATAATAATAATAATAATAATAATAATAATAATAATAATAATAATAATAATAATAATACTAATAATAATAATAATAATAATAATATAATAATAATAATAATAATAATAATAATAATAATTAATAATAATAATAATAATAATAATAATAATAATAATAATAATAATAATAATAATAATAATACTAATAATAATAATAATAATAATAATAATAACAATAATAATAATAATAACAATAATAATAATAATAATAATAATAATAATAATAATAATACAGTTAATTTTTAATATTAATTAAAACCTCGTCCAGCGTAATCTTAAATTACAAAAAAATAGGCACCTTGCGTTGTTTGTGGTGCCCAAGTTTGGCGAAGACTCCCGAGGCCTTCAACTTATCACCCCCCGTCGACATCCTGCGACCCCCCTCGTAGCGTCTGCATGGTCCATCCCGCGGTCTCCTAAATTATATCGTTATGTTTGACTTTATTTGGAATCGGTTTATCTTTCAACTATATGAATTAATAGGTTATTATTATTATTATTTCTAAATATTTCGAAACATTTTTAAAGAGAAGTTCCATAAATTGTACTAATATGATACTAATATTACTAATGTACTAATAAGATACTAACACACATATCCATGATGTTAACATATTTATTCATAAATAACTAACTTAATAATGAAAAAAAGTAAGAATGTAAACAAACGTAAATTGTTCTTTGAAGTTAGTAATAACCTAAGATTCTGAAAAATCCAATTTAGCGGAAAACACATTCAAAAACCGTAAGGAAAGATAATGCAAACACGGTTGAGCTTTAAATCAAGAAAACTCACTTCACCGCTTGTGCCACCCCCGAAATGCTCATGGAACCTTAAAATATTCAAAGACTTTTAAGAAAAAATTGTTTGAAGAATTTCTTTTGTCGTACTTTTTTATTTCGTTCATATAAAGTTTATTTAAATAAATTATTTATAGGTAAAAAGAGATTTGATTATTTACAATATTCGTAATACCAGTAAACATGGAATCACTACTTGTAAATATGTGTAAATTACTGTCGTGAGACTTGTCCTTCCTCGTTGAAACTGTCAGACAAACAGGAGAATGGTTGGTTTTCGAGGGTTCGAGGTTTCTCATTTCACTCGGTGGCAATCCACTTGGACAACTGCTCACCTCGTCATCATCTTCTTCATCGGAATCGTCATCTTCACCTTCAAGACTGCTCAGACTTTGGCTATTAGTTAGAAATTAATGATCAATTAATCATACCAAATAATTAAATAAATGAAAAGGAAAATTTAGTCATTAATGCTAATGTGTCACAATCATCTTCGGCACCTTTGAAATATCTTTCTTTTTTTTTAATTTTAGAAAAGCATCTCAACGAGTGGAGAAATTGAATGCAATTGACAACAACTTTAAAATAATTTTTGGGTTTTCCTGTTTCAGCAGCTGTAAAAGCTGATATTGTGACGTTTGAATGAAAATGATTTCTATAAAACTCGGTCATTGATATCCATGGCAGGCAACGCACCATAAACACAAATAAATCAATAAATTCTTGTTAAAAAAATCTTGCTTTAAGTGCGAGAATTTTGACGACTTTTCCAGTAATTGTTTGTCTGGACTGAACTCTTGCTGAGAGAATTACTGAGAGGTTTTGAATAAACATGATTTTCATGGCAACTGACGTTACAATCACAACATCCAAAAACTCAATTGCTTCAAATAAGAAACGTTTTAGAAAAACATTCAAGTACAGTTACCAGACAACTCATGTCTAATCAAAATTAATTTGGACTAATTGGCATCTAACTTATCTTAAATAAAAATAGAAAAACACAACTTTTGTAATTTACTTTAATAAATTAAAT
This sequence comes from Whitmania pigra, assembly GCA_021613335.1. Classification (NCBI taxonomy): domain Eukaryota; kingdom Metazoa; phylum Annelida; class Clitellata; order Hirudinida; family Haemopidae; genus Whitmania; species Whitmania pigra. Next base: position 3,705,718 of record JAJTWR010000231.1, read on the forward strand.
TTGTAATTTTTGTAATTTTTTTGTAAATTCAATTTGTAATTTACTGCTAGAGTTCGAGGTTCAAAAGATAAAATTTCGATAGCATTCGTGAATTAATCATCCTCCCCATTACTCCGAGAACCATGTTCAAGCGGCAAATTGAAGAGCCATCCATCTTGTCGCAATTAAGATGATCATTATTTATTATCATCAATGATGTTCACGATATATTCATCATCACTACCATCATTCATGAAAGATCGTAACATCACAATATGGTGATATCAACATCGCAGAACAAAATGATCCATTAATCTATACCAATATCTCTGCTACTGGTTTGGAAGTGCAATACTCAACTGACCTCAACTGACCCAGATATCTCTTATTGACACAAAAATTTTCGTTTTACCTTTAAACGGATAAATATATTTTAAACATTGTGCTAACAAAGTTTGTACATAAACCGTACATTTAAGTCGTTCGTACATGTATAACTACATGCTTTTGCGAATGGTTCATTCAGTTTTCATGACATTTACATTGCTAACATTTTGGAGCTAGTAAATGTTAAAATATTAAGACAATGCAATAAAAATGTATAAAATGTGTTGTTGAAATAAAAGATGTGCTGTTGATAAATAAGTAACTAAGTGCTGACAATCACAAAATAATTCTCTTGGCCAATCTTCCAAAATAATTATGCCACTTATAATCCGCTTTCGAAGAATAAGTGAAAAATTTTCTTTGCATTTAGTTTGAAATTGTCTCATTTTTTGAATCGCGGATGTTTTTCGTCTTCATATGGCGATGTAGATTGTGATGATTTGAAAATGTTTGAAAGACATTGCGAGCGCGTTGATGATGAAGCGACGTTCAATTTTAATGATCAGTTTTGAATGGGAAATGAAATTATTACAACATTATCATAACATTGTCAATTTAAAGAAATAAATTCATGCGAAAGTCTTCCAAAGTTACTTTTTTTATCACGATATGCAATAGCAATTAATTTTATGATGTATTGTAGAATTATGTTGTTGTTGCTGCTGCTGCTGTTTTTGTTGTTGTACTCTCCATAAAATCATAGTATCATTTTTATAATTACTATTAATCGTGATTTGGTTTCAGATATTAATAATCTGATTCATCATTCATCATTTCGTTTTATAAAAATCATTTATTTCGCATCACCTCCCTGAGAAATTAAATAATTTGTAATTAAAAATTTTATTTTTAAAATTTTATCCGTCATGATGAGACGTTAAATTTAGTTTTATTTTTAAAACTTTCTGAGGCAACATGGAATAAAAAACATCGAAAGTTCAGTATGGGAGGAAATAACATTTAACAATTTAATTAAATATTGTCATACATTTATAATAAAACACCCATCCAATTACTTTCTAGACTGGAACCTAAAATCGTAAAAAGTGAGTTTTTTAGCAAAAAATCCGGTTAATTAGATGCTGTCAATTAATTAGGTTAATATGAAATTTTATGTTTTCAGTTACGTTGAAGCAAAATTAATGTATTATATTATATATATTATTATCAGCTGAGGTTGTTGGGTAGAAAATGTGGAAGAAACGAAAAAATATTTCTTCTAATCCTAAAGAATTAATTACAGTAAATATTTTTAATTTCATTGTTTAAATACTTATTATTAATATTTAACATTAATTAGACGTAACAATTTATAGTATTTTGTAGAAACATCAAGAAAGGAAAGCAGAGGCATTGTGAGGATATTTTGCGCCCCGGGGACGAACTAATAAATTTCCCCCATCCACCCCGCTTAATCACATTTTTCTATTACATCAAATAAGGAAAATTTAAATTTTAATGAAACATTGTATTTAAAGAAGCAAATTTATTTAAATTATATTGCATGACCCATTCAGTCACTGATTTAAACAGTCTACAAAAGATGTATTTTTCTTTATTTCACTGTCGCAAACTGGTCAATGACATAAGTAAAATCTCTTTTTCCCAATGTCTCTCTTGCAACTCTGAGAAGAGCAAGATCACCTAGTCTGGTGGTAAACAATCTCTTTTGGGAAGGGGCTACAAACAGAATTCGGAGAACCTCCTGGGACCGATCGAAAGAGACCGTGTAAAATAGATTCTAAATTATAAGCCTCATCAACATCAAGGCACCGCAGGAAATAAGACACATGTGCAGGAGAATAAGTACAAAGTTGTGAACTATTAATAGATGAGCTGATGTTCATAGCGAATCTTGACAATTTTAAGTTGATTAGAGTACGCAACGTGACGGCTGAGGCTGCAACAAGCTTTGAGATATCAGGCTGTTCGTAGTTTGCTTATCGATGGAAAATAATCAAATATCAAAAATGGAGGTACATTGAGTCGAGATGTATGGAAAGCTGTAAAATCACGGCGCATTTTAAGATGATTTGTGGTAGTAACTCGACTGTTTTAGTCCAGTGAGAAAACATTTTTTAATTTAGAGCTATATGTCGGGATGTGTGCATTCTCGAATCTTACGAAAATTGACTGAAAGACCTTTTTTTACTTTTCTTGTAAGCCTACGAGGTCCACATGATGGCTGGTCGTGGGCCTGAGGTTGTCCACCATTGGTCTAGATTATCCTGTCCCATCGAAGCACGCAAATAAGATAAAATAAGTTTCAATTTCTTGAACGATCGGTTGCAATAGAAACTGCTGTTAATAAAATTTGCAGTGAAATTAGAAGATTTAAATATAAACCATTTTCATAAAACGCAATAAAACTAAGAAGATCCATATTAGAGTTTCGGATAGAACTTCATTGCGTTTACTGAGCAGTATTTAGCATTCGTCAAGCTCTTGCTCCAAAGATTCAACATCAGCTATTGTTTTCTTGAAATTCATAGTAGGATCTTGAAAGAGCATCTGTAAACAATCAATTTTTCCGGCACCCCGTCAAAATAGCACCATCAAAACATAAAACTCATTTCATTTAATCAAATTTGAAATAAGTTACAGGTTAATGTATCAACTCATATAAATATTTTTTTTATAAAGATACATTGACGGGGAGGTCTTGACGGGGCTATTTTGTCGCTGGGCTATTTTGACGGGTCACCAATTTTTCCAAGAATTGAAAATCCAGAAAACTATGAAGTTAAAATTTAATATGCCAGTAAATGTTCTGCATCATTCCTGGTTTTGGCGTCACAGTTTAGTCCTCCGATAATTTGTCTGGCAGTCCTACTATAGTTCTTCCAGTCCTTCATGAGTAGCTTTAAAAGTGTCTGATCGTGCGCTCCAGCATATTTCAGAATCCCGCTTTACTGTGATGGCGGCAGAAATATGTTGTCACGACGTATGACGTATGATACATCAACATAGCCGCTGCAGTCATCTTGTGACCGATTTATTAACCTTGTTCAGTTATTATAATATAATGTTGTATATAAAACAAACGTAATAATAATTAATTTATGAAGCGCCATGTTTATAGCGTCAAGGCGCCCCGTGTCTTCGCTGTCCCATGAAGTCCTGAAGAGGTAGGTCTTCAGGTGACGCTTGAAGAGCTCCAGTGATGGCTGGGCTCTGACGGTGGGAGAGAGTCTGTACCAGACAGCTGGAGAGGCGTACGACAAGCCTCTGTTTGGGAGGGATGATCTATGTACCGGTTGGTAAAGTTGATTGGTTGACGTTGAGCAAAGACCAGGTGTTTGTCGGCGATCTATTAGGTGATGGAGGTAAGGTGGGGTGGATGTCGCTAGAGTGTGATATGTCATGAGGGCGACTATGAATCGGCAACCAGTGCATTTTCTTCAGACATTGAGTGCTAATGAGGATAGGGTTGAGGAGAACAAGCTTGGCAAGCTTAAGCGGCGCTCAACCACTTGCATAGCGACGCATCCAAGGAGCGCTTTGTGGCGGTGCAAGTTGGGTTTCGAACACGACACGTAACGATTGCTGCTTTCACCGTCGTTATCAGGCGCGCTACCCTCTCAGCTAACTTGCCCGCCAAAGAAGCGGATGTGCCATAAAGAAGAGAGTTACAATAGCCTAGACGAGATAGAACAAGGCAGCGTGCATGGGCTGAATTTAAATCAACGGAAAGTAGCGGACGGATATGCCGGATCGCCCAGATGAGGTGATTGCAAGATTTGACAATAGAAGCGGAATGTTCTTTAAAGGTGAGGTGTGAATCAAAAATAACAACGAGGAGCTTGAGAGTAGTAGAGGAAGGAAGGAGTGTTCGACGCTTATGGAAAGAGGAGGCGACAGAGTTTTCAGGCGAGCGGGTGTGCCAATAAACATAATTTCGGATTTCTGCGGATTCAGTTGGTGAAAGTTAACGAGTTGCCAATCATTGATGGCATGTGTGCACTTCCGCGGCAACCCGTCATAATAGCCCGGCGACAAAATAGCCCGTCAAAACAGCACCATCAAAACATAAAATTCATTTCATTTAATAAAATTTGAAATCAGTTATCGGTTAATGTCTTCAACTCATATAAACATTTTTTTTTATAAAGATACATTGACGGGGATGCTTTGACGGGGCTATTTTGTCGCTGGGCTATTTTGACGGGTCACCCACTTCCGCAGATTTTCGAGTTGATCTGAGATGCTGATAAAAAGCCTCATATTGGCGCCCCTGCATCTTGTATCTCCCGCTCCCTTAGCTATTTAAAGAAAACTAAAAAAAAATTCAATATGATAATTAAATGTTCCCTGTTGTTATTTTAGCAAGTAATAATTATTACTATTATTAATATTCTCTTCATTTCGGTAAGTGCTTGTCAAGTGAGTTTAAGATGTATTATTAAAATTGAGTTAAATTAAAATTAATCCAATATTTATTCGGCAGGAAATAATCAAACGATATTATTATATTATGCTTACGCAATAACTTTAACAGTAACAATATTAATAATAATAATAATAATAATAATAATAATAAAATAATAATAATAATAATAATAGTGTCCTTATTATAAACAATGTACCTTGTGTTATTACGCCATTAATCAAGCATCATTGCACGGAACACGGGCATGTGGATTACGGAGTTGCCTTGTATTTCTGTCCTCAGCTAATGTGCTGCAGTCTCAACTGTCGTCGTCGTCGTCAAGGCAATAATATTTTATTAACATAAATTATATTTTATTTACTGCATCGTTATATTGCTTCAACACAAATTACATATTATTAATATTCGGATAAATTAAAGTCCGGTTGAATGTTAAAGTTGGAATTAGCAACATATATGCATGTAAATATATATATTGTAATATTATAATAAGACAAACTGCTCATCATTAGCTACCGTATTTTCCCTGAAAATAAGACAGTGTCTCAATAAATTAATTTTTGCTCCAAAAAGACGCACTAGGGCTTATTTTCGGGGGGTGTCTTATATTTTCATAATCAACATTTTTTCATGTTACACAAATTAATAAGCTACAAAAGGCAAAGAGTATGGTTTTAATCATATATTTAAAAAATTTATATTTTACAAGAATGTTAGAAAACCCTTCATTTATAGTATGTTTTAAATTAGTCAAAAACCTATTATAAAAATTATAAATCTCCAAAATTTAAATTACTGCCTGAAATTCTTGCGAATCCATTTTCCATAGAACCATTGGTCTCAATCACTCATGTTTAGCAAGAGAACATTGTGTTCATGTACCTTGCCGCATTGGCAACACAACTATTAGTGAATTGATGCACTGAATTCTTAACCCAACTCACAACTTCTCGCTGGTTAGGCTTCACAGAGTTTCTGATCCACACTTGTATTTCTTAGCATTTCCCTCGCCCACTTGTTAACTGAGGTCATCATACTATGCATTTGAGGATCATCCGGATAGTCAATTTAATTTCTTTATAGAAAGATTCTTGTCCAGTGAGTCTCCCACGATTTCTGTTACATTCAATGAAATAACTTTTTCTTTTCATCTTGTCGAAATAACTGTTAATGGTTATAATAAATCTGTTAAATATTTGACGCACTGAATTAAGAACATTCATAAACACAACTCGATGCAACTGTTTTCTTATCGGTTGTCTGTTTACCCGTTTACATCTTACATACGATTACTGTTATTATCTCATTAAACGCTTACAATCCAACTTGTTATTGGGTTGCAACAAGCCGTAAATGCCGGCTAACGATATTAACTAGGCTCTAGTTACTAGGGCTTATTTTCGGGGAAACACGGTAACATCAATCGCATTGATATTCAATTAATAGCGATCATGCATTCACCTCAGGAATCGTTTAAACATGGATCATTATTGTTATTATTATCATTATTATTGATATGGATTTACGTTTTAATCTTTCTATTGTCGACTAATAATTAATAATTAATTTTTATTATTCTAGAAATCCTCATCAAATTGCGTCCTAGAGTCTCAATTATCAATTTTTTTAAGTTCTTGTATTTTTAAATGATAAAATAAATCTGTGTATTTCATTTATCCATACACCCATAAATTCATTCAACGATCCATTCATTCATCTAATCATCTATTCATCCAGCAAATAATTGAATCGCATCGGAGAATTGGAAAACCTTCAAAGGCGATTAATTGCCGACTCAGTTTCCTTGTGAGAGAGCAATGATGGATGGAAATTCTGAGGACAAATTGTCTCTAATGAGTCAGACATTCTGAGTTTACTATAGACTGAATGATTAAAACAAATTTATTTATTATTTATTATGACTTTCAAATGTTCATATCTCCATATTTATCACTTACATCATTATTTGATAAGTAAATATAGGAAAATTAAATCAATTACAATTTTAGTTAAAGATGAAGTTAAGAATCCATTGGAGGTTGAATTGTTGAAATGATATTTATGATATTATTTATATATTTATAAGCATTTATTACACAAATATGCGTTCACAATAGCGTTAAAATACTCTCCAAAACTTGTTGCGAAACAACAATTTAGTAGCAAATTGCAATTCCAGGAATTTCCACCTCCAACAACTGTGCCTCAGGAAAGAAAATGTTCCGATTGACACTGAGGTTCTGCATCTTCCACAACAGGTTTCATACATAAACCTGCATGAAATGTCAGCCTTAGTAAAGTACTTACAGTGTAAATTTACACGATATCTCAAGAAACCCATTAATATTTATTTATCGTTAAATTTACATTTATTGACCGTTAAATTGATATTGATGTATATATTTTATTTGTTTATGACATAAATACATAAACATTATGTATCTATTTGTTTATTCGTTGACATTTCTTCCGTATTGATTTGAAACAAATGTCTAAGATCTGCTTTTATATCTTATTGTGGCAAAGAAAACAAAAGTTACTTATTACTCCGCCTTGGAGCTCCGACAGGGATCCTCAGAGGAGTTTCCCCCGTCTTCAAACGTTTCGGCCCTTTGAGTCTCCTTACGTTTTCGGGGAGCGGGCCGCATCCGGTGATCAGCCGGATGTCCCTGTCGGTTTGTCCTGGACTGGAGCGACTTCGAAAGCTCTCAATGGCTTCTTCATGTCGCATGCTGTCTGTTTGTCACCTGCAAACTTCCACTATGCGGGGCTCTCATTGGCCTTGTTCTGTCGATCGCCTCCACCCCACTGGCTTTTTCACACCGCCTTAATATATGCAAACTGGACCTTATAATTTCTTTGTAGCGGCAGCCGGGCTTTCACCGGTTTCTTGTAGTGGCCTCTTAAGACTTCTTCTGGTTCTTCATGTGCCAGATCCAGAATGAAGCCGCTTCAGCTTCCAGGAGCTTCCAGGTCCATTGTTAGATCTGCATACTTATCTGCTTTGAGCGCATTGCTGTATTGCCTGTCCTCTCACGGAACCGTCAGAATGATGGCATCCGTCGACAACAAGTCGACGGCGATACAAGCACCAAATCCGGCTTCTTGCCACTTTCTATCGGCACCTGGGGGTAGTGCCTCATTCCTTCGGCTGCGATGGTCTAGTCATTCGCCTCAGCCAAAATGTCTCGCCTGGGGGTTTGACATCTCTTTTTGCAGAGCTGTGCGAAGCCTTCGCTCAAGAAGTAAATCTTTCGCTGATTTGCTTTGGAGATTGCTGCTTTTGCGGCCTCAAACACTTCTCGAAGGACCTGGATATGTCGCCATATGTGCCGACCATTGGCAAGGGCATACGTGCAATTGCTGAGCACGTGATGCAGTGTCTCGGTCCCGCCGCAGAGCCGGCATTCGGTGTCATCCACCAGACCCCACTTCTGCACATTGTCCCTGGAAGGCAACTGGTCGTACACTGACCTTATCGCGTAGGCAAGTAGGAGCGGGGACATCTTCCACGGGTAAGGAATCGTTGCATCCCACGTTGTCCATTTACACTGCTGTGACTGCTGAACTGCCTTCGTGACTCGGTCCTGGTCTACTTTCCGCCTTCTTTCCTGGCTAATCATAGCGACTCTGACTGATGAGCTCGCCTGGGCCCATTTTGGCAGGTGGTTCCATCTTACTGCATGAAGGTCTGTCTGGGTAGGACCTCTCACTTCCTCGAACTTCAGCTCGGCAACTGATTCGTCGATTTCATTCTGAGCTCGGAATTTCCTTCCAGATCTGAGCAGTAGCTTGACTTCGCGGATCCTGCTATACGCGGAGTTGTTGAGCATCCACTGCGTTCTTATTTTGGAGAGTTTGTACTCTTCCACGATGGACCTTAGTGGGGGTCGCAGGCTCGTGCTCCTACTGAAGAGGGCTACCGATGACAGCGCTGGAGTTAGGTCTAGCCATTTTCTGGTGTATCGGTTAACCTTCCTCTCTAGCTTCTCGACCACTGACAAACCAATCTCATAGATGGTTAATGGCCAGAGCAGTCTTGGAAGGAGCACGAACTGGACTTTGAACCGCCCTTGCAGCGGTGCCGCCTCGATCGCCTGCAGTCCCTTGATGGTTTGTTGGAGAATGGCGTCTTGTCTGTGAGAGATTTGTCGAAAAACCTTCCAAGGCTTTTCACCGGTTTTTCGGATACTGTAGGGATTCGCTGCTCCGCCAAATCGAAGAACACGTCTTCGCGAATTTTCCCCCTGACTAGGGCGAGACTTCTGGATTTCGCAGGCTTGAAGCCATTCGACACCACCAATACCAGGGTATTTTGGACAACCTTCTTCCTGTTCATGATCAGGGTGGTGTTGTCCATGAATGCCTTTATTGGAGGCATGTCCTCACCTTTACCAATTTGCGCCTCTGGAATACGAGACCCGACTGCCTTCAGTAGGAAGGTAAATGTGTCTAAAACACGAGCAACAAACAATAGCACAACTTCTAATTAATTGAAAACTTACAAAATTCAACTGTATATTTACGATACATATAATATATATGATAAAAACAAATAATAAATAATACATATAATAAAATATTCGAAAATTTGTAAAATATCCTCAAACAAAGTTAATAGATGACTCGAAACATCGTCAAGGATTTCAATATTATTAAAGATTAATAAATATTTTTAAATAGTGATATTATTAAATATTATTAAATAGTGATATTATTAAATGTTATTAAATAATGATATTATGAAATATCAGTAAATCAGTGAATGTGTAGCTACAAAAAATTATTTAAAATCAGATTAACAATTATTTAAGGGCATCCCGTAACCAAAAGATTTAATTTACGGAGACATGTTCTGTAAACTCCTCATATCGAATTAGCGTGCAATTAAGGTTCAATGCGAAATATTTTAAGTAGAAATAAACAAAAGTATGAAGATTAACAAATTCGTAATTTAAAATATTTTAATACTACCAATTCACTAGCGCTTTAATTTCTTGATAAAGTAGGTATTGGGTATTTTTGGTATATTCTACGTTTTCTCGCGTAAAATTGTAGGCATTCAAGTTCGACTTAACAAAGGAATTGATGTACACGTTTATCTCATGTCTAAGTCATCTTAGTTATGCAACAATCGATTCAATAAATCAAAAGTTAGCTCAAAAGGCTGTGTTTCTGTGACGGAAACAGCTCTTTCACATATCTTCAACAATCTCACTAACATCTGTGGCAAGGGTAATTGCGCTGTGATGGTCGGCCTCGACCTTTCGGCTGCCTTTGATACCATCAACCGCCAGATACTGTTGGAGAAACTTTAGAATTGATGGCCTTGAACTTTCCTGGCTACAATCTTACCTTTCCAACAAAACCCAATATGTCAAACTAGGTGATCACTCCTCCCCTCCAGTTGAACTACTTGCCGGTGTTCCTCAAGGCTCTGTCTTGGGACCTTTGCTTTTCACTTGTACTTCACCTTTGTCTAACATTATTCATAACTTCAACATATCCTTCCATCAATATGCAGATGACACAATGACTCTTCTCTATTTTCTCCAGCCATAGCATCTCAGATCAACTCAAAAATCTGCGAAGTGCACGGATGCCATCAATGATTAGAATCCCATTAACTTTCTCTAACTCATTCCGCAGAAATTCGAAATTATGTTCATCGGCACAACCGCTCGCCTGAAAACTCTGTCGCCTCCTCTTTCCATAAGCTTCGCTGGTACCCTCCTTTCTTCCTCTACTGCTCTCAAAGTCTTCGGTGTTATTTTTGATTCCTCATCTTTTAAGAACATTCCGCTTCTATTATCAGATCATACAATCATCTCATCTCTGCAATCCGGCACATCCATCCGCTACTTTCTGTTGATATAACTTCTGCCCTTGCACGCTCCCTTGTGTCTCTCGACAAGACTATTGTAACTTTCTTCTTTATGGCACATCTGCTTCTTTAATTCATTCCTTGCAACGCGTCCAAAACAAGCCTTCCAAGCTTGTTCTCCTCAACCATACCTTCAATAGCACTCACTGTCTGAAGAATTGCACTGGTTGCCGATTCATAGTTGTATCACCTTCAAAATTGCCTTCATAACATATCACGCTCTAGCAACGTCCATCCCACCTTATCTCCATCACCTACTAGATCGCCGCCAAACACCTTGTCACCTGATCGCTCATCGTCAACCACTCAACTTCACCAACCGGTGCGTAGATCATCCTTCCCAAACAGAAGCCTTTCGTACGCCTCTCCAGCTGTCTCACTCCCCAGCCATCACTGGAGCTCTTCAAGCGTCACCTGAAGACCCACCTCTTCAGGAATTCACGGGACAGCGAAGACACAGAGCGCCTCTGATGCTATGCACATGGCGCTTTATATTATTATTATTATTATTATTATTATTATTATTATTATGATTATTATTATTATTATTATTAGTATTATTATTATTATTATTATTATTATTATTATTATTATTATTATTATATTATTATTATTATCTTATTATTATTATTAGTATTATTATTATTATTATTATTATTATTATTAGTATTATTATTATTATATTATTATTATTATTATTATTATTATTATTATTATTATTATTATTATTATTATTATTTATTATTATTATTATTATTATTATTATTATTATTATTATTATTATTATTATTATTATTATTATTATTATTATATTATTATTATTATTATTATTATTATTATTATTATTCACTCCCTTTGGAGGTCATCGGGGTCAGCATTGAGTTAAACCAATGCGACGTCACTTCGGAAGGCATTTCGGATTCTTGTCATCTCTCATCATGATCATCATTACTATGGACATCGCTGGACATCATTACTATGAACAACGCTGTCATCGTCATCAGCATCGTGAAAAGTTGTATTAAAATGTGAGCCATTTATAAAATTGCACAAATTTTCTGTAATTAACTTGGAGACGTGAAAGAAGATATTTTACTTTGAAATTAGGTGCTTGATGAATGGACAGAGGGACGAGTCATTTAATGCTATCAATTTAGCAGTGCTTTATAATATCACTATTATCACTATTATCATTATTATCACTATTCTCACTTTAAATATATGGATGGATTTAAATGTTTATTAATTACATTCACCACAAAAGTTTAAAAATGACATTATTAAATATATTCATCGCAACATTTTATTTTTATAGTTTTGTTAAATGTTTATGGCTAAAATATTTTCCTGATAGCATTTTATTTAAATCGGAATTAACTGGATATTGTTAAATTGTGTTATAAAGAATTTAAGTTAAGTAACTGGTTATTCGAGACCTTAAATAACCGGGTACATTTTTCGCTTTTAATCTTTGTCGCGTAATCCGATTAATCCGAAGTCGATTGCTTATTCCTTTATTCATTCAGTCAGTCATGCATTCATTCATTCTCTTTTTGCTTCCTTTCAATATAATTTTATATAACAGAGTGATTTTCCAATCTAACAAATGTTATTGAATTATGATCGTGTCATTGTGATAAATGATCCTACGATAACAAGGCCGATACCTCTTTCCTGCGACGGATAGTATCATGCGCTGTTTCTCATGCTTCTCTTCCTTCTTCTTTTCATCCAGTGGACACCAACTAGACCTTCTCCACTGTCGTTTTATGAAATCCGTTCCGTCTTCCTCGACTATGACGTCATCGATGGTGACGTCATTAAGGCATATTTGAATGCCCGTCTCGGGAAAGATGAGGTAGGTGCCCTGCGATGAGGCCGGGTTGAGCTCCGTTCCTAAGGACGCCGGAGTAGGTGACGTCACATCCATGGGTGTCCAACAGCAGATGAGATGGTCGTTAGGAAGAACATAGGAATGAATTCGTACGCTGTTGTTAATAAAAGTCTCACAAAGTGATGATCATCATCATCATAGCAATGTCCCTCGAATTTCCTTCCGATGAACGCAGTTTTCAGAGCAATTTTTAGAACTTCAGAGCATTAAAAGTAATCCAAACTTTATGAATTTTCAATTTTAAACTTTAATTCCATATTAACGAAATATTAATTAAATTTTCTTGCTCAACTATTCCAGACTAAATTAAACGACAGACGCCTTTTGCTAATATGCAAGCCACAAGAATCCTGGATCTTCAATTTTATTTGTTATAGCTTTTTTTATTTTTAATTTCCAAGATAAAATTCAATCAAATGGAGCTAATTTAAGGGGTTGTCGTTCCATCTCGGAGTCGTGATTTCCGAAGACTTGCACTCCAGTTGCTGGAGATGATGACGACGACGACGATGATGATGATATTGAAGAGTGTTACGATGAAACTGGTGCACGCATGCATCTCTTTGCTCATTAATGAAAATACACGCTGACTACACATTCAAGTTGATTATTTAATTAAATGACTGTAGAATAAATATATGTAAAACGCCATAAACCAACAACTTATTTAGAAATTTTTATGTGAGCCATTAAGAACTGCAATTTCATTATTCGCATCAAATTTCTGTTACTTCTATTTTTGACTTTGTTCGTTCATTGGTTCAATTATTTTTTTTACCAACAATGACTTTAAGCACCAACAAATTTAACTTTTGAAGGTTATTTTTAAATTGTCAATTTGTCAGTCAAATCCATATAATTCAAGAGGTAATTGTCTATTATTCAGGTGCTTAACTTTCAGTCACTCACCAACCATCCTTGTTATCCTTATTATCTTAGCGGTGTAAGAGACAACAAACAAACAAAGCCAGATCGTCGAGCACGTAAGAAATCTTAAATCTTTCTCTTCCTGAATTTCTTCACCTTCGCGTTCAAGGTCAAAACATGTTTCAAGCATGTATGTTTTGTCTTTTGCACTTAATTTCCGTGATGTTCTGACATGAATTCTTCATGTAGAATTGTTGAGTTCTTTCTACGTTATCCTACACACAATGCTACCGGAGCAATGAAGCTCGCAATTTTCTTTTCCATGTTCGGCTTAAATTCGTTCGTGTTGCAATAATCTGTGCTCATCTTTTGCTGAATTATTCCAATCCATGACATCCTCCAAATCTGAACATAAACATTCAAAAGTGTTAAGTTATCATAAAGTGTTGTTATTATATTGTATTATTTATGTAATGTTTGTAATATCCGGTCATACGAATTCTAGATACGACGGCCAAGCAGATTTAAGTCAAGGTGTCAGATTCAAGAGGTCGTACATTAATTATTCCAAATTCCGTTTAACTACGACCTCTTCCCTCCCTCTTGTAACAACGGGCACAGTTTCATTTGCACCATTTTGTTGAGCTGACAAATCATATAAATCAACATCAACTTCATTTAAGCATTCAGCAAAATATCAGAAGAGCTCTTTCTGCCGTTTGGCAAATTATTATTTATATAAGCGGGTTTTTAATTTTTGGGCCCAAGGGAGCACTGTCGGTGTTGATGAACATGCATATTTGACACGACTCTTGAATAAATCCGTTCAAGCAATTCTGACTGAACTGAATGATAATTGTAGATCATGTGGAAGAATTTTGAATGTTTTTGTTGATCGAGGTAACATTTTATCAACTTTAAAAGACTGGTAGAAGAAAATTATTGGAAATCTCTGCAAATTGCTTTCCGAGACATTGAGTATTTTAAGGCCTTTAAGGTAAACTGGAATGGATGGCAGAATAAATCTCTGGAAGACAATTTCAAAATGTGAACTTCGAATTGACAGGAAACAATTTTTTATGAAATTAATTAATGTCAATAATTTTTAACTGCCGTCCTGGGCTGATTTAGGCATAGTCGTGTCATTGCGCGGAGGATTTACGTAAGAGGATAGCACGGTGCAGTTGGTCGGTGATAGTCTGCAAACCCGACAAACAAAATAAAAACAGTCGCACATCCCGACCGCCATTAAATACGGGAAAACACAGAAACTACACCAAACAGAAAACATTATTTTTTGGTAGTCATTGGAGGACAGAGGCTGCTTTGTGGGTCTCCAGACTGCAACGTGCTGGGTAAATACGACCCTTTTGTCAATAATTGTCAAAACTTTTTCAAATCTCTTCCTCCCTAATTTGTTCCTAGTTTTTCTCCCTAGATTCTTGAAAAACCTTTCATTCAAATAAACCTTCGAACTTTTTTCAAATCAAAGACTCAAATTGATTTGTCTCCAGCTTCAAAAAAACCGAATAAGAGGAATTTGAATTTCCAGACGCTCTTGTAATTAAATTATCCCTACTCTAAACTAAGTTTTTTTTTTATTAAAAATGTAATTTGCAATTTTGTAGCAAGGCGGAGAAACTTCATTTATTCATAAGCACGTTTATAAATTTCATTTTAGTTTTGTTAAGATTAAAAATTATTTGTGTACGTTTCAACGAAATGACTATTTCTGAGCTTCAGATAGCATGTGTTAAGTAAAATTGTTGTTTGTTTGGGAGCTTTGTTTACATTCGGTTTTCGTTTTACAAATAAAAAGAATGTTCAGAGGAATTCATTCAAGACTGGCAAAGTTTGGAATTTTAATGATACTGCGCATAAAAGATTATTCAGACAGTTGTCTGCTATCTTATTTTATGCATCCTAGAAGTCATCTTGATTGTAAATCTTTCGGTTATGTACTGTGATTTTCAAAAATTACAATTTTTACAAGTTCAATTTTATGGTCAGCATTTGTATTTTCGTTGTGGTTGTTTCATGTTTACCTTGTGCAATTTTTGATATGGATTTGTTAAAGTGTTGTAAAGGTTTTGATTATGCTTTGAAAGTTTCTAACAAACATTTTTATTATCTATTTTATGTCTATAATGGCTCGTTGAATGCTTGTTATACATTGAGGAGAGTGGTGGCTCAAATTGTGAATATCCCAGTGCTAAAGATAAAATAAAAAATTGCAGCAATAATTCCCTCGTCCATCACACAATTTTTGATCACCATGAGGCTGAGAAATTGTCAGAAAATGTAAAACCTGTTCGACAAGATATTGATTTGGAAAGAGTATGAACAGAAAATATTTCTTTTCTCAGCATATTTTTTGCACTAAGGTTGATGTTGTTTTTAAAAGATATTTCTTGAAAAAGCATATTCACTCAAGCCTTCAGATGTGGATCAGCAGGCACTGAGTTCTTTACATGAAATAGTGAAAACCTGCATCTTGAATTATATTAAGGAAGAAACTCCTTTTGGCAATGTTGTAAGTCTAAACTTAGAATTATTGGCATAAGATCAAATGAATCTTACATTTCAACATCATAATTTTGTGGCAATATAGCTAAACATTTAAGCAATTATGTTTGGAAGAGAATATTCTTAATCAATGGATATCATAATAATTTTTTAAGACTTTTGTAATCATTTGCATAGTGTATCTTATAAAAACAATGAATATTATTAAACTATAAAATTACTTATATTTGATATGCTCCTGTTTTATTTTATTATTTTATAAAATTAATTTGTAACTTTGGGAAGTTTTCAACAAAAATTTCTTAAATAAATTAAAATTAGGTTCTACTACTAACTTCCCCAAAACAAAAGTACAGGATCTATCCTTCATTGAATGCTGAAACAGCACTATATTACAAACTCATATATATATATATATATATATTCATATATTCTATTACAATCTATTGTATTCACCTAATTTTAACATTAAGGTTTTAGTGTCTTGTCATGACATTGGAAGCATGAAGATGTCAACCATGTTGAAGGACCATCATGCCTCTGATCTCATGTGTGTCTTCTCAGGCCCGATCTCTCAGACCCATTTGGATCTTCTCGATCAAAAGATCAGCGAGGATTTAAAGTCCAACTTTCCTTCTCAAAGTTTTTCTGTGAATAAAAATCTTGATCCTCCTGGTATAGAAGTTTCTTCTTTGACTTTCAAAGTCAAACTTTGGCCTGTTGTCGAGAAAATGGCCGGGCACGATTCTGCTTTGCACTGTTGGTTTATTTATATTTTACACTTAACATGCTACTTAATTAAACATGAATAATTTTATTCAACTATATTCATTTTCTTTAATATTTGTAAATTATCTTTCACTTGTGTTAGAATCGTAACTAATAATCATATCACTTAAATAAACTTTTTGTTCAACTTTATCACATTCAGTTTCCAAGAATGTTCTCAATTTCAACAAGGTAGCCATCAAACATGCAGATTGGTTTTGCAAAAATAATTCGAATGAGAATGTCCTCCATCTCATCCTTCTGCTCAAAGATTTGAGGAACCGATTCGATGGACTAAAACCTCTCACACCATGGCTTGTCTGTTTGTTGGTAAGTTGTTTGAGGCCATTTATCCTATGTATTTAATGCATAGTGAGTTGTTTTGTTTATTTTTGTATTTTATATTTTTTTGTTCTGGCATCAACAACTCAGACAAACAAAAAAATGATTATCCATTTTGAAGTTATTGCTAATTATCTTTTATATTTATTTGAAGAAGTTCTGTTTAAAAATGAATTAGAGCTCATTTATATCCAGGCCCACTATTGTGTGACAAGAACTATTGACAGAAGCAGCATTACTCTGCATGCAGCATTAAGGTGATCCAAGCATTACATTGGAATTACTATTTATTATTACATTACAAATATAATTTAGGCATTTAGAAGGTTGGCCAAATGGGTTGCATTCGTGCATAGGATGGTAATGGCAAAAGTCATTATATATTTGAAACCCAGCCTGCCCTGCCACAAGCGCCCTTGGGAAGGAGTGCTGCATAAATGGTTGCAAAAAGTGCCTCTGATGCCTTGCATATGGTGGCATGTAATTGAAGATACAATTTAATATTACATTAAGTCCTTCTTCTGAAATATTTGCATTGTGCTAAACTGGCAATTAAAGACACTCAATTATTGTGATAATATTTTTTGTAAACACATTTAAATATTTTGATATTTATTAAGTTATATAAATACTTATAATTCTTAAATTTAATTTAACAAGGTCATGATTTTATCAGTCAGTCAGGTTTAATCTCTGTTTCATTCAGTATTTCAAATTAAGTGATTAATTATTTTCTGTTACATTACCTCTCAGACATTCCCCTTTTTAACAAATAAGATTTTTCACCTATATCTTATTTTAATTGATCTCAATTTTCAAGCAGTGGCAGAGCTAGGGGGGCATAAAATTATCTGTTTTGCCAAAACCCTTAGCTATGCTTCTGTTTCAAGTTTGGCATGCAGGTTGGCCAAATTGGGTTATGAACTTATGAGCAACTCATTATATATGCCTGCATAAGACGGTAATGGAAACAGTCGTAATGTGTCGTGTTCGGAACCCAGCCTGCATCACCACTAGCACCCTTTGTTTCAAAAAGCGCCTCTGATGTTATGCATTCGGCACTATACAATTACAATTCTTACTGTGGAGCTGAATAAATAAACTGCTTTTTCAACTGCAATGAATATTTGCATATTTGAAATATTTAAATATTCCTTACAAAATATATAAATGCTTTGCTATCTCCAGATGTTGCTGATGATAAAATTTGTTCCATTCTCAGAAGATGCATCAAATACCTAGCTTCTGGGCTGTTCCTGGCTAGTTCAGTTGGAGTTGTTGATCCCTGTGAAACAGGTAACACCAGGGCACACCTGATTATGACATTGGTGGAACAGGTAAATCAAAGAACTACTTTTTTAATTGAACATAATGATTCAGAACTAGTGATGCATGTCATTATCAAGCCAGTAATTAAGATGCTATTTTTAACAAATAAGTTCTTATAATGTAATTAGCTGTTTCTTTATATACCTTATAATCTGCCCTCTGAGCTTACAAACATCTATAAAGTGTTTTAAGCTTTGAGAATAGAATCGTAATTTAACAAAAAGACAAAAAATATGTATTTCCATATACTTGTATTTAACTAACCATAGAAATTTCTGTAATTAAATGCTCCCTCAGATATTATCTCAATCTACAATCAGTATGGGACACTTCTTTTTAACTGTCTTCAACAAACACAGGATTTTTACATTTTCTGTTGTTGAAGCTCAACCATATAAACAGACATTCGCTTAAATAAGAACTCAATCAAGATATGAGTCGGTTATGCGCACATATCTTTGGTCAAGCCAGTCTCTACTGCCCTAGCAATTACAGATCGCCCATTCTCAGGATCCCAAAGCTTCATGATTCTAAGACACAAAATTATCACTAATTTTATAGGATTTAGTGTGCCTCACAGCCCAGTATCTCGCCAATGTCGGGAGCATTCTCGGATACGAAAAGATCCTGGAACTAAAGAGCGACAGCATTGGTGAGTTCGGAGGCGGATTCATCTGGTTTCGCATTGTATATCCTCCATTATTATCAAGAATTTACAAAGATTCTTTTTGTTTTGCAGAGGGGCCAGACAGCTGCATGATATCATTAGCAGAACCAATCCAAATCTAAATGCCAGCCATGATAACAGTTTCCTAAATTTATTCTTTCAGATTCAAATAAACAGAAAAACAAGCAAACACCAAATAATGTCCCTTTTCCATTTGAGTGCTTCAACATTATGGCAAAACCAGACACCAACATACTACACACATGACACACCAACATCGTTGCTCAAATACAAGAAATAACTTAAGACCATAACAATGTGTTGTTTAGAGTAGAATTAGTTGGTTGTTGATCAAGCACTGTGCATTTGAATGGTCTTACAGTCACAGATATAAAATATAATTACAGAGTTGATGGTAAAAGCATCTAAGTCTGTATTCCACATGATTACAGGTCCACCTTCTTTTGTTTGATCTTCTTTCCATCTCTGGAGTACTTGGTCAGAGGAGTGGTTGCCTCCTTGGCAATGTACTTGATGAAGTCATCCACTTCTCTGCCACCCTGCTCAAGCAAATTAATCATTTGTCATTTTCATTGCAGTTACTTGAGTAATAGGACACATAATTTCCCAATAAACACTTCTTAAGAGACATCTCGAGTAACGTCTTACAAACCTCATAGCGCTTGGGGTTCTTTTTAGCCCCTTTGGGTGCAAAATAAATGGTTGGGAACCCTTTCACATCATATGGAGCAGGAACATCATTGGCTGTGGCATCCATCTTGGCAATAACTATGTCACTCTCCTCAGAAAGCTAGTAGTAAAAAGGATAGATTTTATTTTTCTGACCTGTATTGGTGTAATAAAATGCTGCAATATTCAATTAGCAAACCTTCTGGGCAAGTTCTTCATATTTGGGTGCCAAAGATTTGCAGTGTCCACACCATGGGGCATAGAATTCAATGAGAACATCCTTGGTGTCGTCGTTCACGATTTTGTCAAACTCTTCAGCAACCACCACCTGAAATGAAAATGAATCAAATTACTAGAAAGAGCAAATACAAAGATATCTCAGTATATTTCAAGTTACCTTGACTGGGGCATCATTGGAAGTTGGGATTGGTTCAGACTTCAGGTAGGGCTTCAGCTTCCCTTCCAAGACGTCGTTGGCGAACTTCTCCAGGTTGTCAACACTGAAAATAGGAACACATACAACAATTATAACAATTCCCACCACATTAACAGAATTTACCAACTTACTTGAAATCTCCATTGAATGGATATTTCTCTCCTTTGAGACCTTTAGCCGTTACAACATTCTTATCTTGTGACCAGCTGAGGCCATGCTCAGAGATTTCATGACTAAATTGGTCGGCATTAGAGATGGCAAAATGAATGTCTTTCTTGGCTTCAGCAAACTTCTTGGCAACTTTCATGATTCTAAATTAGAATAATTTAAGATTTGTATTCAAGATAACCTAAATGAATTAAGCTAATACCATATGAGTGAATTAACACAACAAAACAATGGTAAACCTGTTCCTCCAGTAGTTTGTTCCCTTGAGATTTTTTACGTAGTCAACGTCGTAATAAACGACAACGAGAGGAGTCTTGAACTGATCAGCATTGCTAGGAGTTCTGAGACCAACCAGACCATGGCTGAAAATTCAGAATTTTACCACTGTTAAATATGTTATGCATCTTAAAAATATTGACAGCAAACATAATTATCACAGACAATTTGTGAACATACATTGCAAGAGATAAATATGTGTGCAAGCAAAAATGGCTGCATTTAAGTTTTTCTTTTACCAAAGCAATAAAATGAGGACATGGTAATTGATTACTTAATGTGCTTTAACTTTGTTGCAGCTCCTCTCAGAGTTTACGACCCAGCTCGTCAATCCATCACACATTCTCATACTAACATGTTATCCTTGACCCAGGAGTCCAAAGTGGCCTGCTCAAAAGCGCCTTCATATGCAACTTCTGTTGGCTCCAGTTTGGTATGAAGTTTAGGAGGTTGGTAGATGACAATTGTACTGCAGTAAAAATAAAGTTAGCCATCTGAATATTACCAAAATATGAACAATGTAACAAATAAGAAATTCCAAAATCAAGCCATACTTTTTGTGTTTGTATTCAACAAGAACTTCAGGATCGAAGCAGTGAGCAAAACGATAATCGTCACTGAGGGCTGAAGCAAGCTTTTGGAAAACAACATTTCCTTCAGAAGTGGAAGACTCGAAGAAACCTGAGACGTGAAATTTACATTAAAATGTATTGAAAAACTGCAAATGGACTCTATGGCTTACGAATCAAATAATTAAATGAATAACAAATAAATCACTAATTGACATTCCAACAATGGACCCACCAACTACACTGTGTTCGGTATTGTCCAAGAATTTCTTAACATCTGCGATACTCTTTAATTCCTTGGAAGCTGGTCCAGCTTTATTCCTCATGTACTTCACGATTCCATCTGCCATTTAAAAAAAATTTCTTAAATTCCAACATGTAAAGCTATTACAACATCCGAATCTAACCGGCATCTCTGGGTCCTTCATAATCTGAAAATTTTTCTCCATTCTTGAAGATTTTCAGGGTAGGATAACCTGAAACGTCATACTGCCCACATGTCTCTTTGCCTTCTTCAGTGCAGTCAACCTAAAAATCACATCATGACATTAATAGTCAATATTAACATTTATTTTGAGTTTAAAGGTTTTGTTGCAGCAGATTATATACAGCAGGTGCAGATGATGAAGCTCTAGGATTTATGTTTTTGGATCTCTTATGAAGTGAAACAATCACAATTGATTCAACCAGCCATTACAATTTACAATCCACTGTAACTATAAAAGAATTACCTATGCCACAATAAAATATTAAACTAAAGCTAAACATTAAGATCTATACAAAATTACAGAGCATCACCTCAGCAAGAATCACAGGTGGATCATTGTTTTTCAAAATAGAAGCAGCTTTCTCAAATTCTGGGGCAAGTTTCTTGCAGTGACCACACCTTTTTAAAAAATGTATTTTAAACGTAAGTCAGTAAATCAATCCGATACCTAAATATTATGAGAACTAATACAAATTCAAATCATGTTCAATAAATCAATGTAACTCAATAAGTGTGTTGCAGATGAAGCAGATATCCAGAACACTCACCAAGGTGCATAAAACTTCACGAGAGAAACTTCGTAACCACTCATCTTCGCCTGGAAATCGCTATCACCCAAAACAATAACATCTCCATCTCCTCTTACGAGAGTAAGTGCGTAAAGAAGGAATGAAATTTTCAAGATGCTACTGGATGTCATCTTTCAGACGCCTGTCTAAACTAGCACAAACACTACAAGGCAGTGAAGTCGGAATAAAATCTCCTAAAGTAACGATAAGAAACAGCACCTGCGATAAACGTAACACGAGAAAATGATGGATTTATAACAAGCAAAGTTGTGTGTAAGGCAACTCGCTGTCGACCTGTGATTGGTCACTACTATGCCACGTGGTATCTCAGGCTAAATAATCCACTGATTTATCTTTTACATCAGCCAACAAAACTAAAATATTTTTTAATTAAATATTTTTTATTAAACAAATTATTTTAAAAATTGTTGTAAAGTGGACCTAAAAATTTGTTAATTTCGTAGCCTTTTTTGCGTTTAAGAAAGCATTACATAAAAAAATATGACAATGAGTAATTCTACCAATAGCGTTTTGAGACGTGCCCGGGTGAATGCAGGTGGTCAAATATATCTGATGTTTATTTCGATAATATTCAGTCAAACGGTGTGTATGTATTCTCAGGCTTATGCTTATTTTTTATCTTTAGGCTTTTAAACACATTTTAAATTTCTTTATCACGTTTGGGAATTGATTAGCATCTTGTTCCAGACCAAATGAATTTTGGCAGTTTATCGAGACGAGAAATGATTAAGTTGATTTCAAAAAATAAGATAGCATGAGTGTTATTTTTAACATTGCTACTGCCTGATCAAGAAAATCCCCAATACTTTTTAGCACTTATCAGCATGTACCATGATCAATTATTTACTTACAATTCGACAAATGATTTTAAAGACCGGGCTGTTTAGTATGAGTTAAGTTTAATGAAATATTTTTACTGAAACCGAATGGGATTGTGGTGGCCAATTTCCTTAAATATGATGAACCATTAATATTGCGTAGTAATGGGGGACTGTTATTTTTTAAAACAATTGCTTACCATTGTAGTTGCAAA
Source organism: Whitmania pigra (assembly GCA_021613335.1). Taxonomy (NCBI): domain Eukaryota; kingdom Metazoa; phylum Annelida; class Clitellata; order Hirudinida; family Haemopidae; genus Whitmania; species Whitmania pigra. The sequence continues at coordinate 3,729,000 of JAJTWR010000231.1, forward strand.
AACAGTTAAAGAAAATATTAACTTTATTCTAAAATAAATATGTTAGGTGCATAAAATCGATATTAACAAAAGTCATCGTAAAGGTGATTGGTAATGCTAGAACAGGTGTATGTAATCATTTTTACCTGTGTCACGTGTTCCTCAGCAACCCGAACTGCTACATTAACTGTTTCGTTAAACAGCTCGAACTTTTTTTTAACAAGGACGGTTTTATCCAAAATACCTGAAATAATGCTGTTGAACTGCTGTCATTCTGAGATTTTAATGAAATAGGTTCATTTAATTAGAAAATTATTTTGCTTCGACATACTTAAATACACCTATTTGAGAAAGTATATGTAGCTTTAACAATTTTATTTTTAGACATAATCAATATTATAAAAAAAATTAAAACTGTTTTCGATTCTAATAGCAGTTTAAATACGTATCTTCCATGTTGGAAATGAGGCAATTTCTTATTTGCACTTATTCATGAGTGGACAACAAGCAATCAGTTCTGGGCAAACAATAAATTGCACGTGTCAGGAGTTTAAGAAGATTAGTGATGTACATTTAAATTTTACTATGCAAATCTTTAGAAATATTATTGTGTTTCGGACAAATTGCCGATAGATTATACAACTTTACAACGAATTAAGACACAAATTTAAAATTCTGCACAGTGCTATTTTAATGTTTGTTGATTATTTGTGTCATCTGAAAAGTTTGATATTTTTGATGATATTCCATCATCAAGACCATTTATGTAGACACAAAAAAGTAAGGGGCCTAGTACAGATCCTTATGGAACACCATTCAGAACAGGTAGCCATCCAGAGCATATTCCTCCCATCCCTACTTTTTGTCTTCTGTGGTGTATTGACCTTTTTTCGTGAATTTCGATTGGCTGATATTTTAGTAAAATTTGTTAGGATTGGCTGATATTTTAGTAGATTTTGTTAGAATTCAACTCTCACAAATATGGTTCGATGAGACCTGTTTGAGGATTATTGTGATGGTTTTGATGACTGGTTTCTGACGGTTTCCTGCGGTTTTTAGTCTAAAATTTTAGCTTGTAAATAAAGCTTTAGTTCCAATCCCTTGTTTCTTGTGAAGAACTTGGGGTCGGTGGTGGCAGCGGTACTACCTGTTACGGGCTTCGAGTGGAGGCATGATTTATACACCCATCTAAAGGCCTTAAGATCTAAACTTGTTTTGTTTTTTGGAACAAGTACAGGTCAACAACTTGACGCACATTCAGTAGTGCAAGGTCTTCATGGCTGAAGCAACGGCTGAGTTCCTCACGTAACGAGCATTCGAGACCATCAAAAACCTCCAGCGGCAGTATCATGAGCGGTTTTCTGACTTGGATTCAAAAGCAGAACAATTAAGACTGGTTCAAAACCAATTTCAAGCAAATGTAGCTAGTTGCCCAGATGAACTGCAGCTGGAAATTATTGAGTCGCAAAAAAATGAACTCCTTAAGGACATGTTCAAAAAAGAACTGGTGTATTTTTACCGGTTTTGCCCAAGGAAGACTTTCTTAATGTCAATACTTTTGCATCAAGGTACCTTTCAATCTTTGGGACAACATATTTGTGTGAACAAACATTTTCAAGAATGAAATACGCGGAGAATAATTTGAGAGCAAACTTGTCCGATGATTATCTCAGGTCACTGTTGATGTTAGGGACATCAAATGAAAAGCCAGAAATGTCTGCTACTTTGGCATCCGGGAAACAATTTAACCATTCCCACTAATGTGAACGTTCATGTACAGTTTATCAATATGTTATTAAATAATAACTGAATAAAATAATATTAAATAAATAAATAAACCACATCTATAAAGAAAGTCTTGGTTAGACAAGTGAAGCAGATGTGTAATGAGAAAAACATTCCTCACCCAATGTTCCTGCACTGTTTTATTCACTGTATTATTTAACTTGGATTCTTTTTTCTTGTTTGGACCTCGAGTGTGTAGTCGGCCCTCAAACTGCTGTTTGGTAGTTAATGCGGCCCTCGGGCTGAAAAGTTTGGAGACCCCTGCTGTAAAAGATGAAAGAGAAATTCCACCTCAACTTCTTCTAAGCCCTCCTAATTTTTTCCAAATCAAAAGGTTTTTTATATGGGGTATATGCATAATAATTTTAGAGAGCTGAGATGAAAATTGAAAATTTTTTCTTTTTTTCTTTATATTTATTAAGTTTGAGCAACTTCATATTATTTTATGTCTTTGGCTTTCCAACTGAATCATCAAGATATGACTAGCGATGGAAAGGGGAAAAAAATTATGCGGTAAAAGTCTCTAACCGACACTCGTTTTTTCATTCGGCGGCCCTAATTTGAACCTATCCGAAATCAATTTCTAAATACGGCCCTGAACACTAAAGGGAACATTAAAATAAACTTTTTTTTTTTTATATTTTATGTTTCATTGTTCACATATAAATGATGTTTTAAACGAATTCAAAAACATTTCAATTAAACTTGTCAAAAGTTTAATGTCGTTTGCGCAATAGCCTATGTGCGCAAGAGTCTATGCAGGCAGCTATCAGTGTGAGCAATTGCTCATGTGTGCAATAATTTATGTGCGCAAGTGCCATGTGAGCAACCGCCATTTGAGCAACAGTCCGGTTACCGTCATTTTGAAGAAAAATGCCAGAACTACACTGATAGTTAATGTTATAAAGATTATATTAATCTAATTTTAAGTTTAACGTGTAAATCAAATAAATCGTGTAACATCTGAAACCTTGAATATTACTAACTACAACTTACATGGTTATACCATGTTTTATTTCTGAGAATTGCAACAGTCAGAAATTATAAATCTCGTGATGAAGATATCTTGCAGCAAGCAGTGTTGTCTGTTATTAGCAGACTTACCATGTGCGTCAGTCCACCCTGGTGCTAAGAGTGGATAAATTTAAAGAAATTCACGATGTTAAGGCAGCCAAAAAAGTAGGTCTTATAATTAAGCTATGCCAGAAGAACCAATATTATTTATACAATATTTTTAAACCAATTTTTTTCCCGGCACTTGGAGCTTTCAGAACTGTTTTTACCACTGAGGATGATAAAGGAACTATTAACTGAAAATATTCTTTTTGGTAGGTCAACATTTAAGATCAGAAAGATAGTATATAAGTTTGCAGAACAAAATAAAAAAGCTCATCTCTTTATCCACAAACGTCGCTGGCTTTGACAGATTTATGAAGAGACATTCAGATTGTTTCTATAATCGCAAGCACGATGCTACATTCTCTACTCAGCTTCAACAGAGTTGCTGTTGACTTTATTTCCATATTGGAAGATGTTGTTGACAAACTGCATATGGAAAGGATCTGGAGTTGTAATGAAGCAGAAATTTAAACAGTTCAAAAATATCATTCATAAATTATTTCCACTAAAAGCAAGACAGGTTGATGCAATAACCTCTGGGGAAATAGGCAAACTTGTCAGTGCTGACATGGTGGTCACACATTTCCAAATAGCATCCCTTTTTGGGAATGCTTTCTTAGAATCCACTAGCATGATTAATACCATAAATAGCTTTAGAAAATCTGGTGTATGGCCTGTGGACAAATTTGTTTCTATTGAGGTAGATTTTCTGGCAGCCGAAGCAACAGATATGTCTGTGGATGTAGCTAGGTGTAGTCCTTGTCATTTGTATTACATTTTCTGTTTTATTAATTAATTTTTAAGTTTTTACTTTTCAGCCTAACACATTTTAAGAAATGACCTGATGTAATCAATATGAATGCTTACTTTTCATTAACTTCCACATTCATTACTTCAGCTCACTTAAATTTGATATTTATAATCTCATGATTAACGAATAAATTCTAGCAAAGATGATAAAATCCTGTAAATTTTCCTAACCTTGTCAAACTTAAATATGATAAATAAACAGCATGTGGTCTCAAAAGTGGGATTATTATTATTGGTTGAAAGGTTTTATTCAACCTCCATAAAAATGCCATAAATTGTCTTTTGCAATGTGATGTCACCTTCCAATGAAAGGGGTTAGGAGTTGCTATGTAAGTCTAGATCACAGAGCATTTACAAACGAATAAAACAGCTTTTTTTAGAAATAAAAGGAATTCTTAGATTATCTAAAGTTTAAAATTTATGCATTCCACAACAACAAAACTGGAATTAATTTCTCTGCTTGAGATTTTGCATTGAGACAATCAAAAAGCTTTTTTTTGTAAGATTGGTGCATCATTTATGGGCATTAGAGCATCAAGTATGCCATGGACTGTAATAGATGATTTCCTTTTCTACCCACTACGAATTTTGAACATCCTAATGGAAACATCCAATTGTGAAAATGAAGCTCATGTCATGGGGGGTGTAATGGCTACCTTTGACTTTATGTGCACCTATGTCATGTCAATTTAGTAACGGTAAATAAAAAAAGTCTTAAAAACAACGTGCCCTAAAAATTTGACATTCGCCTTTGAAGTTGCTCTCCCTTCTCGACAACCCTGGTTTAAATGCAATGATTTATGGCTTTCCCCTCATTAAAAAATACTTACGAAATATGTTGCAAGTTGGACCCTGTAAAAACTGAAAAAATATGTCCATACAAGAATTTATTCCCTGCTTCAAGTGGTTCATTTTATGAATCACCTGTGGTTTAACGTGCATTTTAATTTTATTCTTCAGTGACTTCTAAAAATAGTCTTTTCTGTACACTATTTATTAAAATTGGTTAATGCCTAAAATAATAGTCGATTGCTGTGGAAAATGCTGCAAAACCAATCGCTCCGACAACTCCTGCTTTTACGCCAGCTGAAAATGTAAACAAAACACACTTTATGTAAGCGACCTTAAAACTAACGATGGAAAGTCTAATTTATATTAAAATATGAAAACGTTAACAAACCTCTCAAACCTAGTGCACCTCCAACAATTGCACCAGAAGCTGTACCATTTATCAACTCCGACTTTCCTCGATACTTAAAGTACATTTACAATTTATATCTAATGCTTAAGATTCAATAAAATTAAGTAAACTACCGATTCAATCATGCATTCTGTGCCTGAAAACAGAAGACCAATGACAGCAAAATTTTTGGCATATGAAACTGTACGAAGCTTCATCTCTTTCCATACGAGCTTCATTGTTGGAGTTTCTGTTCCTGTTATGTTTGGATCAATTCCTGCTGTGAACAGACCAAAAGCACCACCCATTGCACCACCTGATATTTGAAACATTCACTTCAATAGCATTATTTATGATTTTTTTCCTATTAATTACATACAAACCCATGGTAAAACTCATTATAGCTTTAAAAGCACAACTGTCAAAAACTTTTTGAATAATAATTTCCTCTTTTTGTTTGGGTGCCTGAGGTATCCCCATTGGAGAAACGTTTACATCAGAAAATCGTTGCCGCTTTTCCCCAATCATCTTATCCATAAGTTGGTACCAAGTGAAATTTTGACCCATGACATTGCGATTGTATCCAGTGATATCGTAACTACTAAGATTTTGTTCATTTTTGGAAGTCATTCCATCAGAGGTAAACAACAACACGCAGAATAGGTCAACCAATTATCATTCAGTACAACGATCTTTGAACATACGACAGATTGATTTGAAATTCAACATATATATTCTATACTTAAATTTAAAATTAAATTATAATTAAAATGTCTTACTATTTTATTTGTGTTTTTGTAAATAATATTATTACGATTTTATTTGAACTTGTTCATGCCCAATATCCGAATGCCGTAGTCACTGCAGCTATGCTAACGGCTCCAAATGCTGCAGATTTAACACCGCCTGGAAAAGTTAAAGTTTACTCTTGATTTTATTAAATAAGTTTTTATACAAATTTAATTTAAAGACTGCTTGCAACATGGTGTTAATATATAATACCAACTAACCTCTCAAACTCAACGGCACCCCCCACAATAGCACCAGCAGATGTAGAGCTGATCAGCTCTGCTTTCCTTCGAAACATAAAAATATATCCAGTGTCATTCATGTCATTTAAAACACGGCAAAATAATATTGTTGAAATTAAATTTTACAATTGCTTCTTAAAGCATTATGCGATATCTTTGGTCCCAAGAGCGCGTAGCTCTAGCTATTCATTCCTAAATTTAGTGACCTGTTGTAGGGTTGTCGGCTGTCTATTGTGTTAATAAAGCATCACATCATTACAATTTGTATACCTAGTCAGTCAATCAGCAGTTAAAATTTATATATTTCGAAACAAAGCATTAAAATCGTATTAAAATTTTCATGCATTAACCATCTTTTGTTATCAAAGTCTCAAGAAAGATTTAGGCTTTTTGATTCGCTTGACTTTTTTTTATAGAAGGGAAAAGGCTATCTCTTAAAGTTTTACCAGGGTTTGCCACTTGGAAAAGGCTTAAACGACCTCCCTCTACCTGAGAAGGCAGATAAAGAACAAGAGAAAAAGTATAAGAAGCATATAGGTGTCTCGGATGAGATAGTTGCAACTGCTTCAGAAGGATATTAGACCCAAATAATGTACAAAATGACAGCTAACCTAAATACAATAATAAAATATGAAGAAATGCAAAAAAAAGAAACAATAAATGAATAGATATTAAATGAAAGAGCACTGCACACTTTCTAGAAGGTTTTAGTGAACTGCTAGGCGTGGCAAACCTGGAGTGGATGAATGGTTGGATGGGCAGGCCGATGATTTGATGGTCGGTGGGGGCATAGAGGACAGTTTTTCCCAACTCCAAAGAATGTTTGTTTAATATTTTGTCGATATTTATTGTTTGCTAACAGGAACTATTATGACCAACTCAAAACTTTGATAAAATTTAATTGCGCAAAAGTCATGGTGTGTTAACGTATGTGTTCCACGTCTTCCAAATAATAAACATAAAATCTATCCTTTATATAAAAATACAAAAAGCAGCTGAAGCATAGCCATTGGCCACCGACAGAAATGTTTGGGTTCCTACAAGAATCACAACTTTACAATATTGAAAATGAAAATGTTTAGTATCTGGCGAACATTTAATACAACTTCGCCGCGCATTGTGATTTTTTTTCGTATTTTGACAACGTAAGTCGCATCTAACCCTTCAAGTCCTAAAGGGGCACATTTTGATTTTTTTGCGGGAGGCTTACCGCTGAAGTCATTGTACCATGCCTGTAGAGTTTGTGCACCTGCCACTCCTCACCCATTTTGAATTTCGATCCCCAACCCGTCCCAAATCATGTGTTTCGACCAGGGAAAATTACGACGCTGTCATTCCATAAGATCGTAAAGAAGCAACGTTATGCTAAAATCTTAATCAATTTGTTACTGCAACAAAGGTTACACAAATTCACAAAATTAAACCACTGGTTCCTCTTCTGAAGCAGGGACTGTCAAACGCAAATTTCCAAAGCAATTTTCCTTAATAAAGTCGCCACCATATTCCAGATACTCCTTTCTGGTGACCGAACATTTTTCAAGAAAGTCACGATTAAGTGCCAAGGACCTGGCGCCTTTCCATGCATCCAGTACAGGATCATTTGCGAGTCTTATCTTGAATTCAGAATTGAAAGGCCTCATTTCACGAACATCCTTCTGTAATCTTTCTAAGAAGTTAGGGAATGAAGCACAGCCACCAACGAGGAAGATATCCTGAAAGCCATAACAAAATTTAAGAACGACTTCAAATTAAGAAATCGAGTGGAGTAAGGAATTGACAAGAATCATCGTCTACTTTAACAAGTCTCTGTTGCTCATCGGGTGTAAATTGCTTAAGAACGTGCTCAATTCCTTCCGTTATGCCAGCCTGCTCCATGCCCAGCATTGATGGTTGGAAAAGAAACTCAGGAATCCTGGAGTTTCAAGAAAGCACATTACCAACAGTCGTGTTTGCTTTTTCAGATGACAGCTAGGGCAAACACATTAGAAAAATTCTTACCTGATTTGTTCCAAAGCGATATGAAGTTGATAATATTCTCGTATGTCAAAGTGATCACTCTGGCCGCCCCTGAAAAAAATTCATAAAATGTTAAAAAATTAAAAGCCTCGAACATATAAAACAAATACCTCAACTAAAGCAATTGACAATACTAATTTGTGCATTTGCATGTCAATTAAATCAAGACAACTTCATCATCGTTACATTTGATTATCAAAAAATACCAATAAAAATATAATATCACATATCGTGTAGAAGTAAAAATAGCAAATGTAAACTTTTTAAAGTCTGGGTCATGTTCCTGCAAACACGTTTCAATTTCCTCCAATTTGTCCAATTCATTTTCTGAATCAGAATCTCTGCCATTCAAATTCTGAATAACATGGTGAAACATAATCATTTAAAAGAATTACAAAATTCTGGGATCCAAACAGCAAAAAACCAGATTATTACTATGCTAAGCTATTCATGTTTTCCCAAGAACTAATTACTTCTATACCATTACATTATAACTTATCTTACTACTTCAATTAATTATAATATGATAACTCTGGCCCTAAACTTTGTCTTTGTCATTGTAAAGTTATGAATATACCAGCTGTTAATTTTCTTAGTAAAAAAAGTACTTACTATTTCTTTGTAAACATCCCAGTCTTCATCTCTTGCCCCAAACTTGTCATCTTTCTTGTTATTGGATGCTTTAAAATAATTGTCACTGCTAAGAATAATGACCTAAACATCTATTCAAAAATGCATATTACAAATACTCATAAATTAGAGCATGATGCAGGTTGGTTGCATTCCCAGGTGTGGCATCGTGGGTACGAGCAGACATTAAGAGCAGATCAATTAAAAAGTGGCTTCATACGCTATTCTAAATATGAAATTAATGCCAATACCAACTCCACGGTTAAATTTAAATAACATTTTTTTCATAATAAAGAAGAAAAATATAATTATTTGAGTGATAAATGAAAGAACAAACTCTGTGAGAGTTGTGACAAAATCTTCATCCTGTTGTGAGATGCTGCTGATCTTCTCTTCATCATTTCTGCTCTTTTCGTCTTTCTCTCGTTCATTGCAGTTATCAAACTCTACCCAAGAGATAAGATTATTAAAGTTCATTTATCAAAAATATGAACAAATGAAGGTGATAAATGAATTAACCTGTCTTTTACTCCTCAAGTTTTCCAACCATTCTTCCATGGCCTGTGCATTTTCTGGCGATGGCATTGTTGACATGTCCTATGAATTTCAATGATTAGTAAATCAAAACATCAATCAACATTAATTTAGAATGATGACATAATGCCACATAAATTAATCTTTTGCAATGATAAAATAAGAGTTACTTACAATGAACTTATTTTTGTCTAATTTTGCTTTCTTTGCCTTGCTTTTACTCGAGGCATCCAAGCCCTTGAAAATGAGAAAATGCAACAAGATGATTTTAAGTTTATTATCTAAATGCATTTAAAATGTTAGTCAAACAGTAAAAAAAAAGGTTGAACAATTGATTCACCTCTTCCAGGTAAGTTGCAATCTTGTCTTGTATCACCTGCACTGATTCATTCAATTTGTTTATGATTCCTTGCAACTCTTGCAATGATGAAAGATCGTTGTTGCTCAAAATGTTCTGAGGACAGAATCAGTTTTTCAATACAAATAATTATTTTAAATCTCTTTGATAAAAAAATGCAAAGCTATATTTTACACCAACACCATTTACAAACAGTTGGTTTTTTGACACCAATAATATCAATATTAAAATTAATAATATGTGATATAATGAAATGAAATAAAATTTAAAACTAAATTTAGGAGCCCACATTGACAGCATCAAAGTTGTCCTCATCATCTTCCAATTCATCTTTAATCAGGTCAGAAATGGATGTGTAGTGGGCCAACTTTTCTTGTTCTGAGATTAACTAAAAAATAAAAAAGTTAAACTTGCAAATTATGTAATTTCCAATGGACATCATTTATAAACTTCTTCCCTATTTTATGTGATTTAAACATCATCACAGCAGTAAGTAAAACCCACAGCAAAATGATTGCACGAGAAGTAAGGGTGAAGTATACATCTTAGATGCCATTCAAAACTCACTCTTTCTTGTCTTCTGCGAAGGTTCATATCCTTCAACCTTTTTATTTGCAACAACTGTCGTTCCCTCTGCTGCTCGGCTGAAATCTTCTGTGCGGCAACCTGCAATTATTTTTTAAAATTATCATTTAATTCTAAATTCGATGTAAGACCGGTGAATGTAACTTGCATGATTGAAAGGAAGCTGTACTTTGATGACATTGTTCTTATAGAAGCCATCGTTTGTCCATCTCATCACTTCATCATTAAAATCAACTGCTAATTTACAATGCTTCTGCATCAGGTACTGCAAAGGCAAATTGATCAATAATTAATAAAGTAGATGGTCATTTAATAAATCATATAATTAACTAAGCAGATGAGTATATTTTACAAGCTTTAATCTGATAAATGAAGCTTATTTGCAACTGCTTTAAAAGAATATTAGACCCAAATAATGCACAACATGAAAACTAATCTAAATAAAATAATAAAATGTGAATAAATACAAAGGAATAAACAATAAATGAATAGGCAAAAGAGATGAAATGAAAGAGCACTGCAATTCTACCTCAGCCCTGTTGCAGGTTATGGAAGCCAGATGACCTGGATATTTGAGTTGCAAACTCCTCATCATGAACGAATCCACAGTTGCCCCTCCGAAGTTGAATCTACGACACCTGGTCATCCTGCCGTGGAGCAGTGGGATGAGGTGAACGGCATTGTAACCGCACGACACCACGAGATGATCCCCGACCTCTGATCCTTTCGGGAGGTTGTGGCGGAGGCCGAACAGACCGTCTATTCCGTACATTACGCTCGGCACTTGGTAGCATTCAAAGAGCAGCTCAGACATTTCTTTAAAGATAATAGAACATTTTTTTTGTATATTAATAAGCAACAAATACAAATTAGTAATATTGTGATATACTGACAGATTGCGATTACTATTTGGCTTACATGCAATTACATTAAGAATTCAATAAAGCTTTTTTAGAGAGCCGAACAATGTTCAATATAAGAAATATTTTTCAATACTTCAGTTATATAATTCCTGAAAAAGTATTAGTCTCTTACAACCTATTTTTTTCCAACAATAACGTACAATTTTTTTTTATAAAAGATCAAATGTATGTAAAAAACCTAAGTCTGTTTAAAAGAAATTATATAAATAAAAGATGCAACAAGATGATTTTAAGCCTATTATCTAAATGCTATTTAAAAGAAATTATATAAATAAAAGATATATATGTTACCAACTTTCTCTGCAATAATTAGGATTACAGATAGGTTCTGTCATCACAATTGGATGTGGAACTTCTGAGTCAGAAGAAATTTGCAAGTGGTTGAAGATATAGTCGCAGATGTTCTCCTGCATTAAAAACACACATTCCACCATATCAACTTAAATCCTTTCCTCATATCGTGCAATGTCCATGCATCTTATTAATTATATGAATCATGCAATGTCCATGCACTTTATTAATTATATCAACCATGCATCTTATTAATTACATCAACAATGTACTTTAATGGCAGGTCATTTCTTCATCAAAGCCACTTTTATTGCAAACATCAAATAATTAAAAATTCACTCAATTTAAAAAATCTAACATATTGGCAAATGTGTCATTGCCCCTTTCATTTAGCCAGATTTTAGAAGTTTAATAAAAAGCAGCACTCCTTCCAAATTAAGAACAAGTAAATTGAATTACTTGCTTTATAAGAAACAAAAATATATAGACTAAGATTATAAAATAAGGCAAGACAATTGTGTTAACCACTTCATAAAAACAAGACAAGAATTATTAGAAATAACTCCAATAAATAGAGCCAAAAACAACTGCAAATCTGAACCTGAACATCAAATTGTGTAACAATATTCTTTTCGAATTGAGTTCGACACAGGTATCTGATTTGATCATAATTTGAAATATCATTCCCGACGAGAGTTTCATTCTCCTTTCAAAAGAAAAGTATCGTGAAAATTATTATCAGGCAAATTACAATACAATAAACATACATACAGCAGTCTTCTTAGATTTCTGCTTAGCGGTAAGACATTTGAAAATTAGCAACGGATCCTCATTTGTTGCCCATCCAGCTCGACATTTATAAGATCCTAAGAAACAGATAGTTCCAAGATGATAATGGAGCCAAGAGCAAAACTACAAAGAAATAAGGTACCATTATCGATGACAATTGGTATTCTGTTTCGAGCAATACTAGGGGTATACTTATAGAACGAATCTGGTTTCACGAGTTCATCTGTAAACTGAACTAAAGAATCCATCGGTCTCGAAGAAAAACTGCGATAAACTATTTGCGAAAATGGTAAACAAATTCAATGCGTATTTTTGTAATTACTGGGAAATATTACATACGTAAAAAAAATTTCTTTTGAAAGTTATTTAAACAATTGAAAAGTTTAAAAAAAAATATGTTGCTCAATTTAAAAACCTATTGCGTTAGCCTTATTACCTAGATCGAAACTTATGTTATTTTACTCGTTATTACATTATTTCGATTTTATTCTGAAATGAGCCAGATGGATACATCTTCACTGACACAAAATACGAAAAAGAATATTAAAAAGGTTAGGTCCAGTGGCGTACCAATTGTTTTTGCCTCCCGACCGGGCCTAAGATTTACCCTCTTCCCCATGGCTGTTAATAATTGGTTATTTGGTTACAAATTTACAAACTCTCCCCACTTCTTTTATTAACTTGTGTCACCTGGCAGCACTAATTGCCCGGTCTAATAGCAAGATCACAATATTAGGAGCGGAATCCTCAAGGCGGTGTCCTTTTATAAAGCTCAAAAGTTGAAAGGGACTATCTATCGTATTATTAATTTTTAATAACTAACACTAACTAACAAGTCAAAATCATCCTAGTTATACAACGGACTTTAATCAAATAAATAAAGGGACTATCAGTCCACCAAATCATCCTAGTTATACAACGGACTTTAATCAAATAAATAAAGGGACTATCAGTCCAAATCATCTCAGTTATGCAAAGGACTATAATCAAATAAATAAAAAAGGGACTATCGATTCGTATCGTTTCCATTAACTTCCGCAAAATACTTCAATCTCTTACTTTTGGCAAAGAATTTTTTTGTTGTTCCGATGTTTTCGGGGCCCAATGCCCTGAAATTTATGAAATACGAACCCCCGCTCGACATGACTCCATTCTTATTTATTTGATTATAGTCCGTTGCATAATTCAGATGATTTGGATATGACTCCATTCTTGTTTGTTTGTTTGTTTATTTGATTATAGTCCTTTGCATAACAGAGATGATTCGGACTATATGACTCCATTCGTTGCTATGGCGCTCATAAATAGCAGTCGTGAGCGCCTGCAGAGGTGACAATGTATTATTATTATTATTTTTTTTTACGTTTATTTTCTCAGCCAAACAAATGTTTAAACTCGATTGCAGACGATGTAAAAAACCTCAACGAATATTGAAAGTCCCCCTTCTGGGCCTGAGAGAATCCCGGGACATAATGCGCAAACCACAGCACCATCGACATTAAAAAAGAACAATCCGTACAATACATAATAAATGTCCTCGCTACAATCCAAATCGTTTCCGCCATCGTTTTTGAGTTTTGCGCTTGTGATGCTTCCACATCAGGTAAGAACCAAAGAGAGTCGTTGTTGTTAAGTTCATTAACATGCTTCTGGAGAAGCCGAGGCCGCGCCAAGAGGAGTACGATTTTGAAGAGATCACTCCTCTCCAGTTGCAAACGAATGCAGTCACGAGAACCTGCGGAGAGGGAAACCCACTTGGACGGTTGTTTGTCATCCAAATATGAATGTCCCTGTTCTCATATTTTTGGACTTTGTTGACGTGTTCTTCGTCCAACGGGGCTGTATCTGAAACGATGGTGACATCGCAGAATACTGAGTGATCCCTCTCCCATGCCACCAGGTCTGGAATTCTGAAATTCCCTCCAACATTAATTCGAGGCTCAATTTTGGTGATGTAGCCTTTCTTGGTCAGCTTCTTTTCTAATTGGCGGACAAGATTGTTATGCCGCTCTCTTCTCTCTGCATCCATACCTGGGCAAACCTGGAAGATATGGTCAAGGCACTCGAAGGCACCACATCCGGAATCACAATAGGTGTTCATCTCTGGATGATACCTTGAGATCCTAAGATTTGTCGGGAGGACGGCAGCCCTGACTTTGATACATTGTATGTATTCGCTTGGGGGCATCCTGAATTGACCGTCCACTATCCAATCACTAATTCCTATCCCTTAGGTAAATGATTGCAGCCCATCTCCATCGACAGAGTCGTACAAACTTGCCGCAGTTTCGTGTTTTAGTTGTTTTTTGGATGCAGGTCCTTTTTCTATTTTAGACAATTTTTTTTAAAATGCGAACGTCTATTCCATGTCTGAATACAAATTATCAAAAAATCTCTCAGTTGATGTAATAAAATCATCAGGTATTGGTTATAACAGTTCTTTAGAGATGCTGGGATTTGAACTCCTAATAGAGTGACACCAAGGTCAAAGTCTTAATGACTCGACTATCGACGCCTGGTAACTCAAGACAACTCAACATAATAAACAAAGTAGTCCGATACTTGGAACCCCTTGTGGAATAAAGCTGCTCTTAAAATACTTAGACTTAAGAAACAGTATTTTTTCCTCATTCTTTGGCAAACGTCTGACCCCGAACGCCATTTAGAACTGCTTTCACTATCACTTGGCCTGGCAGATGGGCCATCCATCCACCGCTACATAATAATAGCTATTATTTTTTTCGGATCACATCCATATTTTTTATTTTGCGCTTTTTTACAAATGGGATTCTCACCAACCACAACCCCGAACATCCTCTCCCTTCAGACCGAAGCCTTTTGAAGGAGGTTCTTCGCCCGACCTCAACCCGAATCCAGCTGCGCACGAATTTGGCGCTCCGTCCAACCATCTACGGTTGCATTCGTCCATCCATCCATCCATGCACTCCAGGTTTGCAGCTCTGCTAGCAGCTAGTTAGGACGCACGCTCAAGAAAGAACGGATCATCCGAAACACCTACAAGTCTCTTTTTATACTTGTTCAAATTTTTAATAGATTTGGTTGTACAAATATTTGAGATCATTTTAAAAACTTGAAGGTAATCTGGAACTATTTAAATGTCGCAGACGACGGGACATTCTGAAGCGATGGAGTTGAATTACAAATCTCGAGCGTCTTCACTCGTTGACTACAAATGTTGCAAAAATTCATTGGCACTGATTAAGGGTAAAACTCTTGCCCGCAATACCAATAAAGAAACTTTCAAACTCTTCACACTCACACTAATAAAGCCAAAATCAATTTTTGGTTGCCAAATTATGTCAATGACAGAGTTCTAGGTTTGCCTTGCCTTTAATTTTATTATCTTTTAATGTTTCAAACTACTCTTAAAAAAATTGCAAAGAGATTCATTAAACCCAGAATTGATTTATGAAAAAACAAATTTAATAAATTAAAACAAATATTGTGAAAAGATGAAGAATGGCTTTTGAGGACAACAAAATGGAATCTAGTTGAGAGATAACAATTTAGGTTAACACTCAACTTCAAGCAACCCTTGTGCCTACAATTCTGTAGCACTAAACACTCCGACTAGTGAAGGCACCAGTGACTGAGAAACAATTCATGGATGCCCCAAGACCTCACACAATGTTTACAAAGAAGAAATGAAACTTGGCACTCACGGCATATCAGAAAAAATGGATTACAATTTCAATTTTATCATTTCAGCCTTAAAGACAAGAATTTCCTACATTTGAAAAATCACTTTTGATATAATAATTGAGTTACAAGCCAGAGAGAATTGAGCAATAACCAGACAATAAAGTGTTTGATTGAATGATTAGCAAAATGCTGGACACAAATTTAAAATTGTTGACAAACAACATTCTGGTGGTTCATTTTTGTGAGCTCTCAAAGGGGGACATTCATAAGAAGAAGAAGCTGAAACAATGACTATAAATTAGTAATCTTCATTAAATCATAGTTTACAAATTCTTAAAACTTCAAATGAGTTAAAATTGTGCATCCTTCATAATTAGCCTAGGTAACAGAAGATAACAACTATCCATGCTTTCAATGTGTACAATTAAATGCTGCAACATTTTGCTAGCTGATATTATAAAAAAAAATGAAACTAGGAACATCATAAAATGCATCATGCTGCATTGCAAACCTGTAAGGGTATCCCTCATACTTCTTCTTGAAAACTTTCATGAGGAGGTAGAAGAAGAAAGCAACAACCAGGATGCCACCAACAGCTATGACTGGTTTCAAAAAGAAAACACATAAAAATAGATGTATGGATAACACTTTAAGAGATTCAAATGTATATAACCAAAGTTTATTTAAATACATTCTCCTCTTTTTTAAGCATTTCACAACAGTCAGAAAAACATTGTGATGTTGCTCTTCATAATCCAACAATCCTACGTGTGGGTTGTTGATGGCAACTACAAATTACCTCTTTTTTTGGTTCTTGGAAAACCTTTTCCTGAAGCTTCACTCAAAAGAATCAATCCAAAGCCAATTGCTAAGTCTGAAATTGTGTATCAATGATTTGAACGATATTTTATGACATTTAGTTTTTGTGACCAACAATAAATTAATGGATTAATAAATACTGCTCACTTAAAATTTGTAAAGCTTATTCAATTTAAATCTTGATTGTTTGGTTAAATAATCAAAAAATAATCATAATCAGTCAAGCATATCAGTTATATACATGACATATACATACATAAGACATTGTTCAGATCACTAGCTTATAAGTTTTATAACAATCACCATCATTATCATCATAATCTCCAGCACTACTATCATCATCACAACCATTTAAAGGTTAATTAAAATGGCACACATACTGAGAAACATGATTATGTAGCTCTCGACTACAAATTGTCCTTCTCCCCACGTTTCAATGAAAACCTGAGAAATCATTTAAGCAACTGAGGTCTCTTTTGATATGAGAACTAAAATTAACATGAATTATGATAATTAACTCCATTCAATAAAAGAGTTAGTAAAATGTTTTATTTATTTAATTATTTGACTAATGTTCTTTGCATAAATTTCGTGTGGTAAGGAAAACAAATCTGCAAATAAAAATTACCATCTCCTTGTCTCTGTAGTGCATAAACTGGGCTCCTCTGATATGGTTCCACATGTGACCAGATGTCATAAGAACAATGAAAAACTGAAATAATTCAACATTTGCTAGGAACAACTCATTGTAAAGCATTATCACAACTTTAACATAAATTATAATTAGAATGTTACTATCGCACATTTATTGTTAACCAGGAAATGCAAACCCCAAAATATCATTCCTTTATTAATTAATTAGGTAATTAATAGTTTATTAATTAGTTCTTGTTCTCCAACAGAGAATCAACCTCACCAAGACAGCAAATCCCCAGGGAAAATTTTGTACAGATGAGAAGGACAATATTTTCTTGTAAACCAGGGCAGTCATAACTAGAATTGCAACTGTAGCTACTAGAACAATTACATAATTCACTGGCTTCTTTATTGTTATCTGTAATTAACAAAAGATTGCTTGGGTTAAAATAAGTTAATTAAATTGGTCCAAAGTACAATAATGAATTGCTAAAAATTATAAAACTGAGTCCTTAAAATCTTTGAATTTCTGGAAATAAATCAGTTTCTAAGACTTCCCACATCACATCAGGAGACAATCCATACTACAAGGCTGACCTTTGTTCGTTTTATGTACTTTTATGTCATTATTTTATTGCTCACCTTTATGTTTGCAGTTTTCTCAATAAATTTTGCAAATCCTTCAGCTGAAAAACCAAACCTAAAATATATTTGTTTGTTAAGAAGAATCATTTTGACTAAAATAATTTTGCAATGTCATGATTATTTTAGAGAGTGTTGCTTGTCAATAAACATGGTCATTTACTTTTCAAAAGACATGAGCTCTTTCTTACTACTCCCTGCTTCAAACATCAACACAACAGGAGCAGAATTTATCTGGAGCTGATATTCCAAAAGTTTTTAAAATATAAAATCAAATACAACATCAAAAATGTACAAACTCACAGACTGAAAGACCTCCATTCCATTTAAATCAAAATCAACACTGGCAAAAAATAACTTTGGTTCAAAATCATTGGCAAATCTCCACGAAGAAGCAGCTAATGCAAACTCCTCAAATGTCTCCCTGGAAATGAAATGTTAAATTATCATTCAACAAGTCAAACAATTTTCAACAAAGGATTTCAAACAAGCATTAAGAATCCTTAATTATGTCCTTACTCACCCACAATGGACGCACTTTCTTTTAGGATGTGATACTGTAAGCATAAGAATTACCCAATACGGCTTCTTTATTGTTTTAATGAGACTCTTAAAATTCGTATTGTCAATAGTTACAATCCCGTTATGACTAGACAATCGCATCATCGCTTCTGTTTTATCTTCTGATGCAACCTGTAAATTTAGTCACAAAAGAGTTTCGTCTCAAACAAATCTTAACACATTGTTGCATGTGAATTAATGCACTTGGCAGTCTACACTTTACATTTCTTTTACCTTTTGCCTGCTCACCACAAAAGATGCATAGAAGATAACTGAACAAAATATTACTGCGCACCAGAGGCCTAGTGACCACATTTTTCGGAAAGACATGTTTCGTAAACAGTCCTCAAAACAGCCACGACACCGAAACAACCCAGCAACCAATCACAGGTTGTCTTGTGTACCGATGTTTGAGCTTGGTAAAACAACTAAACTGGGACATTTGTCACTACATTTTCAAGTTTAATAATAGGTGCATTTAAAATGTTTTAAGATATGTCATAAATTAAACATAAATTCTGATTTGACCTTAATTAAATCATTTAAAATGGAGTTGAATTTGGCCTTAAGTGGTTAATCGAATACAAAATTATTGCATTGTTTAATATCTTTAATGTAATACTGTGTCAACTACTATTGTGATAATATCGGCACAAATTAAATCCATTTGGTATAAAAATGTAAATATTAACCAAGAAAACCGGCTACTTTTCGTGGAGCAAGAATATTTTGCTGGCAGACAAATCTACTGCAATGGAACCATAGAATAAAATATTTCCGTTTAACAGAAGTTTTGTGAAACGGCTGGCCAATTATCCATTCCTGAGAATAATGCATCGAATACAAGACACCTAGACTGACTTAAGTAATAATTATTACGCCCCTCTCCCAAAAAAACTTATGCATAAATTCGCATATCCACGCCTTGGTTACTTTGGCATGGAAAACCACGAGCTATTAAAAACAGATAATAACGTACCATAAAACGCGTTGAGCATTAATTGGCAACTTCACAAGAACATTAGGAAGCATAAACATCACGGTTTCTAAGAAAAAACTTAAATTATGAACTGGAATTCTTCAACTGATATCCATGAGAAATAAGAATCACTTTCAGAGCACTAAACATTCTTGAGACAGAATCACCCTCCTATTCCAAAGAATGGTCACAAAGAGTACATAAGAGGAGCTAAATATATCTTAACGATCGGATATAAATAAAGCATCAGCACAAGTCAGATCATTTTACAACCACATGGAAGCAATTTCACATCAAAGCCCTAGCAGCCATGATAAGGGATCAATTGGTGATAGTATTAATAATAATGTTATAAACTTAATTAATGTTAACATTTATTATCAATTGTACCAAATCAGTATCAAAAAAATGTTTAATCTTCAACAAATCTTGTTGCCCAGTAAACAAAACTAACTGAAGAAATGAAACAATTTATTATTTAATAAAAGAGAAAATCCTCCTCAAGCATTTTTACAAGAATTTTGCTGGAAGTTAACGGAGTAGGAGCCAGTGTTTGGGTCCTGTTGCAATTTGAAGTTGTCAGTCGAGAGACCAAACGGTCTCAACACCAAGTTACCAAGATCCTTCAGTTTACCTAGAAAGCAAAAAGTTGTGTCTTAAAAAATCCAGAAAGTAGATAAAACCTTTAAATGTGCCATGTGAATATCATTATTCACAAAAATGATGTAATGATGGATTTACCCTCTCATGCTAACAAAGACACAACATTGCTACACAATCACAAAGGACAATTTAACCTATCATTTCATCCTTCATCTTTTCATTTCTGATTTTAATTTGTTCAGGAAGCCTCTGGAATTAATTAATTTATTAAAAATAATGCTTATTCAACTGAAACCACACAAGCATTGACAGTAAGAATTGAAACAGTTAATGTCTCATTAAAGCATTTGAATTGTAAATATTGATTTTGAATGTAAATGATTATTTTCAGATCTAGTACAATAAGACTTCTAAATATATAAATGTTTCCATAAACTATATTAACACAACTTTTTCTGCAATCAAAACTACCCATCTCCTTAAAGCAGTAATTATTTCAACCAATTTATACATTTCTCATTGAACAGATTATTTATGAATGTTTTTTATGTAAATAAAGTTAAAATGACCAATTGGCTGAATGACAAAACACATACTAAAGCAAGCAGCACTATACACATAAGAAATTAGTCAAATATAAAAAATATCTTCATAGGAAATGATACCATGCAGGCAGCTCTGGCAGAATGCTGGCCAGGATCTTGCTCGAGTACTTTTTTATAATCTTCAAGGGCCTCGTCTAATTTGTCAACTTTCTCGTATAACTCTGCCCTCCTTAGCCTTGCCCGGACATAAGATGGATTTAAGGCAACTGCCTTCTCAGAATCTTCCAAGGCGCTGCTCTGTCTGGACTGAAATGCAGATGATTTGGATGCAAAAAAGGTAGACATAAAACATATCCTATGGACCGAAAAATCTCATCATGTGAAACAAATTTTTGATTGATCAATTAATTGGCATCATAACATTTAATAAATAAATAAATGTGAAGTAACAAAATTACAGTCCTGACATCAGACGAATTTATTAGCATCTCACCAGCTGAATGTATGCAGCTGATCTGTTAGAATAAAGGACGGCTCGATCCTCAGCAAGACTCAGAAGGCAAACTTTAATAGCATCTGTGTAAAAGTCCACTGCTCCCTGGTAGTTGCAGTTTTTATATTCTGTATTTCCAAGATCTTTCAGCCTTAATGATTCAGACCTTCTTAACTGAATGGAAAGCATTTATTATCTATTACCAAATGTTGTTATTTTGAAAGCAAACACGCTTATCAGTTGTCTTTATAGATATGGAAAGGTAAAATTGAAGGCAATGCTAAGGTGAGTAAACTAATCAATGACAAGAAAGTCAAATACAAGATAACTACGGGCTTAAATAAACAGTTAACATGCGCAGTTTTAAACAAAATAAAAGACCTCTTTTTCAGAATCACTCAGTTCTTTCTCTTTTTCTAGAAGAGCAGCCTCGTCTATAGCCTCTTGATCGCGATCTACCTTACAGGCAGATTTTTGGGCTGCAACATCAACTGCATCATCTGCACCATCACTAAAATACTCCCCCTCACTATCAATATTTTCTTCGCATTTGTCTCCATTAATTTTCAATTTAGAATCGAGGTTGTTATAAAGATTTTCCATTTCAGATGAATCTTTCAAAATAAACACATGATTTCACTGCTTGAGAGATTACAAATAGATCCAATAAACCAATCTCAAAATTAAAAATTATTTGAAATTTAGCGCAAGTAATTATCAAAATGTACCTCAACGTCCAGAAAAGCAAAATAAAATCAGCACTAATATAAAACCACTCTCGCTCAGACGTTTCTCGACAAGATGCGCACAAACAATAGAAAGTAATAGAAAAGGTAATGATTGGAATATTTCCACCGAAAATTAAATTTATTAAAAATACTAACATCACATCTGTAATTTTATGTAAATAAATTTTGTTTTAAAAATTTGACAAGTATTTTTTGCATTTGTAATTCTCGATAGCATTTCAAGCCAAGCATTATTCGTATGGAATAATAAATAAATATATTTTTAGATCTGAAAATAGATCAGGTGTGATGGTAAAAACAGTTGAGATTGTTGGCCCACAAATATTATCACTCATCAATCAGTAGATGCATACCCAAAAGGGTTGGGATCTTAGTGAACCTGAAAAAATAAGGCGAACAAAACAACTACTGCACTTCTTCCAGTAAATGAAATGGTGAACAGATTTTCACAGACCGATCGAAAAATTATTTTGTAACTGCAAACACATCAAAATGTAATTTAGACTACAACATTTCAAAATTGTTTTAGACTGTTTAGGATCTTAACTTTGTACACACTTTAAAATAAGTGAAACGTTTAGGATATCAATCATATCATATTACAATTTTAAACATACCATAAACTTTTTTTTTACATTTGCTCTAACTGGTTTGAAACTTTGAGTTTGACTATCTTCAGTCTGCAGTCTTTCTTTTGTATCATTAATAAATTATTAAAGATACAGAAGATAGTCAAACTGATAATAATAATAATAATAATAATAATCTGTTCTATCTTTAATTCCTTATTAATTATATTTGGTAGTTGTGATTTGAACAGTTTCAAAAATTTTTCGATTGCGGGCTTTCATCCCTTTTCTAAACTTGAGCCCCCTCCCACTCCCCAGCATTTTTCGCTGGTTGAGCGACTGCTCTCTGTAGAGGGGACTGCTAAGTTTGAAAGTCTTGTCTGGCTCAATGATGATCGAAGGTAATGTTTTATTAGTTTAAGTTTGGAGAAAGAGCGCTCTCATCTGGCAGCACTAATAGCCTGAGTTAGGAAGATACGCAGCAGGATCACACTATCCCAAGATTCTAACTCTGTATGAAGCTCAAAAGTTGAAGGGGGCCATCAATTTTATCGTATCTTGAAGCTTCCACAAATACTACAATCTCTGCGTTTTGGCAAAAAACACTTCTTTCTATACAGGTTTTGTCCTCATCAACTACGACAAGCTGACAATCACAATTAATATCAAACAGGTTTCACGCTGTGAAAAAGGCGTATTTCTTTGCAAGACCTCGAACTTGCTGAAATCTGTCAGATAATTCCTCAGTCAATCTGTCGATGAAACACAGCATTTCCAGTCTCAACTCAGCATCAAATCCCAGCGTTGCGTCAGTCAATCCTTACCATCCATTCTTTTCTTTTTGAGGATTCGACGCTCCATGCTTATACACATTTCAGAGCAGAGTGTTTGGATTCGTATATTGCACTGTCTCTTTCTAACGCGCCGCTTTCCTTCACTCTCTTCATTATCGTACCTTTTCTGAAAAATCACACAGATTCTGAAAATTACAAAATGGATAGAAGCTTCAAAATGCTCACGAATAAAATATAAAATCTGGTCTTGAACGAATTGACGTTATTTAATATTTCACGAAACGTTTTAAGAAATTAATAAAGTGATTTTCATTAATGTTTCGTTGATGTCATACATGTTTTACATCAATCTATGCGCTATACCAAATGCCAAATTAAAATCAGATTCTTCGAAGGACACAGAAGAAAAACTGGAGAAAAGGGGCGGTCATTTTTTCAATTAAGTATTCCCTCAAAATGCCGCTCCTTGGCATTTGCCGCCTATCCCTTAGTACGCCACTGGGGGAAAAGGGAAACTTTAGAATAAATGCAAAAAAGGTCATCTCCTTATGTTTGATGATGGTTTGCTTTGCCCCCCTGAAAAAGCCTAAAATGACTTTCCATGGCATTCCGCCCAAGTTTAACGGCTTTTACTTCTGGCAATTATTGACCAAAAAGCCTAAAATTTTAAAATTTGAACTACTCATCTAGCAACCTTGCCCAATTTCAACAAAATTGAATGGTGTCAGATGTTGTGCCCATTTGATGTGAATGTCCAATTAACTTAAATAACATCGGTTGCGGCAGTTACCATCATTTTATTATCATCATTTAGCACAATAGCATTTTGCTCCAATACCTGCATTTGGTAATTGTGAAATATCCAAAACCCCAATTGTTGACCGACTCACCCACAACAGTAGCTCATTTCAACTAACCACAAATTATCCTAACACGGAATTTTACTCACCAAATTATGTTTGCTCAATAGGTGTCATTGAAGAAATCAAAATCTTTGAAAACATTAATGCAATTCTTTGCAATACTCCACATTGTAGCTAACCAATGGGGATCATGAGAGTAACAAGGCACTAACCAGGAAATAGTGATAAGTTGCATCACTTTGATGAAAATGATCACAGCAAAAATATTAATTACTCGATGAAATTATCCGTTTCAGGCACAATGTTTCATTCCAGCAATATTTACATGTCATCATAGCATTTGATCAAAAGAACACAAATTTACAATTATTTGACCCACCTGATATAGACACAATATGGTTTGCCAATAAAATGAACTTTCAGCAATATTAACAATGAGATTGTTACATTATTCATTACAACTGACCTTTCATTCAAAATCTTCTCAAAAGACCCTTGAAACTCAAAAGAACACAATTAAGCATAAAATCTAGGGAGGGGATGTTTTCCAAGTGACAGGCAAAACAAACTTTCACTATTGGTTACAAACATTATTCTCAGAATTATAAACAAATTTGTAAGCAATGCTACTCATTTTGTTTACAATAACTGCCAATCGTTTTATTACAATTTTGGGTTGTTTTGAGAATAAAATTCAAGTCAAACAGACCTGGAATATCAAGGCAAACAACTGGTAAGACAAAGAAATATTCACTAAAATAATCAGACTGAAAGAACTTCTGAAAACTAGAGATGTATTTGCTTCTTTGCTGTTTCAAATTCACTCCTGAAAAGTTCATCAAAAAGAAACCATTCTGTTTCATTAATCAATGAAGAGCATTCAGATGGTGCCTCCCACTTGCTACAAACTTT
This sequence comes from Whitmania pigra, assembly GCA_021613335.1. Lineage (NCBI taxonomy): Eukaryota > Metazoa > Annelida > Clitellata > Hirudinida > Haemopidae > Whitmania > Whitmania pigra. The sequence continues at coordinate 3,753,858 of JAJTWR010000231.1, forward strand.
TCCAGCCACAGTAATAAGGCACATTATGTGATAAAAAGGGTAATTCAAAGAAAGCATTTGATAGCAGAAAAAGGCAAGTAGGGTAATCACAAACCATGTCTCACAACTAATAATCCCCCACTAAAAACCTTAAATATTGAGCAATCACTCCCTTAACTGAACTAAATTCCAATAAAACATATGACAAAACAGAAACAGGCAAATGGGACAATCGCATTCTTTCACAACACAGACACAAACAGGTTGGCAAAAACCTTAAAAATCAAGCAATCACTCCCCCAATCAAAACAAATTTCCAAATCCAAAAATATTATACATGAAAATGATACAAAATCAACATAAAAACCTGACAGGAGGGGCTAGAACAATAAAATGCAGATTGAACCATGCTCAAGTGCTTACAGTAACCACAAAAACAGCAACAACGACAACAACAACAACAACATTGCATTGGAACCTCAGTTGAGATGCATACAAATAATCCAGACTCCACAAGACAAAATAGTTTCCTTTTTAAACTCAACTTTGCACATCTTTCTGACAGTAGAGTTCTTTGAGCGATTTAAGTTCTTCGATTAACGTTTTATTCTGATTCTCAAGGACTGCCACCCGATTCTCGAGGCACTTGACGTACTCCTTCTTCTTCCTTCTGCACTCTTTTGCTGCCTCCCTACAAGTTAAATACAATTATTGATGTTCCAATAGTTTGTTTATAACACATGGTAGGCCTCATTATAAATCAAACTTGTAGAAACTTTTATTTACAATTACAAGTTTTATAACAATAATAATAATAATAATAATAATAATAATAATAATAATAATAATAATAACAATAATAATAATAATAATAATAATAATAATAATAATAATGTTAAGATTGCATAATAATATATTTTGGAAGAACCATTTGTCAAAACTTAATATTACCACACATTTGTATTCATTACAATGACATTCTATTAGGCCCTTAAATGTATGATGATGATTCATAATGACCTTAAGCCAATATTTGAGAATGGATATGAATTTTAAGAATAAAAGACAATGAGAATATTCAAAGTAATGCTGCAAGTGAACAGACTTGTTCTTCAAAAGACGTAGCTGCCTCTTTCGGGTAGCTTCTTCTGCCATCTGAGCGTTGGAGTTCATTCCTGTGGGGGAGACCATTAGGTTGGAGGGGATGGTTACCAGTCGTGAAGCGTTTAATTGATGGACTGCAATAATAATTGCAATAATAATGTGCAGGCTAAATGATTTGTTTTCCCTTATGTGGCAGTAATATAACAGTCTTAATGTGTCACATTTGAAATGCAGCCTACACTGCGAGGGAGAACACTTGGGTAGTGGCACTTCGTAAATGGCAGATTAAAAAGTACCATCTCATCCTGTTCTAATATGCAAGATACTCAAGAGATTGTATAAATACAATCACAAAAATAAAAAATTAAAATGATGGAACCAGTCACTCAACATTTTAGGTTTGCTGAGACTATCGATGCCTCCACAAGAACAAAATCTGGTGAATCATTCAATTGTGAAACTGTTTGCAAAGAATTAAAAGACCAAAGTGCATCTCAAGAAGATTGTGTTAGAAAAATCTGAGTTGATTTTGTCATATGAATTTGGAGTTATTAGTAGATTTTTATTTGTAACATTCAGGGATGCAATGAACTGACCGACTGATCTGATGACTCATTTGCTCATTTAATGATGTCATCCATTGTTGCATTAATAAATAATCCCCGTGATGAGAAAATAATCCATAAAAGTTTTAGTGAATGTGTAAAAAATTAACATAATTGTATTAAAAACCATATCAAGATGTACTTGATCTTAACAAATAACATTAGCTTGTATTAATTTTCAACAAAAATAACTCTGTGCAGGCCAATTTATGACATCATCAAAGTAATTTCAATTATTTAAAATGACTGGTATTTCGGATATTTTGAATGAGCCTCTCAGAAACCAGTCTAAGGTCATCACTTTTGAAAGGTCACCATTCAAATGGAGTCATTGTGAAATATTAACTTCAGTCTCCATGCGTTATTATTAGATAAAATCTATTTCGTTGATATATGATATATATATATATATATATATATATATAATTTTATAATATATATAGACATAAGTAGTGAAAGAGGATCTCCTTGTCACCACTCTATGCAGGAAAGCAACCTGTTTGGCCAATCTAGATTATTGAAATTGCTATTTTCTCCATCTTCAGAATTAGAATTTTTTGATTTTTAAAGTAATTATGTTAATTTAACAATCGAATTGCAATTAAAAGCAATAAATTATAATTTGTAGCTTGCATGTCTGGTCATTTATTACAGGACTGATGACAACTCACCCAAGCATGTTATAAACTAACATTAAGGTAATGAATGCAACCAATAAGAATGTGATCCAATAGTCACTGAACAACACCAATTTCCAATTTGAAAAAACAAACCTTATGGTCTGGCAAGAATAACGAAATAAGCTAATAAATAAAGGTTATAATCATCTGACCAGGAATAAAAAAGTGGTTGTCGGAAGGCAGGGAGTAGGGGTTCAAGGAAGTTGAGGAGAGTCCCTCGTGGCCTGGTGGGGCCAAAATATCACTCCCCATTTGGGTCAGGGAGGTATCAGACTTGAGGTGTGACAGTCCTCGGAAGGAAGAATCGCTGTTTAAACCTGGTTCAAAATATTTAATCTTGTTTAATCAGTACAATTGGTTTAAATATCATTTAGTCAGCTTAACAACATGGTCATCTTCTTGATGTTATCAGTTGCTTTTAGCTTAATTATAGCAAATCCTAGTAAGGATGACCATATCAATAATTAAAATCTAGTTAAGCTTAATTAAAACAAAATAAATGATAAATATAAAGAAAAAATAAAGTTGGTAAATTAATTACTGCACATTTAAAGAAAACAAAATAACAATTTGATAAAATAAAACATTTTTTAACTGTTACTGCTCAGATATTTTCTAAAACTACTTATCTTTGCAAAAGCTTGAAGAGATTTGACTGATGCTTACAAAGAATCAATGAAGCTAAACAAAATATTTTCTTCAATAACAAATCTCAACCTGGATTGTCATCACTGGTGTCATTGCTGTCCTGAGTAATTTGGCCATCACTGGAATCCTCCTCAACTTTCTGAACCAAATCCTTTGGACTGCCATAAAGATGTCTATTCGAAGTAAGAACACAACTTTTAATCAGGTTTGAGTTGGGTGGCGAGCAAGATGCAGTGGCATCAAGTTTTCATTTAATGGCAAATTTTAGATCAAGTGCGTAACTTATGTTAATTAACTAACAGTAACAATAAGTTTATTAATGATATTTAATGTCAAGACCATTTCACATTAATGAGATAATGACAAATCAATCAAAATACAAAGCTAAAAGCCATGTATTTAGGCCATTCCATACACAATTACCAAAATTCAGCTGCTCAAATAACTTATTGGTTTAGAAAAGTGATTGTTTACTGTTTAAAAATTCATTAAATAAATTTTCAAACCTTTGCTGAGATCTTCTTGAAAGTTCATGCCTTTGAAAAACTTCAGCAGCATTTGTACCATGAAAATCCCTACTTAATGCTTGTTGCTGTGATACAAAACAAAATATGTTAAACATTTGATGTTTACCTCACTTTCATCAACATGTATTGTTAAAAATCACAAATTCCAGAAATTACATTGTAATTTTAATTAGTTACCCTCAACAACTCTGACTTTGATTTGTCAATTTGGTCTCTAGAATCTCCGCCTGTCTGATTCAACGTTGCATTCACAAGATTTGTAGTGCCAATTAACTGCTTGGACATGCTGCCTTAATTCTCAAGTTTTAAATTACCATAAAAAGTGAGACCAATTTCAGCCTCTTTAAATCTGGCAATATTTAAAATTAATCTCCAACACCAGTATTGGTGCAGCAAATTTAGTCACAAACTAATCAAACGTCACAAATGATCAAATTTTCAATCAAATGTCAGCTGACGCGGTCACCAACTATGAACTCGAATTTTTTTATAGTTTAACTTTTCATCCAAATATTCAATGTCTGAACAATTTTATGATTCCTTAAACATTCAACATGTGGCAAATAGCAATCGTCTTCGATAATTTCTTCGAGAAAACATCCTAAACAACACAGGAATCAAAGTTTGAAAAGTAGTTCTCCAAACTAGCGTATTACATCCGGTAAATAAAAAATTAAGCTGGAAAATTGCACCTTGTTGCTTTAAATTTTAATTCTTTTACGCCAATAATTTTAAAAGCAATGGAGGCTTTTCGATGTAACTAGCAATCACATGTGGCACGTGATCCGTTTACTCCCAAATAACAGGTTTTAGCAGGTCGAGTTATACGTATAAAATACGTGTATAATGTTGTCCGACTTTGCAAGACATTTGGCTGTTTAAGTTGCAATGATTAGTATACTTGACGTTAGGCGCCACTCAACTGACATTGATGATAATACCCCGGCATCAAATGCCCATGCACCAGTTATGGATTTAGACATTGAAATAAACCCTAGGCTTAACTTCAACTTCCCCACGATTTGACCGAAATAGCTATATAATCTCTCAGCTCTTGCAATTTTCAAAAGGTCAATTAACACTTGCTGGAAATTCAAATCGCTTTATGCTTTAAAAATTATGCAAATGTTATTATAGTAGGAAACCAAATACCAAACCAGTAGGGAAATTCGTCCCTTTTTTTGCTGGATCAATAAAGTCTGATTTAGATTATTTATTTCTCAGTTGTTAGACACATTCTGTAGAGCAATCATCAATTCTTCTAAGCTTTTGTCATTATCAGAATTAATGCTGGTGGGCTCTCCAACCTGAAAGTGAAGTAGCTAATAATAAAAAATTATTGAATATATAGATATACACATTTAATTGAATCTAAACTTAATCAAATGAAAAAAACATTTGCACAATCACAACAAAAAATTCATCAAATTCAAAAATTCCAACTATTCCAGATGAAGTTTCCAGCATTAAAAATTCCAACACATTCACGAAAAAAATCAATAAATACCAAAATATAAAAACGTTAAAATTTAAATTAATTATTCTGTTGTTTTATTATTCATTTGCAAAACAAATGAGATAAAATTAAATCAAAATTACCTCCTTTGAAGCTGCAGGAAGAACGTAAGCTGGAACAACTCCATCCACAAGTTCGGGAAGCTTGGAAGAAGATCCTTCCTCCTTGGCTTCGGAAACCAACTCGATTCCTTCAACAAATCAAGATTGAAATTTCATTTTCTCACAATTACCAAATTATTAATAAATATTCAAGGAACTCAATAAAATCTCTCTATTCATATACTTAATTTAGTGTCCCAATGTGTGATGGAACTAAACAATTTTTAAATGATACCGGTTGCATATGCTCTTGGTAATGCAACCATATAGCAAATAAATTGTTACAAATCTCTGCATAGCATTTACTACTAAACAAAGTGTTGTTAAAATAATAAAAAAATATAATAAAACTGAATAATTTACATCCATTGATTTCCTCACCCCATACATTATCCTCATGATTTACTTTTACCTCCTCCTCCATTTCCACCTTTTCGATTGGTTGTTCGATGATTCTTTTCTTCAAGGTTTTAAATAATATCATTGAAACAAAATGATTCAAATAGCTTATTTGAATAATGCAAATGACTGAACATGCATCAGCATCTCATGTTATGTTATAAAAGTAAAATGCTAAACATAATTTGACTGAGTGAGCTTTTATTAAAAATATTATCAATTGTTGAGATTGAATTATTTTATATTTGCTTAATTTGAATTCTTACAGACTATTTTGAACAAACCTGATATTCCGCTTGCATCTTCTGACAGTTTCCATCATCACATTGAGGATTTGGCTTCATCTTCATGGTAGGGAAAAAATCTTTGAGAGCATTATAGCCCAAGTAATGACTCACCTCTCCAAATTTCAGCAGATACCTAAATTTAAACACATAAATATGCCAATTAAACTGCCTGATTTCAATTAAAATAAAATTGAAATAAACTTAAAAACATAACAATAATGTAATATCCAAACACTATCTCTGATTTTGGAATCTTTGGAATCACCTATAAACATTACTGGCTGATAACTATTGCTTGGCCATAGCAAGAGGCAAGTATGATTTCTAAATAAAACTTAATGCTTCATAAATTAAACTTTTAATGATTTCAGCTGATCTGTAGTCCCTTATGTATCCAAATAGGATGTGAAAGTGCTCTTTGAATCGATTTACCATTTACATAAAGCCCCTACCTTGGTGGTGGAGGGGATTGTGAACATGGCAATACTATGTTCTTGTTTGGTTTAATAACAAAAACTCATTTGACCCTTTGATATTTGCATTAAAACATTTACTGGATTAAATATTCAAGATTCCCTGGGGAAGTAATTAATAATCAAAGCAGCATAAAATACAATTACATACTTGAGAGTATTTTGGACAAGAAAGCCAGCCACAATTCCCATGGTAGTGGGAAGACTAGCAGCACAAACTCCTTCCTTCTTCAATGTCTTCTCATCAATGTTTGTTGCAACCACAAGTGGAGGAGCACACTAAAATGTATACATCCCGTAAAAATCTAAAACCATTTTCGAATGTTTACCATTGAGAAGAGGAGAATGAGATAATAGTAATGATGGATGTGGTGAAGGTTATGGTTATATGACCAAAAAATGGGCACATTTGTAGCAATTAAATTTATCATAAGAAAGCAAATTTAATCAGCAGACATAGGCTTCAATAAATCTATAGACTTGTGACAGATGACAGGCACGTGTCCTACTCACAGCAAAGCAAGGTGTTTCTCCTGGAATGATGAACTGGATGTGTCCTGATACAGCATTTTCACTGACACCTGACTCGAACCAATTTTGACCCAAGTCATTGCAAACCTGAAATTCAGAAATTAATAAACTATAATATGAAATAATATTAAAAATAAATATAATATATAAATAAGACAACACTAGAATAAATAACAGAAAATTATTGTAATAAAAAATGTGAAGACTTGTAGTTTTCACACATGTACTGAAAGTTAGTTTCATTTTGTTGTCATAGAACAAAGTGTATAAATATTACTAGACTTTTATAAATCTTTAATTATGAAAATGTTGTTATGGGGAACAGAATTTTTTAACAAAAGGAAAGTTCAGTATTTTGGATAACATGAAAGCCTTGTAATGTTTAATTAAATAATTGAATATTGGGAATTAACCAATATATTAAATAAGCCAATCTCAAATAAAAGTTAATTTTAATAATAGTTGATCTTGCATGGCAATAGGTTGCACCATCCCTGCTGTAAGACCAGACAGAAACTCTAATTAAAAAAAATTTAGACTAACAGCATTGATGGTCATGCGTGCCTCAAAATTATCCACACAACTCAACACCAAATCAACTGGACCTTCTTTCAATCCACCATTCCTGGAAAGAATCAAAAGAAAATTGTGTGCATTTAAAATCAAATATATGTGCCTATAAGTGAGCATGTCAAATTAGCAATTAGAATGATATTCAAAGGCTCTGCTGTAATTGATTCACTATGTTACCAACAATTCCTGCTCACTTGATTCTATCAACAAAGTGGTCATAATTTGCAACCAGTGTGATGTTGTAATTGTAGGCTTCAAAGGCAACATCTGGATTAATGTTTCTGAATAATGTAAATCATAATTGTGTTAAGAAAGATTGTATGATGATATTAAATTTTAATAAAGCTAAGGTCACGTGAATTCAATAAGTATCCATCATCTTGAATAATATATTTTAACAATATTTTGTTGCATAAATAATGAGGCACTTGCAAGGTTCAACTCATATCATGATAAACACACATATTGATGCAACATTACAATTTTAATAAATAATAGTTAAAACATAAAACAAACTCAAGAGTTGAAACAGCAGCCTCGACTTTACTCATTCCCGATTGATGCGGTTGAAAGAACAGTCTGTTCATGTTTGCCATTTCAACTTTGTCATAGTCAAAGAGGATCAACTACAAAGGCACTGTCTTCTTTAGTAATGATATTTTTATGCATCCACTTTCAATTCAATTTATGATATTAAAACCAACTTTTCCAATTCCACATCTTGTCAACATTTCTGCTGTGACACTCCCAACACCTCCTATCCCAACAACAGCAATGGTAAACTCTCTAATTTTCTGAGAAAAATCATAATTGCTATTACATTTTGTGCTTTTTTTGCAAAATAAAATCAAGACTTAGCCGAAGAACCTCGTAATTTTCGACGATTCCCATTCTTTTTAGTGCCATCAATCGGCTGAAATATTGCAGTCATTGGTGTATATCTACACAAAATTAAAAATATATAAATTAGCAACCTGTACGGATTCCAATCTTTGACCTCTGCACTAATTTTTTCAATTTTTTCCCTTCTCGGTGCATCGTGACTTTTGTCCCATCCATCCGTATGTTTCTTGATTTCATTTTTGCAGTCATCGATATCTTTATTTAACTTAGAAACATCACTCAAGAAAGCAGCTGTACTTTTAGAATCTGCAGAACTCATTTTTCAGATGCAGTCAGCTGACTTGCTCGTTCTAAGTCACAAATACCTGCAAATCCAGCCACGCCGTTTACAAATCACGGAATGATAACAAAAGTGAACTTTGTTTAAGATTTTACGATCTGTAAATATTGTAATTAATAACAATGTTGTTAAAAATATTTGTATGTATAAAAACATTTAAAAATATTTTCACATTTTGAATCAATGACATTTTTAAAGATAGATTGTGACGATAAGAAGTTTTCAAATCAAAATGTAGTAGTTCCCAAAACTTGCTCCTTATATAGGAGAAGAACAGTGAAAAATATCTTTTAATTTTGGCGTTGTCTTCTTTTTACATGATATATGTGTAAGAGGTCCAATGTTTCGACTGACGCTTACAGCTCCGGGCGTTTCTCAGTTCAATCAATTGATGAAACACTGAACGGGAAAGTCATTTCAGCTTTTTTCAAGGGGGACTTCTCGATACCGTCAGCTCCACCAGAATGATGGTCGCATTTGGTGTCTTCCACCTACTCATTTCTGCAAGTTGTCCCTGGAAGGCACATGCCCGTCTGCTACGATTGCTGAACCGCGCTCGTGACTCAGTTTTGTTTCACTTTTCGCGTCTTTCCTAGCTCATAGCGGCTCTGATTGATGAGCTCGCTTGTGACCATTTTCACAGGTGGCTCCATCCAACAGCATGGCGGACCTCTCACGTCCTGAAACATCAACTCGGATTCGTAAAACTCATTCTGCATTCGGAATTTTCTTCCAAATTCGAGCAATGGCTTGAATTCGAGAATCCTGATGTCCATGGAGTGAACATCCACCGCATTCTTATTTTGGAGGGCTTGTACTCTTCCAAGCGGACCTTAGTGCCATTTTCAAGTGGTTGTCGGGCTAACTTAACTTTCCAGTTTCTAGTTAATAGTGGTTCAAAAATATTATTAATAATGTTAAAACGAAAGGAGCACTTAGTATGCTTAAGTTAAAAGACCATCATGTTTGGAGTCTTGACATTAAGTTTTGTTGCAGATATTTATCCAGTTTGGATTGTTCTAATCTGGCAATCAAATAAGATCAACTCACCATCGCTTTCACATTAAATTTATGGTTTAATTACATAAGTTACAATGATTCGGTTTTTTATCTGGATACCTTTACTTGAATGTTTGGTTATACTCACAGGTTAGATTGCAGACATTATGGTAGATATCTGGCTATTTTATGGCCCAATTTTTTAATACAAATTCAATCACAAAAGCGCGTCCTTTCCTCTGGAAATGCCACAAACAAATTTAAATGTCACAAATACCCCCATAATTTTACACATTTTATTTAACTAATCTTTTAGCACATTAGATTTCACAAGACATCTTATGTCATGAAACTTCTTTATGGATGATCCCTATAATTATTATCACCAAATTGAAAAAATTAGACGATTTGATTACCAAAACTTTTCTTATATCTGAAAATCAATGGAAAATTTGCCAATTCTATCAATAGTTTTATCTACATATACTGTATATTATACATATATATATATAATTTTAATATACATTCAATATAAGGTAATTGTAAGTCAATAATTTTCAGAGCTTCAAAAAGACAGGTATGTGGTGCGAGAGAATAGATCTTTTGAAATGGATTTTAATCATAAGTCAGAAAAAATAACACATGTTACATAGGAGTATATCTCAACACATGACATCAGAAGTGAAACTATCTATGACAGCGAAGAATCCAACAATACCTTAAAAAGTGGTATTAGGTTCTCATGTCAACCTCATGAGACATCTATAATGACATGAAAAATCATACTGCTTCGAGCAAAAACAGAAGATTCAGGGAAATATATTTGTTATGTTGGAAAAGAAAATGATACAAAGCCATTGAAGCCTATCACTGGAATTGAGTTGGTGATAAGATCTGATAATAAACACATACCACTTTTTTTAGAAATTGGTTGTTATAGAATAGAATTGAAATAGAAGCAGATGTTTTAAATCTGAAATGTTCATTCAATTACTTTGGCAACATCAATTACAACCTTTTTCATTTCAGGTGGATTGAAAAATATAAATGTAATTCTTTGGAAAAGAAATGGAAAAACAAATTAAACAATTTCTTGCTAATTTGATTTTTTTAAACTCTTTTTAAAAACTCACCTTTTTGAGTGAAACTAACAAATTATGTTGGAGTGATTTAACTCTGAAGTTTAACATTTCCCTAACAATATCAAGTGGCTTCAGAAACTTATCTTGTGTCAGGATCCCTGGTCATGATCACTCTTCTTATATTATCAACACCTGCATCTCACCTTATTTCTAACAGATAAATAAAGGCTTGGTCCTCACAACCTTTTCTCTTGCATCTCAATAAAAAACTGCGTTAATGATCACAATGTTTAAGCTCATTATTTGATATTTCACCGCTAACTCATTAAATTTTATCATAATCAATCATAAGTATTGTCATTATAGTTATAAAGTTTATATTGAAATAATATTGCTTTAAGAATTGTAAGTTTTTTTTATGACATCAATTGTACATGGTTTAGGGATTTCAGCATTTAGGAAGACTGAACTGATGCTTTTGAAAGGAAGGTAGGACTCTCAGAAGTACATGAAAATGCTCGCGGATCATCAACATTTCCAGGGATCCTGCATGCAGGTTGTGGAACGGCTTGCATTTTCCCCTATGTTCCTTGGCAGGGCCAGTGACGCCGAGAGGGGGGGCGGCAGGTGGGGTCACTGCCAGGGGGCCCGGCCGGTCTGATCATGTCAATTTTTGCACGTCTCTTCGTTTACCGTAGGCGACAGAATATAATGTCCTAATAGCCCCACAGTTTTACATACTGTAAAATACTTTTATATACTGCCGAACGAACAGTCCATTTCACGTAGGGTGTATAAACTCTGTATTCTGATGTGAGACACTGTTTCCAAACGTTGTCATTGGGCTACGTATCTTCTGCACGCTTCCGGTTACCGTTGCTCAAGCAGAACGATGTTTCATCACATTGGCCCGAGTTAAACATGTTCTGAGATCGACAATTTGTCAAGAACGCCTGACCAGCCTTGGAATGCTGGCAGTGGAACGATTGATTACAACAGTATAATTGAACTGTCTGCACGCAGAAAAGCCCGCAAAGTTTTGTTGTAGCTATCTCTCTTGCATGTCGCAAAAGTCGATTCCACATAATTACATCGTTTTTAAGAACTTGTGTAGCTTAATCTCCGTCGAAACACCAGTTTGCTTAGTGCACACAAATCTGTACACGTAGCATGTGGCTGGTTATCTTTGACTAAGGCTGTATGGTGTAACGGTCGTTCCAGATACACTTATGATGAGATGAAAAACTGATAGGCTCATCGATGATTAGAGTTGGCTAATTTAAAGCGCCTCGCTGCGTGTTTGACCACCAAAAATTACTACTTTCATTTTGATTAACTGGAAAACAAATAAATTCAAATTAGATGACGAACAGCGTTTACATTTGCAAAAGTCATTTCTATATTTTAATTTAGCACCATGTATGCACGAATGTTGAACCTTGATAGTAACATTTACCTCGATTTACAGGTTTTATTATAGCGACAAAATTTCTAAATACTGTCAATTCCGGATATAGTCACGTCCAAAACTGTAGGCTGTTGACTTGACAATAACCGAATATTTACTATAATCGAAAATAGTAAGCTACTATTGGTTTACACCAGGGGTCTCAAACTCAAATTGCTCCGCGGGCCAAGTGATGACTTCTAAAGTTCCTCGAGGACCGCATAGCCAGAACTTGCTTAAAATGATAAAAAGTTAATAAACAAGACAACGTAATAAGAACGTAGTGCTTTACAAACTTTCTAAAATCCATTTATTACAAATGTAATGTAGTCAATTTATGTATCGTTTTTGGCGTATCTGTATTTGGTTAACTTAGGTTTCAGTCACTTTCTGTACTGACTGCTGACCTGGCAGCGTTTTGCGTCAACAAGGGCATCAATATTAGGCTTGATTTTGTGAGAAGAAACCAATCTCAGTGTTGCTTGCAAATGTTCATTAGTGAGCTGTGACCTCAGTACAGACTTGTTAACTTTCATGGATGAGAAAAATTGTTCACATGCATATGTACTGCCAAACATTGCAAGAATCCTTGCAGTAGCAGAGAGTAACCTTGGAAATATTTCTCGTGACTCTTGAATGACTACGAATAAATAAGTAGGTAAGATTTTCTCCTGGTTAAGATGGCGCTTTTGCAAAAGTTCAAACACCGGCAATAGAACAATTGAAAAATGTAATGTAAATTTTTATTAATATGTATTCGTCGCGGGCCGCATAAAATGCCTTTGCGGGCCGCGTGTTTGAGACCTCTGGTTTACATGGTACAAGAGATCAGCTTGACTGTATCCGAAACTTGACTGTAACAGATTCGACTATATCCGGAATTGACTGTATATTGACAAGGGGCCCGCAATGATGTCCTGCCCAGGGGCCCTTGTTGGCTCTCGGCGCCCCTGGGCAGGGCCATCAATGTGACACTGGAAAAGATTTGATAGAGATAGACCTGAAACCTGGATAAAAACATCAAATCATTGATTTCCTTTATTGGTGTAATACATAAATGCTATTTTCAATGAAAGAATAACATCTTATTGAAATATTGTTTAATTTTGTTTTATATAAAAATTTTTCCAAAATACTGAAACTTATTGTTGTGAAGTGAAAATTGGGTTCGGAGGGTAGCATTCCTGAGAATGACGGTAGATGCACCAGTCGTTACGTGTCATGTTCGCAACCCAACTTGCACCGCCATAAAGCAACCCTGGGGTGCGACGACTAACAAATGGTTGAGCGGCCCAAACCCTTACGGCGCTTTATATAAAACAAAAAAAATGTCTCTGTCGTTATAATGTTTCTATGCGAGAAAACGGTTATTTGTGTAATTTGAAATAATAATAGAATATTTACATAAAAATTAATTAAGTATTAGTTTAGTGAATAACTGCTTAATGTAAGTGGATGATATTTAATGATTTTTCATTAACAGTTTGTAATGTAAAAGATTTAGTAAATAGAATTATTTCGTAACGAATTCGATTCAGTGGTTTGTCTGGAAAGTAAATGGCGTCATTATCATCTTATCACCTCCATATCATCCTTGCAGTGATGGGTTTTAACTACTTAAAAAGTAGTTAACTACTGTAAAAAAGTAGTTAGTAACTATTTTTAACTACTTTTTAAATAAGTAGTTAGTAACTACTCCTTAACTACTTGCATAGTAGTTAACTACTTTTTTAACTACTTTTCCGTTGACATTTGATAAAATTAATTTTCTGGACAATCGATTAAGACATAATTATTAACATATTTATTTAAACTAGTGTAACATTTTCAACAAAATTTTATTGTCCAAATTAATCAAAAACAGAAGAGACTATGCTTATAAAGTGATGTACCAAATTGTGAAATTGGAAAAAAATTATTTTTCTTCATTTTATTTTAAAATGTTTAGTAAAGTAGTTAAAAAGTAGTTAACTATTTGTAGTTAATAACTACTTTAAAAGTAGTTAACTACTATTTTTTAACTACTTTTTTAAGAGTAGTTATTAACTACTTCCTAACTACTTTAAAGTAGTTATTAACTAGTAGTTAACTACTTATAGTTAGTAACTACCCATCACTGCATCCTTGCCATCAAAATCTAATTTTAATTAATTTATTTAGTTAACGTTTTTTGTAAATATGCTGATGTGGCTTGTTACATTAGTAATGTTACATATCACAAGGTTAAAGGAGTACACTTTTGAGATAAACGGTCTTAAAGGAATTTGATATTTTAGATTTTTGTTGAATTTTAGAGATCTTAAAACAAATCTACCAAGCTGATGAAACTTGGAGATGAAACGGTGAGAAAAAAGAGACAAAATATTAAAAATTAAATAAATTTAGTTTGTCATGGGTTTAATCCAAAAAAATTGATTTTTTTTTTACAGAACTTCACATTTCCCGAATCACATTTCTCAAAAATTATAACTCACAAAATAATAATTTCTAGATTACAGAATAAGTCATATTAGACAAACAAACTTCTCGAAAATTATTGCTCCTACATGATATTAGTTATGACACATTAAATGTGGCTGGTTTTTGGAGAAATCAAAATTTGACAGGCAGGATGCTTGCATAAAAATATCAATATACAGAACCAGATTTACCCAGATGGATTCTCAGATGCAGTCTGGTTTGATGGAGGCCCTCAAAAAAAGCTTCTATCATCCTTCACAAGATGACAAGCAACGAAAACAGGTTTTTCTGGTTGGCGGAGGCAATAATATAGACTGATCATGCATAAATCCGACACTGTTAATATCTAAAACATGAGTCATATCTAGCTAATATTTTATATTTCCTCATTATTAGGAAAGCCATTTACCGTGATGTCAGAACATAAAATTAGTTTGAGACACTTTTGTGAGAAAAAATTTCCGAATTGATTGAGCTTATTTGATCTGACTCCCTTTTCAATTTTGTAATTGTATTGTAATTGTAACTTCATTTATATGCCTAGCGTCTGAGGCGCTTCTCGCTCCTTCCCATGGGCGCTTGTGACAGTGCAGGCTGGGTTTCGAAAACGACACATTACGACTGTCGCCATTACCTCCGCATCCAGGCACATAAACCATTCGACTAACCTGCACGCCTAGGAATGTATGTGGAATGTTGATTAACAATTATTATTTAAATTAATTATTAATGGTTCTTAATCGCGTAAACAAGCCGAGGTTAAAGGTTTAAAAAGTTTCAGGAAGACACACTCATAGACTCAAAGACTATCACAATACAAACAATGGTAGCGTCTCTGAGTAAGCCCGCATAATTTCGGAAATGTTTTGGTTTGAGATAGTCACGATGTTCAACCCGTTTTCGTTACATATTTATTCGATTGTTCTGCTTCAAATCTTTGACATTTATCATTCTCCCGGATAGTGGCACTATTGATGAGATACATCATGAGAACATAGAGATTTCATACCTCTTTACTCAATACGAGGTTAGCGATTGAAGAGTTCAAACATCTACTAAAAAATCTCACGAGCTCTGCGAATTTTTGTCGTTTGTTTGCAGTAACTTTTTTACGAGATATTCGAAAGGATTTAAACAATTGAACAACCTTATAAAAATCGTCATACCCAAGATTGGTTAAGTCTTGACATTTTATTTCAGTTACAGTAAGTTTGCAACTTAAAACTTGCAAAGAGCAAGTGAACAGATTATGTTGCCAAGGGCAGTCATCAGTATTTTCTTATTCTTCTCTCAAATTGAGCTTTCAAGTCAGTCAACAGTCGATGTGGCGCTCCACAAATCAGCCATCCAGAGCAGCACCTATGCAAACAGATCAGCATCTTACGCCGTGGATGGCGACGATTCCTCGTGCAGCGTGGCAGGGATTGGTTCTCAGTCCTCCATGTTTGCCTGGTGGCAGGTTGATCTCGGTTCGACCTATGAAGTCAAGTTTGTGGAAGTGACGAATACTTTGGATTCTTATGGTAGGTTTATGCGGTGATTATTTGAAATATCAGACTGAAATAATTAAAAGTCTCAAATGTTGATTAAGCATACAAGAAATAATATTTTCAGTTAACTTATCAGTTATACTTAAAATAGTGGTAGTAAATAAACTAATGATGATGAAAATATCAATTTAATAAATTTTTATCTAGTGAGGCGCGAACATATTTAACAATTTGTAAAAATTGTATAAATATATTAATTAATAAATAACACCATTTTTGGCAATACCAGCAATATCTTAACTAGTTTCAAGCATGAATTTTATCCTTAAGACAAGTAAATATGTGTGTTTAAAGCAATTGGTTAACTTAAAAAGTTCGCTTCAACGACTGATCTGAAATCGTTCATTGAGATGCTTTAATCCGTTGCAAAGAATTCCCAGATTAATGTTTGCAAATGTTTACTTGTGAATCATTTAGTTTGCTAATTTAACAGTAATCTATCGCAAATAATTTGCTGTAAAATATTTATTCATTCACAGATTTGTTCTCATCCCAAAAACGAGATAAAACAATTTAAAAATCACAAGCGCTGAAAATTAAAAAAATTTAATCAGGAGGAAATTATGTTTCAAGTTTTAAATTAACTAAACTACCATAAGATATTGACATATCTCACCTAAATTGTTATAATTTAAAAGAGCAAGTTTCAAATAACATGCCTATGAGTTGATACAAGAGAGCATCATAGTTTGAAAATTCCCTACTATTTATAAAGTTAGGTTGTTCGTTATGTGCCATTGTATCACAATACCAGATTATAAATACGATATTGGTCACGACAACTTCCTTCGTGTTAACACTTTTTTTATTAATTATAATATTTATTTTTTATTAATAGTTAAAATAACTATCAAATAATATCATCCATTAATAATTTAAATATTAGCTCAAAAGAATATTTTTCACTCGCATCGGAAGAGTGATAATTAATATACCTCAATAAGGACGAGCATTTTATGCATTAAAATACGATGCCGAAGTAGATCGCATTTAATGATCTCAAGTTTAATAATAAATTGTTTCAGAATCTCAATACCTCTCAAATTTCCACGTGGTTATTGGTGCAAGCAACACAGTCAATAAAAATGAACCAGGCAGCAACGTTTGTTATTCGTACCTCAAGAGTTCGAAACCTGGCGAAAGACTGTCGCTTCAATGCTCTGCTGGATCCACAGGGCGTTACGTGACCATCACGAGGTTCGGGGGGTTTAGAACGGACGCCCTGTCCTTGTGTGACGTCAAAGTTTTGGTTGAACAACAAAGAGGTATTGTCACCCTAGTAATAGAAAATTTCAAATTTTTGAATTAAACATATGAATAACAACAATTTTGTGTTAGTATTATTGGCTAATGATATTAGTGCACTATTATTTGCAGTAGTAATAGTAATGACAATAGTGCCGATTATAGTTTTAGGTCTATAATAGTTAGTAATTATAGGTCTATAATAGTTAGTAATTATCATTAAATGAGTAAAAATTTATAAATATTAATTTAAAAAAAAGGGTCGTCAATTTATTACATCAATTTCTCAAAAAATAAATTTAATAAAATAAAACGAATTGCTGGACTTAATAAACTTAAATAATTAAAGAACTTCGCCAGTCGGCAGTGAAATTCTAGTTAAATTCGTTAGATCTTTTGTTAGTAATTTTTTTCAATTGTATCGAAATTGTCTCAAAACACACAAACAATTGATGAAAAATTAAAATATCTTTCGCTATTATTAATTTCAAATAATAATAAACAAACGTTTATACTTCAAGATACAGATGGAAAAAATATCAACAAATCTTCAGGTAATGCAAATAGATAAACTTTTTAAATATCAAAATCATTATAATGACTAAATAATTAGGTTATTTATTTAATGTTATTTAACAGAAATGCAATTCATCGACCTCGATCCGAATCTGGCTTTGCAAAGCAAAACCTTTTCAAATTTCGGTGCCAATTTGGCCTTAGACAGAAACAATGAGACCTGCAGCATCGCAGGTGTTGGTTCAGACTCCAAGGAATTTGGATGGTGGGCGGTTGACTTTGGAGCGATTTTTAACGTTTCAAGAGTCACCATCCTGAACTCCAAAAATTATTATGGTATGTTGCAAGATATTTACATTTAGTAATTAACAAGCTTATAGTAATCAGTTTACTAGTGTAATTTAAGTCACGTTGATTTTGTGACTAGTGACTCTAAGGTTTACATTAACTTAATCCAAACAATAATTTTATTATCCCTATTATAACTCATTAGCATTGTAATGCGAAAATAAAAGTATGAGTTTATTTCACACATTTAATATGAGTATCTGCCGATTGTCAATAAATTAAATAATAACAACTTTTTCCACAGTTTTAAAGATAAATTTTTTTGAAAAGCTTATAACAACTACTTGCTTTATTCATTATTATTAGTTATGTTAGTATTACATTGCATTTATTTTTACTATTATTATTGTTATTATGATTTACCAGTCATGTTCGTCGCATTATGAAATTTGCTTAAATAAATTACCCATCTAATCTTAAATGTAAAAGTTTAATAATTATGTTGTAACATTAAGTTACTGGTAATAAATCTACTGATTGTAAAATAAAAATTATCCTTCACAGCTGCTTCATTTAATTTCTTTCTTTTTTTTTGGCAGAGTCCATGTTTTTGAATCAATTTGAAGTTTACGTTGGTATGAAAATCTCAGAACTTTCTGAAAAATGTGCTTCCTACTATGAAACGTTGCCGGTACCAGCTGCTTCCACAGTGACCTTGAACTGCAGTCAAGGGGGTGTTTTGGGTCAGTATTTGTTCATAAAAAGAACAGGAGGGTTCAGACAGGATGCTCTCAGTTTATGCGAAGTTTATGTCTTCGGGACCATGGGTAAGTCTGATTGGCTTATGGTTGACGATGGCTTATCGGATTTAAAAAATACTGACTGTTGAATATGTTAGATAATTTGACAGATAGAGTTTTGCAGTTTTCCAAAATCTTGAGCTATAAACATATTCGAAGAAAATATTTTGTCAAATGAGACTGAGAAAAGCATTGAAGCATTCCAAGCAATTGCATTAGTAACGCCTACAAATATTTCACACAGCAATTTATTGTAATTTTTCGTAAATTCCATTGAATTGTAAAGAAATGATTCTCTCATTGTTTGTTAACGTCTGTCCTTGTTACTTTTCAGGAAGTAATGCGACGGTTCCAAGAACAGATGAACTTAGTAAGATATTTACGCTTGAATACAAATAACAATAAAGCTTAAATATTTAAATTAATATTAATTCAGGACTTGTTCATTAAGCTATTGTTTAATATCTCATTTTCGTAAATTGAATTAAAAGAAATTAATGATAAAAAACTCTTCTACAGATTTCTCTGAGGCTATGTCTTACAAAATAATTATTATCATTATTATTATTATTATTATTATTATTATTATTATTACTATGATTGTTATCAATTATATAGCAATCTTTGAATAAATTGTTAAAATTAAATAAACTAAACTGTTGATAAACTGAATGAAAATGACTTCTTATTAAATTTAAGTCGTTATTTCGATTCGTCAGCTCAAATAAAAGTGATGAGGCCGTTATCTTGGCTTCAAAGCAGTATTTTTTCCACTTACACGGTTAATCTGGCATTTGATGGAAACCCAGACACTTGTTTCATCATTGGTGAAGGATCGGATTCACGAAACTTCGCTTGGCTCACTTTGGATTTGGGTGCAACTTACATAATTCAATCCGTCATTATAAGGAGTCACTACAACTTTTACGGTATTCATACATAGAAACTTGATGTTTAGTGATGTACTAATGTATCATTATTAATTCTGTCAAAGGAACTGTTAATTAAAAGTTACTGACTGTATTCAGCTTTACTGTAGCGTAAATAAATCATCAAAAAATTATCTTATTCTGCAGAAGCGTCATTCCTTAACCAATTGGAGATCAGCGCTGATTCAAAGCCGGACACAAGGGGTCTTGCTCCTGATCGAAAAATCTGCTTTGTTCTCAGTCGAGCAGTGGACATTAGGGAAGATGTAAAGGTGACGTGCGATGGAAACAACACCTTTGGAAGATACCTGAGCTTGAGAAGATTGGGCGGATTCAGACAAGACGCTTTGGCAGCCTGTGAAATCAAAATTAATGTCCTTGTCTGGGGTGAGTCTTGTTTTCACTTTTGTATCTACTTGCATTCGTGTGAATTATAACTAGGTGACAATTTGCACAATGTATGATTCATAATGTAATATTGCACAGTATCTTCTATCGAATTTAATAAAAGTCTAATTAAATAGAAAGATTCATTAAAATATTTTTGGTGCAATATTACTCATTCGTAAGATACAAGTCGCTTATTCAGTCAAACAATTTAATACGCTATTAATGGTGATATTTTAAAATACTTTAGAATTTAAAATACTTTAAAATATTATTAAGAAATGTGACGCACTTGCAAGTGATTCTTTTAATGATTTAATGGCTTCTTAGCACAATGCCGATACACATGAGTGATGTTTATGAATGTCATGCAATCACTTCCAAACTACACCCAGACATTTCTACTCTTACTCACAACAAGAAATACTTGACGATTTCATGCAAATTTGGCTCTACTTTAATATTTTCAAACGTGTCCTATTTTACCGGACATTTAGCATATAAAACGAATGATATTTCTTCAGATATATTTTGTATTTTATATATTCATGTTTTATATTTGTATTTATTACTGTTACATATAAATTTATGATTTGTTCTTAGCGTCTGAAAATGTTGTGATGAGTAAAACAATTCCTAATTTTTGGCAAAATATTTTCCACGATATATTTACTTATTATTAAATTATTCTATTAATCATCAGAATCACCTTAAAAACTATTTATTTTACAGTAGCAGCCAATTCATCAGAAAGAGAGAATGCCACGACCGATCATGTTGTTCCCTCAACATTTCCCTTATCAAGAACAACATCAACACCAGTGACATCAACAACAACAATAAGAACACCACCAACAACAAGCACAGCTTGGACAGCAACTACTTCCAAAGCTCCAATGGAATCCTCCTCAGTCACAATCAACACAACCAGCACAACTTCAACACTTGCATCAACAACTTCATCTATAAAAAGCATGGGTAATTTAAATTCACTTTTAAATATTTTTAATTCAAGCATTGAAACCCCACCAGATTCTAGATATTGAAAAGTTGCTGATGTTGTTTTAAGTACAATATTAATTGTTGATGATTGAACAAATGTTTATCAATTGCAATCTCCAGTGTGTCTTGACGGTTACGTGAAATGCTTCACTTCTGATTTCTGCGTCTCCAAGAACAACATATGCGATGGTTGGAATGATTGTGACGATCAAAGTGATGAACTAAATTGTGGTTGGTTCTTTCACCACTTCAATTAAGTTAATTTTTCTTAACTTTAGCATTAATTTTCTTTTATAAGATCACCGCATAATTTTAACTTTTCGTAATATTTAGACTGCAACAAGATGGGCCGTTTTCGTTGTGAGAATTCAAATTGCATCCAAATGGCTTGGATTTGTGATAAAGACAATGACTGCGGTGATGGTAGTGATGAGAGGAATTGCAGTGAGTAATGAATTTTTAATTATTGAAATTTATTCTTTAAATATTTGTGATGATGCAATGTATATATAAATAAAATGAATGATTTAAAAAAAAGTAATTTGTTCCAAATAAGGTTGTTCGATATCTGAGTTCAAATGTAATAACGGGAAATGCATCAAATTATCTGAAAGGTGCAACAAATTCGATAACTGTGGAGATGGAAGTGATGAAAGTCAATGCGGTGAGGAATAATATTTGAGTTAATATCTAATATTTCAGTTAATATCCAATATTTTAGTTAGTACCTAATATTTCAATTATTTTTGTTACTTTTACTCTGATTTTAAATTCTTTAACGAAATATTTTTTTATTGAGAGAAAATACAAAAGATGCATGTAGGATGCAATTTTTGTTTGTGAGTTTCTTACTTATAAGGATCGCTTGAAGGATTTGTCACTGATCGTCACTTATCCACATCCGAGGTCGCCCTCTGCGGTGCAGGAAGTGCTGGGTTGCGGACTCGCCACATTACGAGTGCGGCTTTATACAACCACCGATGGGAACATATCCTACTGAATTAAGTTGCAGGCGAATTAAAAATATATAAAGTAACAAAAACGCACAATAAACTGGTAATTTAAATTTACTCTGAAATGCAATTCAGATGTATGTTTACCTGGGGATTTCCATTGCGATGCAAACAAATGCATCACTTCTCTCGATGTTTGCAACTCGCAGTTTGATTGTCCGGATGGAACGGACGAACTTAACTGTGGTGAGTTAAATTAATTAAAATTATTATTATTATTATTATTATTATTATTATTATTAATTAAAATTATTATTATAATTATTAATTAAAATCGTTCTAAAAAGTTAAATATTTACTTGTACTTAATTATAAAATTACAATAAATATAACGTAAATAACGGCAAAACAATACAATGATAATAAAATGATAATCTTTGAATTTTCAGATTGTGGCAGTGGATACAGATGCAATGTAACAGGATTCTGCGTTTCCAAAAATCAAATTTGCGACTCAATAAGACATTGTCCGGACAATTCTGATGAGATAAATTGCAGTAAGTAATATTTCAACAAAAAACTAATTTTATAAAAATGATGAGATTGCTGCAATTAATTGTACACAATAAAAAAAAATTTTTATTTTAAATAGATTGCCTCGATTTTCAATACAAATGTCGTCAAGGGCCTTGTGTTCACAAGGACTGGTGGTGCGATGGATACCGAGATTGTCCTTTGGGTGACGATGAAGAAAATTGTCGTAAGAATTTTTATAAATACGAATTCTCAGTACTTGTTAAATTAGTTGTAAATTTAAATTACCAAGTAAGTTGAATATTTAGTGTATATCCAATTTTTTTATTAAACAATTAATCCATATTTCCTAAATTTATCAGCATTTTAAAAAAAATTGACAAAAATGGAAATAAAAGTGGAAAAAAATATAAACGCGAATACTAACAAATTATAAAACGAAATTTTCTCAGCGACCTGCACAGCAGATCAATTCGTCTGCTTACGTGGAAAGAAATGTTTGCATAAAATTTATGTTTGCGATGGCATCAACGATTGTCCCGATGGAGATGATGAAAAGAATTGCTGTGAGATTATTATTATTTTCTAAATTGCAATATAAAAATTATTGTATTATTATTTTTATTAACAAGTAATTAATTATTAATTAATCAATTAATTATTCTTAATTAATTCGTTATTACTTATTTAGAATTTAGAATTAGTTAATTAATTAATTAGTCTTAATCAATCATTTCCCACTTAATTAGCACTTGTTATTAATTAGTTTTGTAATTAATTAGTTTTATAATTAATTAATTAGTATTACTGGAGGGAGGTGTTAATACAATGAATCCACTGAAACTGATTGTGAAAGGTGAGGAATTTTACGTTTGCAACCAGCTATGGAATGAAAATTGGAATTTATTGGCTTGCTTTCTCCAAGGTTTAGGGTGGGTATTTCTGAAATAAAATATTTTATCATTTTATAAAAAATTAAAATAATAATAATAATGAACATAATAATTATAATATTCATTACAAACTAATAATTTCCTGCTTTCATCCTCTTTCTTTCATCTAAATCCTACGCCTCAAAATTACTGAGATTGTTGAATTAAACGTTAATAATAACATTAGAGCAAGTAAAACATTCACATTATATAAAAAAAAACCTCAGCAAATATTTAAAGTCCCCATTATGGGCCGGAGAGAACCCCGGGACATAATGCGCAAAACGCCGCACCATCGACATTTAGAAAAACAATCCGTACGATACATAAATATCGATAATAAATGTCCTCGCTACAATCCAACTCGTTTCCGCCATCTTTTTGAGTTTTTCGCTTGTGATGTCTCCACATCAGGTAAGAACCATAGATAGCTATTGTTGAAAAGTTCATTAACGTGCTTCTGGAGAAGCTGAGGCCGCGCCAAGAAGAGTGTGATTTTGAAGAGATCACTCCTCTCTAGTCGCAAACGAATGCAGTCACGAGAACCTGCGGAAAGGGAAACCCACTTAGACGGTTGTTCATCTAAATCCAAATATGAATGTCCCTGAAGGTCATATTTTTGGATTTGTTGATGTGTGATTCGTCCAATGGGGTTGTATCAGAAACGATGGTGACATCGCAGACTACTGACTGATCCCTCTCCCATGCCACCAGGTCTGGAATTCTAAGATTCCCTTCAACATTAATTCGAGGCTCAATTTTGGTGATGTAGCCTTTCTTGGTCAGTTTCTTTTCTAATTGCGGACAAGATTGTTATGCCGCTCTCTTCTCTCTGCATCCAAACCTGGGCAAACCTGGAAGATATGGTCCAGGCACTCAAAGGCACCACACCCGGAATCACAATAGGTGTTCATCTCTGGATGATACCTTGAGATCCTAAGATTTGTCGGGAGGACGGCAGCTATGACTTTGATACATTGCATGTATTCGCTTGGGGGCATCCTGAATTGACCATCCACTATCCAATCACTAATTCCTATCCCTTTGGAAAACGATTGAAATCCATATCCGTCGACCGAGTCACACAATCTTGCCGCAGTTTCGTGTTTCAGTTGTTTCTTGTGGTTCCTTTTGCTTTTCCGAACTTTCTGTATTCGCAGAGAATTGCGCTGTTATCTTTCAACGTATCAAGCAGAAACTCATCCTCATTGGTCTTGGACTGCCCCATCATTGCCGACATTCGATTAACTCTTATGATCGGCACCCATTTTCTGAGCTGCAAGTCACTGAGTTTTAACTCCCGCGTGGAAGAAAGCAACCGGCGTGTCTTTGGGAAGTCGCAGCCATTGTTGCACAACAGATCTTATCTTAATGGCAGAAGCACTGAGAGATTTCAACGAAATGCTATTGAAGGTCAGGTAATGAACAAGACTTAAATAGTATTAAATGAGACCTGAGGATGTAAAGTTTTTGTTTGGCTTCAATGGAGCCCCGTATTATTATTATTATATTATTATTATTATATTATTATTATTATTATTATATTATTATTATTATTATATTATTATTATTATTATTATTATTATTATTATTGTTATTATTATTATTATTGTTATTGTTATTGTTATTGTTATTATTGTTATTGTTATTGTTGTTGTTGTTGTTGTTATTATTATTATTATTATTAATTATTATTATTATTATTATTATTATTATTATTATTACATTTCTTTTCAAATTACGTATGCAAATACACAAAGTTAAGCAATTGACGTATTAATAATTGAATTTGTAGAATGCCAGTAGGATATTCCTCCATAAATGTGAACTCTTCTTCCAAATTTGCCTCCTTAAAAAACTCAGAACCTGATCCAAAGGCTTCAGCATTTGTGGAGCTGTTTAGCACAGAGTATTAACATAATTTTATTTAGCGTGACTGTTTATGGTTAACAATCACATTTTATTGTTAACAATTAGATTTTATTCTTCAGAGTCGCCTGTCCTTCGAATTCAGCAGTGTTGCTAAAATGCTCAAATTTTACAAATTACGGTCAGTTTGGAAGTTATCTTTTAACCAAATGTTTGAATGCTGCTGATGGTTTTTTTTATAATATCAGGTCATTATGTTAAATAATAATAAGCTAATGCTTTTGATATTGACAATAATAATAGAATAGGGATGCTAGCATGACGTTTTAACTATCAAGTTTTTTTTTTATAAAACAATTGCCTACAATTACCAAATAAACTTCAGCATGCGGCATGAGAAAGGAGCCAAAAGAAGAAGGTATCACCAAATTGGTCAACGCTGACATCGCAGCTGAGGGATCGTGGCCGTGGCACGTTCAGATCTTCGTTAACAACCAATTCGATTGTGGAGGATCTTTGATTGCCAACAGATGGGTGGTGACAGCTGCTCACTGTTTTGACAACATGTAAGTTTAAGTAAGCTTTATTAGCAATTTCTAATTGTTTTTCTAAATGTTTCGTTTGTAACACTTCCTTTGATGAAGTATTAAATTGCTTTACTCCAACAAAAATCTTACTGCATAATTTACTTAGTTAATTAATTATTAATTAGCGATATCAAGACATCCCATTCTTCTGTGTTTGTTGTCATGGGAACCAACATCCTGGAATCTAAGTTATTAAACTTTTCTGCGTTCATCAATAAGAATGTAGACAACGTTAACATTCAATTCTCAAATGTGGATGAAGTTATTTTACACGAAAATTATGACGAAGTGAATAATTTTTATGATGTCGCTCTGCTTAAACTTTCATCTCCTGTTAACTGGACTGATTTTGTGAGACCAGCCTGCTTACCATTTCCTTCCATCTCCGTCTTAAGTCCATATTATAAAGTCTGCTATGCAATTGGACATGGACTGACTTATCCAGGTAAGTTATCTAGGACTTTATTTTGATTAAATGACATTAATGAATTAATTAATTAGTTAAGAATTAATAATCATTATTATTAGTTTTATAAAATCCAGTAAGTCAAATTACTGAAAAACCATTAATTTGTTAATTTTATCAATGCAAGTTATAATTAAATGCCCTACTTAAGTTTGTGTCTAACTGTGACGAAACTGAAGAATTCTTTCAAGTTGTAAAAGTGATGAAAGAGTGCATGATAAAAGGCATGATAGAGTATATGTGAAAATTGTTTTCCTGAGGCCCTGACGTATTGAACTTATTATAACGAATCTT
The DNA here is from genome assembly GCA_021613335.1 of Whitmania pigra. Classification (NCBI taxonomy): domain Eukaryota; kingdom Metazoa; phylum Annelida; class Clitellata; order Hirudinida; family Haemopidae; genus Whitmania; species Whitmania pigra. Next base: position 3,780,804 of record JAJTWR010000231.1, read on the forward strand.
TATAAATCGTAATTATTTGTCTGTTAAGAATGTTATTGTATCTAATAATCTTTAGGCGCTTCTGATGTTATGCACTTGGAGCTTTATAAATTAATTATTACTAATATAAACAGTTTTCATGATTGGACGAAGATATTGATTAAATGATATACTTTTTATCACTTACAGAGTCCACATTTTCAAGATATCTGCTCCAAGGGCGGATGAACATTTTGGACTTCGATACCTGCATTAAGGACATCCACAACATGACAAAGATCAGCGTTGATTACATCAATTCGAGTATCGACAGGAATACAATGCTCTGTGCAGGGGAACATCCTTACCAGTCTTCTACATCCAATTGCAAGGTTAAAGAATAATTATTCAATTATATTACTCAAATTTTAACTATTGCACTGTTGTTTGTTAATTATTAATCTTAACTTAACTTCTCAATGCATTTATTAAAGTTTCTTTCTAGGCAAATGCAGTCTTTCAAAGTAAACAATAAATCAAATAAATTTAAACTTAATTGATGATTAATAAACAATTTAAACAGGGTGACAGTGGAAGTCCCCTGATGTGCCAGGATATGAAGAACAGATGGTCAATAGTTGGTTTATCGAGCTTTTCCTTCAGCACTGAGTACAGCAAATGTGCCAATTCAATTTTTGCCAACCTCAAAACCTTGGGAGGTTGGGTGACTGACGTCTTGGTAACTGATGGTGGAGCGTGAGATTGTTTTGGAAAGAGTTGTAGGAAATTTGCCGATCAGTAACAACAACAATAAATAATGACAACGAACTATTGCTGTCAAGCCCAGTCATCTACATTCTGAATGAATTCTTAAGCAAGAAAACAACTGAATACAATTTGCTTTAGAAGCTTAATGTTTACGAGAATTTCATCGGAATTGTGTTGTACTATCTTTTAAAATTTTCTTATTTTTTTCTAAATTTAAAACTATCTATGCAACTAATGAACCTCTCGTCAACCCAAAGCAGTAAAGAATAAAAGCTTCATAACATTATTTTCTAAAATGGAACATTTAACAACATTCAATTTAGTACACGTCGCAATACTCAGAAATAACAGAAATATTTGCAATTTTTATAAAAGTGTCACAAAATATACCATTACAAAATTTGAATAAAATATTAAACATTTTGTGAAATGGTGAATTAATGAAATGATGATGTCAAAAATTTGCTATTTGACGAAAATATAAATCTTTAGCAATCTCAAAATTAATTTAAAATTAATCAACATCTTATTTGGACGGAAATTTATTGATAAAATGATTGATAAATTATTGGTAACTTTAAATTACTAACGATAAAATTAACATTTAAAGTGCGTGCAACGTCATTGTTGATTGTAAGATCATTATTGAATACTTTCAAAAATAATTTCTAAAGCTCACATAAAGAAAAGTATTAACTTACTGATTAGAATTTAAAATTTGTAGCATAAGTTTTACAACTTACTAAGCTCGTAAGAAACACTCTGTAACATCACAGTTTGAAACAAAAGCTAGCAAATGAAAGTTAAAACAAGTGAATGCAGCCATTGCACTTTTAATGTGGATAATTAACAATTTAGATATTGAATACTTGGACAACAAAGCGTGATTAATCAGAAAAAAGGCATTCGAAAGAAAAGTAAACAACATCATAAAACGCGAATCATTTACGTGTTTTAGCAGACAATATTTGTACTTCGTGGAAAAACAATTAGAAGCACATTTTCAGCCTCAGATCATGAAAAATGGCAAAACTAGTAAAAGGCATATTTAATAGTCTCAGAGCATAAAAAGAATAAAAACAGACAACCAAACAGTAACAGTTTTCACCAAACAACTTTGGTTACGCGTCAGAAATACGAAAAAAAGACACACCTAGGCATTCTTAAGTTACAAATTCAGTCAAAAATAGTTTCATTGCGCTAAGAAATTCATTGTAAACCTTAGGTTTTCTAAACAAATTTTTCCACCAAGATGAAATACATTTTCATTCGAGTTTTTAAGTTGTTGATTATTTCATAATTAGAAGCAAAGTTCTCCGAAATTTTGAAAATGTCCCATGTTAAAGCAATTGCATAGTTCACAAATTTCTGATCGCATCATACTTTTGTCACTACAAAAAAAACCCCAATAAAACAGTGAAGGTGATTTCTCAGCAAAGATATTTTCCCGGTGTTTACTTTTGCTCATCTTCGACGAAATATAACCTCATTTTATCTAATTTTTAATCTGGTCGCATAAAAACAAACATTCCTTTAAAAATGGTTTCTTTGCAAAGATACTTTTCTATTCCAGCTTCGTGTTTATGACCTTTCTTTCGATTCGAGTCGATAAAATCCTCTTCTTATTTCATTTCTACTGCTTCAATATATCCGTGATCTTCCCCAAATTCATCCTGACTTTCAGAGTCTGAGCAAATCTTAGCCCACTGTACACTCCCCCCTCTAACCAAAGCTGTCAACTTACATCCACTCGAAGGCATGGGCTTGTTGGCTTGTGTTTGCCGGCTGTTCCTGAAGACAAATTGATGATTCGGGCCTTGTTCGTCTCCATAGCTGTACTCACCAGGTCTCGAGTCTCCGAGCTTTTGAGTCTCTTCAGAACCAACTCGAGGCGATTTGTCATCAGACGTACTTCCGTCTTTCCTGTTTGTTTCGTAGAAAAAGATGGGAGGGTTCTCTTGGACGGATTTTAAGGTGCCCTGACGGTTTATGATGGAGTGATGGTTTATGGACAAATCTGGTTTCACTGGAAATGAACTTCTCTTTTTAATGGTTTGTTTACAGAAAATAAAAATAAATAGCATTCTTGTGACTGTTATTCAAAATTAAACATTGGAGTTTATACATTCTCAATCAAAATGGCTCAATTTTTGAGGCAATGTGAAAAAAAACCCTTCAAATAACCGATAGCGGTGTAGACAATGACGACAATAACCGCCAACAAGAGACATATTCCGGTGGAAATAAAGATGACGTTTAGGATTCTCTTCAACAATTTGTTGCTCGTATTTTCCAGTCTGTTCAGCTCGTGCAGCTTTTTTATCGCTTCTTTATCACTTCCCTTGTACCTGCCAAGGAATTTGCGACGTCATTATTCAGTCGCATTGAACAATTTATTTTTATTTTTAGAATTTTTAATTTATTTATTAATTCATCAGAGCTCAGAGTTTTTCCACTTTCTGTATTTCATAAGTATTTTTACTTTTCATTTCTGGCTTGGAAAATGATGATCATTTTAAACTGTTTTTGCTTCAAGACTTTTAAGTCTTTTGTTTTGGATTAATTGCAAGTCTTTTTTTTTTTTATCTTAATCTCATCTTTTGAGATTGCTTTGTGCATTGAGTCCTTAAGACCAAGTAAGTTCTTAAATTCATTCAAGTATCTTCATTGCTGGAGGCATTCAATTTCTTGAAAAGCCCATAAATTAACAATTTTGATTACAAAATCTTTAATAATAGAGCTCCATCCGCATTAGAGAATAATTTAAAGTAATTTAGTGCTAATTTGCAAATGTAATAATGTATTGTTTTTAATATGCCCCATCTCCATTCATAAATTTGGTTGCCATTCTACGCAAATTATCTTAAAGTATTATTTCTGTTCATTTTATATAGTTATTTGTGAAGTGTTTTTTATTTTATGTTATCATTTTGAGTTTTTTATTTCTGTTCATCATACATTATTATTTGTATAGTTTTACTGTGTAATATTATTTTGTAACATTTATTATTTACATGTATTAAAATTATTATTTGTGTAGTTTTATTATATATTATTTTTTTTTTGTTATTGTCAATGGATAATCGTCCACTCAAAAGTTATTGGAAAATCAACAAAGCCAGCAGATCTAAAAATGCATGAGGCTTTTAATTCAGCACAAACCTATTGTCCTCTAGTTTTAAGGTCAACTTTTTTATCCAAGCGTCCTGCTCAATCTTTTTGGAGCCAAATCTTTTTGGCGTGTTGGTCAGAGAATGACTATGGGTGTGGAAAGTGGATCCATAAGGAGATCTGCTGCCACTTCTTTCACCACTTCGTGAACTATGCTTTGGTGTCTCTGTATGATCATTTAACTTGCTTGAATAACATTCATTCATGAATATATATATATTTTGTTATTAACAAAAAACGTAACTATTATGATTTAATCCATTTTTTAACGATTTCAAAAGTCAATCAATGACTACGTACAAAAACGTTTGAGTTTAATGAAAAGACACAGTAAATTAGAGAACAGATTGATGCCCGGAAAGACAAAGAACAATGTATTTATTTAATTAAAAGATGACTGTTAAGGTTGTTAGGAGATAATTTGAAGAGCGATAGGAGATGATTTCTGGGTGTAGAGAATTCCATGGTTTTGTAAGATGGTGGCTGAGGAATTGTGTAGGCTACAATAAGACTGTAGGTGTAAGAAGAGAGATGATGAAGATGCTTATGGCGCTTTGCAAATAAACATATCATAATTACAAACTTATGTATTGACAGCGTTTTTAATGAAAACAAACCGAAATTTTTCTAAACGCAAGCGAAACGACTTGTTTAATTATTTTGACAAATAATGAATGTTAATCATATCATAACAGCAACATAGAAGCTGATATCAGATTTTAAGTACAAAATGGACAAAGGAGAAAACTGCACTCTATCACTACTCTCTAAAACAAATGGTCAAATTGAATGTGTTTAATTCTAAGTTTAGAAATTCCATTTAATTTGGATTATGATGTGAGTTCTTGAAGTTTTATTTCTGGTTATAAATTATTTTTGACATTTTCTCAAATTTAAACAATATCATAGAAAGCTGATCTTAGAGTAAATAGTTAGCAAATTCTAATACAATTCTAATTCAAATGAATTGATATTAACTTGATTCAGTTCAAACGAAATCATATATTCATAAATAAACTGAAATTTTTTGTTGGAGAAGTATTAAAAAAAACAAAGTTTAAAGTGTTTTAACAAGAACATGTTTTCCTTTTGTTTCGTAAAAGCTCTTAACCATACAAAGACAAAAATTACCTCACAACCCTAAACATCCACTGAATCAGTTTATATTACCAAATCAGCTCACCAGTTATAGATGGAGGTCGAGAATGCTCTGACTGCATATTCACTTTTCGATCAAAAACTGGAATGAATGGCAATGGAAGAGCAAAATGTGTTGCTTGCTAATTACTTATTTTAAGAAATAATTATTTCATTTAAATTTACTTTATATAATGACGTTAAAATGTCTACTGTGCTTGAAATAACGATTTTGGTTTTATCGTTTTAGATTTTATGACTTAGTCATTTGACGCTAAAAATTTCATTACCTCATAAAAGTCTCCAAAAACGTTAAGATAAATACGCTGACATCTGAAAATCCGAAATACTTTAAGGCCGCTAGGTAGTGCCTTATTTCTTTCGTATGCTGCAGAAACGCGATGCATGCCCTAAGCTGGCACCAGTCATTTCTGTCTCCCTGGTGGTATGCGATGTTTGTGCGCGCAATCGATGGGCTGGGGATGGGCACTAAATTCAAAAAGATTTTTGTTTTGTTCAAGATGAAATTGATTTATTTGAACTGCCATTTGTACATCGACATAATGACTTCAACAACGATGATACAAGTGAAAAGAAGAAACAAACATCCATTTGACCTCATATCATGTCAGTTACAAGATTCAATGAAAGTCCTCAATGATCAAAACGCAAAAATCTCAAGAGTCATCTACTGCTGAGATTATTTCAATCCAAAAAGAATTTCACAAGAACAACAGCATCCCTGCTGATTTACTCTTCTTGAAAATGCAAAACTGTTGCAACATTTTGATTTGAAGCAAATTAATAACACAAAAAGTTTTTCTCAGTACATAATGGATCGATAGACCAAGGCACCATTGAAAGTTGTGTCGAAATAATGTGCACATCTGCCTTTTTCAACGAAAAGTTCGAACAGCTCGTAGAAGAGTGGTGCATAATAATCCATGATAAATTCATCCATTAGACCTGAATCTCCAGTTATCTAAGTGATGACATCTTATAAAGATCAACATTATTTTATTGGATTGTTAATAATAGCTTCGATATTAGCAATGTGCCATAGGAAACTTCTATGGTATGAAGTCTCTGAGGACATGGTCTTGACAATGCTGTTGGTCTAGCACAATTGGTCGTAAAAACGTACTCTTTGTTTAATGGATCCATTTTTCCCAAATGGTCCGCAGCTGTTTTCTTGGTTTCCTTGTTTTTCTAGTTCACATTTGATGACATCTTATAAAGATCAACATTATTTTATTGGATTGTTAATAATAGCTTCGATATTAGCAATGTGCCATTGGAAACTTCTATGGTATTTTGAACATAATTATTTCAATGCTACCTCGTGGCCGTTGAAGAAGTTATAAATGAGCTTGCCAAGGTTTGTGCTTGAAGGAAGTTCTCCTGGGGAACTCTGAATTGAAACCTCCTTGAGAGTCACGAGGTCGGTGTTAAATTTTTGCATATCACAGTGCTCGAGGTGCATATAGAGGTCTTTAACTGTGAACTTCTTCAAAAGCCATTGAGATACTGTCATTTTTTTTTCAATGAGTGTCAGAAGATGAACAGCATCCTGTTGCAAAAGGATTGGATAAACAAATAAGTTAATCTCACTATTATTAAACAGCATAACTAGGAAACTGAAACTTGAATATTATCCTCATTAACATATTTTCAATTTCCCAGTAAAACCATTAAAACTCTATTAACCTTGACTTTCTTGAACTCAGCAGGAGACCCATAAGAAAATGGATTCAGTACATCATCAACTTCTTTGAGGTCATCAGAGAAGAAAAAGAGGCACTCAACTGATGGATTAAAAAATCGGCTCATTAGTGGACTAATGTATGATTGATATTATTGATTTGCTGTCTCAGTCATTGGTGTGACATTGCTTCATTAAATCATTACATATCAAAGCTAAAGAATATAAACAATTAATTACAGTGCTTTATAAGTGCAGTCACAGCTGTTCTGATCAGCCATGGAATGAGTTCAAGCATCAGATCGGAAATCTTCAATGAAGCTAGCCAATGGAGCACCTGCGGCTATGCAATTAATCATCATCATTATCATTACCACCACCATTATCATCATCACTAAAGTCTTCAGCAATTGCTCTGGTGAAATAATAAACTTAAGTAAAAAGGAAATTCATCAATCAACACAAGCACCAATTATGTTGATTACTATATTTCGACTTTCATTGAAATAGTATTATCACCTTTGCAGCGTCATCATCCTCAGGAATCATCCTTCTACTCTGAGCATTTTTATGCAGTACCAGTGATACATCTTCTGACATCTTTATCAAATGAGTGTGATCATCATAATATCATATCATATCATATGTTAATACCACGGCACTTATTAATGACCCACCTCTTCAATGGCTCCTTCATCCATGTCCATTTCCTTCTTATAATCCTCATCACTTGAGCACCACCTCATAAAGTCTCCTAGAACACATCCTGGATTGACATCACAGAAGGTCTGTGCACTATCTGGCAACAGTCGACCAATCAGCATTCGAATTCTTGGCCCAGTTGATGTATGCACTCTGAAATAACTTAACAAGTTACTTCATCTCTTCAGGACTTCATGGGACAGCGAAGACACAAGGCGCCTCTGACGCTACGCACACGGCGCTTTATAAATTAATTATTATTATTATTATTATTAAATATTAAGAAATTTTGCAAATCAAGATGGCTTAAATGATAAGCTTGAAATCATATTAGATTTTATTAGAAGAACATATTTTCCATGTTCAGGTGATGATCAACACACTTACTTAAAGATATTCTTCTTTGAAATATTGCATCAATTTGCTAACACTGGGTATATTTACATTCTTGCACAATATCTTTCAAGACAAAATTCAACATTATTGCAAAAGTAAAACCAATATTTCATTGCCAGCAGTAAGGTATTTCTTTATGCTATGTATGATAAGATAATTACTTCACAATGCCTTTATAATCCCAGCATTCACATGATGAAATTTTGTTACAACACATAGCATCCATATCACACAAAAATAATTTGAAGGTAAAATTTTTTTAAATTAATTTTTTTTGGACCAATAAGTTCGCTTAAAGGTAACATAGAAATGACTATGGATTTGTTAAGAGTATTTAATTTAATATATAAAATTTAAATTCAAACATTTTTAATTTATTTAAACTTTCCTGATTATTGAAAACTATTTATGAAAACTATGGTGAGCGATAGGTGAAAATGTCTGTTTTGATTCTCGAGCTTCATGCGCTGATCTAAATCTAATTGCGATTATTGGATCTTCACTATGCTTACTCAATGTGGCAATATATTAATCAACTTTAAGAGTGACTAAATACCTAACACAGTAACTATATCTATATATAAATATAGTAATGATATGTATATATTACCACATATACTAAGCAGTGATGGGCGAATCAAGGCAAGGGCAAGGTTGCGATTTGATTTGAACATTGTTGGATTCGATTTTGGCCACAGTGATTTTGATTCGATTAGATTTGCCTTTTTTTTTGATTCGATTTGCTTTTTCAAATCAGATGGTTATATATTTTTAATTTTTTACAGTTCGGGTCAAAACATACAGGAAAAAATATTTGTGCAGCTTTTGAGGAAATACTGTCAGAGTTATGGGTTGCAGAGCATTGACATTGGATATGTTGTTACTGACAATGCCAGAAACATGCTCAAAGCACTCACACTCCATATTTTCCGAGGAAGCTGGTAAAACCGTTCGAGACGGACGCACACATTTTAATGAGATGCTCTACTTTAATGAAGCTCCACCCAAAACAAATTAAGCTCCGCCTAAAATGAGTAAAAGTAAATCTTTGATCCGTAATATTTTTAGGTATATCTCTTTTTAGGGAAAATCGGTCCGCATATTTAGGCTCCGAATAGATCCGCTCAAGTGTTAGGGTAGTGTTATGGTTAGGATTAGGGGATAGGGGTTAGGGTAGGGTTAGGATTAGGGGATAGGGGTTAGGGTAGGGTTAGGGTTAGGCAAAGCGTAAACTTTAAACACTCGATTGCTAATGTCAGACGTCAAGTATTTCCAAAATTATAATAAAACTTTATTAGAGACTTCTATGTAAATGACTTAATATATATTGCGGATAAAAGATTCACTTTTTGTATTGAATAATATTGATGAAATTTCAGAGTTTTTGTCAGATGAAAATTTCGATGACAATGAGGATATTCTTCAGGACAATCATGTTTTAGGAACAACCAATCGACTTCCATGTTTTGCACATACCTTGCAGCTAGCTGTTAAAGATGCACTAAAAACTGTTCCTTTAGCAGAGAAAATTTTAAACGAAAGCAGCGCTGTAGTTGTTTTCTTCCGCAGGTCACTATACTGGAATGAAGAGCTCCAGAAAAAATCAGATGGTTTGACTCTGCTAGCCGCTGTGCCTACCAGATGGAACTCCAATCTGATAATGCTAAGAAGCTGCAGTATGGAATGCGGTTAATGAAACTCTAGTTAAAGCCAAGGAAGTCAAACGCAGCTCAGGTGCACGTGTCCCTCGAAAAACAGTTTCACGTTCTTTGCTGCTTGAGCTTGTCTCTTTACTTGAGACATTTGAAGAAGCAACACAGGTGCTGCAAGGTGATGGTGTCACAATTTCTCAAGTGATACCTGCATTAATTGGGATTGATGAAGCAGTTTCAAACTGTCAAAACCCAGTTAGTTGCTCTGAAAAAAAACTTTCGTGCAGTTCTTCATAACCGATTCCAGAAATCTATGAGAAGACCAGAGTATGTGGTCTCAACTGTGTTGGATAGTCGTTTCAAACTAGTTCCTTTTGGTACCACCCCGCTGCTTGATTCGCATTTTACTGACAGTGGCTCACAGAAAAGTCCTACATTAATAATCCCATCAGCCAATGAGGCAAGATCTCTTCTTCTTCACATGATGGATTCAATAAAGTCAGATGAAATAACAGGGTCTCACACTGCACAGTCTAAAACCTCATGCCAAACAGAAAAGAATCTACCTGAACCAACTACCAGTTCGGCGGAGCATTTTTGCAAGATACCATTGTCCTCAGGTATGAACAAATTATATTGGATTGGAAATGTACGTTAATTATTAAATAATATGTATATATTGCAGGTTAGTGACGAAGAGGATTCAGTGTATCTTAATGCTCCAACGGACCACAACATCACTGCTGAACAATTTTGGGCAGCTGATGGTCACCGCTTTCCAAAACTACAACGACTTGCGCGTAGACTTCTAAGCACCCCAGCATCATCTGGAAGTGTGGAGAGACTGTTTTCAATTTCAGGTGCTTAAGTCTCTGCCAGAAGAAATCGATTATCAGTGTCGACTGTGGATTCACTGTTGCTCTTGAGGGAGCAGAACTGACTCAAACTGGGTTTTAATGATTTTTTTTAAACGGTAATAAAACTGTAAAAATGTTGGCTGTTAATTTCATTGTGTTTTGCTCGAAAAAATTCGCGAAGCTAGGGCAGCAGTAAATTTTGGAAGATTTGATTCGATTTGGGATTTGATTCTACTTGGAATTTTGAGATTCTATTTGAGATTTGGTTGTTGAGATTTAAATCATTTTACAAATGATTTGAGATTTGATCATTGAGATTTGATTTGAGATTTGCCCATCACTGATACTAAGAGAAAGATTAGTTCCGCTTGGTCACCTGGAAAGGATGGCTGCAAAGTTCATGCAGTACCCTATGTATAATAGCTACTTAGTTTCTCATGAGTATTTGTTAGCTTCAAGCTTGGCTAGTAACATTGTAACAAGTAAGCTTGCAACATCTAGGGGGCATTGGGTCGTGCTGCAATACTGGCTAGCCCCGAATTTGCCGACCCTTGCTGTATATATGAATAATATAACTCGTAATAATATGACGATCTACAAATGCACTTATTATTATTATTATTAATTATTATCATCAACAAACAAAAACTGAATTGTAATAGCTAAAAAGATATTTTAATTTCGTTTCTTTTTTGTTTCCGAAGAAATTTTGACCTTAAACGAAAGTGATACTCGGTTGATCTCTAATGGCATCTTTATACAATTTAATTTTAGTGAAGCAATGCTTTATAAACAATAAAATAAAGAGTATGTTGTTTTTAAATGCTGACTAAGCATTTTTAATTTTGATTTTTGGGACCCTTGTGATTTTGTCATATAGAGGTTTTATTTAATTTGTTTAAATAAGTTAAGTTACAAACCTAGTGGGGCAGCAGATGTTTCTACAATTTTAGCTTGAAATAACCACTTAGGAGCATCCAGAGGATTTAAATCACTTTAAATTAAACAAATTAGTAGTTTATAATATGTTTTTTCCATAATTATATACCTATTTTTTACTCAAACTAAATAACAAAATAATAATAATAATAAAAAGCAGCCCAATAAAATTAATAAACTAAAGTAAATGTAAATTAGTGAAATTGTTAGATTATAAGCATTTCCATGTAGATAATCGTGATGTTCTGTGTTGAACAAGATTATGAAGACATTTGGTTTCATGAACTTAACCATCGATAAGTTATATTAGTTGCAGCTTCAAATCATATACATTGCAATAAGAACTCAGGGAAGGATCAAAAGAAATTAGACGATCTGAGGAACAGGCTTGTCGTGATGAGTATCCGGTAAGGTGGATCACTTTGTGTGGCTTGAATATGTTGTTTGTCAATCGATAAGATAGATTAAATTCCAATTCCAAATCAAGCTCTTGTAACCGGAACTCGGGGAAGGATCGAAAGAAATTGGTCACCGACATGACTTAATGAGTATCTGATAAATTCTCTAAGTTTTGATTCTCTTTGCGCACATTGCACATGTTGCTTGTCAATCGATAATTTATATTAAATATCAACTTGAAAAGTCCACGGAAAGTGAGGGAGTAGCCAGAATCCTATTAATATTTTAGACAATTAATTTTCCACTTAATGAAATTTGCTGAATTCAAGCATTCAAACCACTAATTTCATTTAATTAAATTTGAAATCAGTTATCGGTTAATCTATTCAACTCATATAAAACAATTTTTTTAAAGATACATTGACAGGGCTGTATGTTGCCAGGCTATTTTGATGTGGCTGTTTCGACTGGGTTTTTTTTGTCCTGGACTATTTTGTTGCCAGGCTATTCTGACGGGTCACCAAGGGAAGCAGAACTCACAAAAATATGTTCAAACCATTATCTCTTTCTGTTGTGTGACAAATTTGGAGATGATTCAGTCATTTTTCAGCATGACAATGCCCCGCTACACACATCAGGACTGAAAAAAGCTTTTCTCCAGAAGAGGATTTTGAAGGTTCTGAAGCGACCAGCTCGCTCCCAAGATTTTAACCCAATTGAAAACATGTGGGTACTGCCTGCTAGGAAGGAGTATTACAATGGGAAGCAGTATTTCAATGTTAATAAAAACATGGCAATTGATATTATTAAACCTTAATCACTCACAAGATGTTGGTAGAGTTAGTGACTTCAAAAGATTCCAATGAAATTTCTGACCAAGTTGCATGTAGATAGAATTCACCGCAACGAAATTTTTGGCTTAATGAACATGCTAATTGAGCTCATGTGATACTCCTCCCACTCCTCTTCTCAAGAAATACGCTCTAATTCTATCCCCAATCCTCACTAAACTAGCAAACCTTTCTTTTAGCACTGGCACTTTTCCGTCCATCTTTAAGAGGGCCCAAAAAAAGCCAAGCCCCGATCCGAGCTCGCCTGACAATTACAGACCTATCTCCAACCTCTCTACTATGTCAAAACTGCTTGGAAGACTCATTCTCATTGTGGCCATTCCGACCTAACAATTTGTAATGTCAATATAATTAAACAATTAGGTTAAGGTACCTTATATAATTTTTGAATAAGGTATTTGTAGCAATATCCAGTGGTTGCAGTTTTGATGTTAGACCACTTTATGATTGCAACATGACATCCGTTTGATTATCTACTTAAGTGGCTCTTCTTTACGAGCAGTCATTGCACCCATGATCACCAGCGAGCTCTTTGAAAAGAATCCGCCCGTCTATAGGAATGTCCCATTCTGCATTGAGAGACTCATTGCTGTTGTGTCCATCTAGCCTTTATTGTTGCAGTGAACAATAACTCTAGCTGGGGTGACCCGTCATAACAGCCCGGGGACAAAATAGTCCCGTCAAAACAGCCCGTCAAAATAGCCCAAGACAAAATAGCCCCAGGGGGGAGGGGCCAGTATTTCGTGCCAAATACAAGTTTAAAATCAAATCACGCACAACCTCAGTTCAATAATTATATTTTAGGTAAAAACATGTTTAATAACTGATATGTTTAAAGAAATTTTAAACGCCGAAGTTTTTTTAGAGCTTATAAATCTACTACTCTATCAAGAAAATCTTTCGTTGGAACTTCGAGACCTTCAATGCTTATGGTCATGCAATGAGTTAAAGTTTCTGGTAGCATTCTATTTCTTGCTTTGCTTATAATCCTGTTCATTGTACTGAATGAGCTTTCTACTGAAGCAGTTGTAACTGGAATTACAAGAAGAATTTCACAAAGCCTTTGGTAGTTCACAGTATCCCAACTCAGCTTCCAATATTTTGTTCATGGGTTTTCATCTGTTTTGTACTTTTTGTATTCAACCATAGATTTTATGAAAAGTTTAAAAGATTTTAAATCCGCGAGTACAGCTTCTGCATTTAGAATGGGAAAGTTGTTACAAAAAGTTATGATGTCTTATCTTGAATATTTGACATTGATTCAAAAGTTTCAAATTTACTTGCAAATAACATAATCTCAATCGATTTGTCATTAAATCTGTCTTCAAGTTCTTTGATGACAGTTTCACAATACCTCTTCATTCCTGGTAATACGCTTTTAGCACTTTCATCTTCAACCAGGTGTGTTTCTAATTTTATCTCATCAACTTTGCATTTAATCTTTTTTTGTAAATGACTCTCGGTATCTTGCACTGCTTCACAATATCATTCAAGTGCAATTTTGTTGAAGTAATCAAAGGGATGACTTTAGTCAAACTTAAATCTTTTTTTTTGTAAAGCATTGCTGAGAAAAGAGAGTGCACCGAGAATTTCACTCATAACTTGGCAGATGATTATAAAACTTTCATTTTTAATCTCAAGCAAAATTCCACCAGCTAATGAAGCCAAATTTTCTCCTTCTTTGTGAATATGCTCACATGCTACCAGAATTGATTTTAAGCTTCTGAAGACAGCATTCACAATCCTGTGGTGGGACAGCCATCTCACTTCAATACATTCAAACAAACCAGATACTATATACAGATACCATAGATATCTTAGTCTAAAGACATGTTAACAAATAAGGTTTTAGATCGCTACGGGTGGTAGGAAATTTTTTTATAACTTTTTTTGTCTTAGATTTATGGGTTTTTACATACACTATTAGTCAGAATTTTTTAAAAATTTATCTTTTATTTTCGGAGGGGGGGCGATGGCTGAGCTCCGGAGGGGATTCGCCCCCCCGAAGGTATGCCTGAAAGAAACCCTGTGGGCCAACATCCAAAGTTTTGAAAAGCATTGTTCTTTTGGACATGATGGTTAAAAAAATAAATGTAATTAAAATGTACAGTGATTATTTATTAAATAGCTATAGCAAAAAACAAGTGTTATAATCGTTTGAATGTTTTGTAAGTAATTTTTTACACAAACTGGAAAAATTGCATGTTATATAATACGGCAATTTTGAACATTCGTGTGCACGATAATTTCCTCCATTCACAAGTTTACCAATGAATAGCACCCTGTCAAAACAACCCCGTCAAAATAGCTCCGTCAAAAGTTTTTCGAATCTACGTTTGACCCAAGCACAACGGAAGCAATTCGTTGGCTTTCCCATTCCAGGTCATTAAATCATTTCATTCTTTTTGCTTTGCTGTCTTTCAAAATTTCATCAATGCACTAATGCATTCATTAATTCAATCTTGCATTCATTCTTCTTACGGCATTGCTTTAAAAATTCATTTTCTATTTCTCCAACCATCCGTTTGACAATCCAACCCTGCGTAGCACGGAGCGCTTCTAATATCTAGCGCCTTCAAGCGCTTTCTCCCAGAACTGGAAAAATATTCGGACGGGGAAGTGCGGCTTAGGAACACCTTTTTTAATTGAAAGTAATAAAATGGAAATCGCAATCTAGTGAAGTTTAAACATTGACTTAAATGGAAATTTTGTTTCTCGAATACTGAGATTCATTGAAAATTACTAAAATATCAATATTTGCGTAATTACAAATAGGTTTGAGTAATAGATTTATAAATTAATAAAAGTAAATTTATTCGATGACATCAAATTTTCTCCAAAGCATAAAGCCATGTTAGAAAATCTTCTAATTTGTGAAAAATGAAAAAGTTGAAAGAGATGAACATGATCCAGCGAAACTTCCTTCCTCAAGAAATTAATTTTTATTCAAAATTCAAAAGTGGTGAGAATTTTAGATTTATCTTTCAATTAAATACCAAATTGACGATTGAATTAACAAAAAACATTAAAATTATTAAACAAATTATTAATTGGTTTAATGAACTATTTAGCAAATATTGCTGTTTAAAAACCGAAAATGAGAGTAATAGAGAGATGTTTGAGAGAATGAGATGCATGAAATAATAAGAAAAGGACGGTAATAAATGACACGAGTTTGACCAACTGAATGGCAAGTGAATTTCTAATGAAGTTATTTCCATTTCAACTTTAACAAATCTCAGTTTATTCGTAATTCGGTAATTAAAATAAATAAATTATAAATTAAATTGTTATTATGAAAATACTAGTAAATGCCTGAAAAATTTTCGATTCTTTTTGAGGACTTCCTCTTCTAGGTCCAATTTCTGTGTTTTTTGTTCTCATTTTTGTTTCCTTAAAACTTTCTTCCAAAAGTTCGAGGTATTGGCACCGCATAAATTCAATTGACGAGTTACCATGACAAGTGCTTCAATTCCAGAACCATCCAATTTTCTGTGACACCCATCGTTTCTGTCTTCCTTCACCATGATGCTCCTGCTCATGGCTTTGCTTGAAATGAATTTTGTCGCCATCAAGGGTCAATTGAGAGGTCAGACAATGCTCAGAAAGATTTCTGTAGGTGAGATCAACTGTTTAATTTGTTTGCTTAAAAGGTAATTTGTAATATTACTGCACTTATTTTAATAAATATATTTTTAATGAAAAGCGATAAACGATTAAAGCTCGTTATAATTAATGCATACTTTTGCACGTCAATTTTACGTCTTTGTATTAATTAAATATTTATGATAATAATTATATAATATAATGTTTAATAATATTTATTCAGGATATTAATTATTTATAACGTTTATACCATACTCTGTCGCCAAACACTAACGAATGCCTTATAAATTAATTAATATTATTATTATTCTCAACCCTCGATTTGAATGCAGGGAATGTATTATGTTTCCCATGATAAACAAATATATAAATAAGGATGCTAAAACATAACGGAAGAGAATCTGTGATGTAAGCAACAGCGGAGTGGTCAACCTATTATCGCTATTGCTTTAAACAAAGCAAAAAATAGGAAATTGTTGAAAATGTTCGTTCGTAAGTAGTAGAGAAAAGTTTTTTCATTTTTAAGCATTTATAATGTATGACTTTATCCTACAATGTTATTTATTTCATATAATATTCAATGTTGCTTATTACACTTTATTTCTTCATACCTTTTAAGTGTTAATTAAGTGCAAATTTATTAATAATTATTAAACGCCATAATTGAGTATTAATATTTTTTTATATTATTATTATTATTATCATAATTATTATTTTTATTAACAATTAATAAATGTTAGAAGTCAACAGGAAAAACCAAAGATTAAATAAAAGATTCCTACAATACATTTCATTCATTCATCATCACGCAATTTAATTTCTGGAACTTTGTCGCTAAAACACGTTAAAAGCGTTTGGCTTCCTTTGCCAGCAAATTGTCCTCTTTATGAGGGCAGCGCAATAAAACATTGGTCAGGCAAACATTTCCTACTTTGACATTCTTGCTCTCTTTAAGCTTTCACTCTAAATCAAGCATGTCAAACACGCGACCCTTGGCAAGCACACTTGCGGCCCGCAACAAGGTCACCATAATTGTCCATTTAATGACCAAAATTGAAGTTTGAATGTTTAAGTCAACAAATGCCTATAAAATCTTATTTACGGTGTAATTTTTAAAAGTCTTAACGATTTTAATTTGTTTATCTTTGACCGTACTATCTTTGCAGCCAATGCAATGAATTTACATTCTTCGTAATTTGTTTCATACTTTTCGGCTGTCGTTTATTTGGTTTAAATCCTTCACCTTCAGCTAAGAAAAAATAGAAAATTTGACAAAAAAAAAACAAAATCATCACTCAGTTGTATGACGACGTCAAGTGCTTCATCACCAAACTAAGCTTATGGAAGTCACAGGTGTGACACGAAAATTTGGTTTATTTCCCAAAATTCAAAGGGCTCAAAACCCTGCCAATACTGAGCATGTACTTGCCTCAGCAAAATGTGAGGGTCACCTGAAGTTGTTGTCAAACAAATTCCAGGAAAGATTTTGTAATTTCTCATCTTTTGAACACCACTTTGCATTATTCTCAGCACCATTCATCTTTGATGATGTCAAGGCAGAGAAAAACTTGCCGGTAAATTTTACAATCAAATTGTCTTATGTGGCCCAAGGTGCCATTTGAGTTTGACATGACTGCTCTAAATCATCAGAACCTACCTGTAGTTTTGATATTTGTGGTATATATTTAATATATAATATTATATTATATAATAATATTAATTATATATTATTAATTAAATATTAAGAATGGAAATATTATTAAGAAGAGAAATATTAATAATAATATAATATAATTTTGTATATTAAATATTAATATTAAATATAATATAATATTATATATAACATATATATATTAAATATAACAGAAGAGCAGGCTTTCGCCAATAAATGGCCGAATTCTAGAAATTAAACCAATGTTCTTAGAAACATGATTTTGAACATAAGAGATATGTTTGAGCCAAGATAAGTGCTCATCAATAAAGACCCCAAATATCTAATGCATGACACTCTGTCAAGAGAAACACCATTTATGAAAAGAGAAGGGTTATTGTCAATTTCTCTTCTAGAAGAACGAAAAATAATGAAATCAGATTTTTTGATATTAAGAGCTATTCAGTTTGTAGTAAGCCAATTAGTAAAAACGATAAGTGACCTTAACACTTACCTTTTTAGCCACCTTTTTAAATTTAATTATTTGCTTAATTGATAACCACTTATCATTTAATTATTTATTACTTAATTGACAATCACTTCTCACATGTAACTATTCCACAGACATTGTTAAATTCGCCTTTTGCGATAGAATTGTAAAGCCATGGAACGCATTGTCAGGTGATGTCGTTGAATCAACCACGGTTTCCAATGTTTTCGTGCAATGATACGTGACCTCGACTTTAGTCATTACTTAAATTACATTTAATTTATGTGCTGCCTTTGTGTACGCGCCTGTCGATGCTTTTGTTTTTGTAATTGTGTTAGTAGTACAACTGGTCCCTTCAATTGTATATAATAAATAAATAAAATAAAATGTTTAAACACTTAAATAAGTTTCAGATAATTTGATAATTTATCAAAGTTTGCTGTCTTTACCAAAAGCGAAAATCTTGAACGATCAAAATGTTGAATAATTAGAAAATGTAATCAGAAAAAATACGTTATTGATGAACGTAATTTTTGTATTGCAGTTAAAGTTTAACGATTGCTACTAATATTACTCATTACAGGTGCACTAATAGAAGAGCAACTTTACCAACAAAAGTTGTCAGAAAATATCCTCCGACGCTCAATGGAATTCCACAACAACATGACGTCACAATTTGGTTTCATTTTCGATATTTCAGAAGCAAACATGGAAGATCCGAAAGACGGTTTCACTTTCGTCAGGGAAAGTAAGGATGCGTTTAGAAATTATTTAAAATTTATGAAATATAATTGGAAAATATTTAGTGTTTATCAAATATTTTGTTTTCCAGAAATTACATTGAGGTTAAAATTAAATCTGAATTTTATCTTTTACCGGACTATGATTAAATTTATATTTGATTTAAACTTGAAATTTAGGAGCTAATTAATTGATTAATTTAATATAAATCTTTATCAACAAGCAGTTACTTACTTTTATCGTAGAGTCATGTATGTGTATTCTTTGAATTTCTTTAAATACAGCACAGAATATTCTCTTTTAAATTCATTAAATTGCATTTTCTACTGAAATAGTTGTTCCATTTATTCACATTACCGAGAGTTTAATGGCTGACCTTTTGGCCTTCAATTCCCACAACTTATTCTTCTAGAAAAGGCATACCTTCCAACTTCTTGTTCAACTTAAAATTTGATATTTGCATAAAAAAACTCAAGTGGGTGGAACACGTTTTTGAACATTTTTGAATGATTTTTTGAAAATGATTACTTCAATACATGGTATAGAATGCTTGCTTTGTCGGAATGCTTACTTATAATAAAAATTATAACTATTATTAAATTATTAGTTTAATTAGCGCCTAAATTAACATATTATTCACCCTTTGACATGCGATTGCTAATATGTAATATGTTTTTTACATGTGAATAGAAAGAGAGAATCAATGAATGAAAGGATGAATAAATAAATGAATGAATGAATGAATAAGTTTTCAAAAATGTAGCCATTGAAGCAGCCACATAAACCTCCTTTATGTGATCACCTCAGCATCTATCTGAAGATGAAACGTTTGACAATCCAATTTAATTTGGTTGTTACTGCATGTATTGATGATTTTACCTTCATTTTGGAATATTTTTTTAATAAAAATTATTTAAAATAATTAAAAATGAAGAAAAAACAATTTTTTGGGGAAAAGACAAATTCTTCTTTTGAAATAAAATAAAGTTCTGTTTGACTTGTTTCATTAATAATCTGATCTTTATTTGATTGGAAACCCATGACTATTTGTGATAACATGAATTGTGATTAAAAAATGATAATAATTGACAATAAAAGCTGGTTTTAATATGATCTGGGTTTTTCTGAAAAATCTCACTGGCAATTTCACAAAACAATTACACAGTGATAAGTAGTATTTCAAATCGTATGATTTAAAATCGCGAAATAAAATTCTTTTTTTGACTTTCTGATTTCGATTTGAAATCAATGTTTTTTGTGTAATTTTTAATTTTATTCAAATCACTTTTTTGATAAATGATGATCGTTTTTCTCATCTAAAAATCACGAAATCATTTAAAATTATAAATTTAAAAATATTTAAATATCTTTAGCTATGACATTATCATTTGATAATCGATGGAACTTTCTTTTTACTACTATTTCGACATCAAGAATGAAAGTCGTTAAGTTGCCGATATCAATGATTGTAATTGCACTCCATTTATATAGCGTCATGGCGTTAGAGGCGCTTCTTGAAACCATTTATGTAGCGCTCCTTCCTACGAGCTCTTGTGGCAGTGCAGGCTTTGTTTCGAACAAGACTGTTGTCATTATAACCGTATGCAGGCACGTAACCCAATCGGCAACCTGCACGATGATAAAACCGTTTGTAATTTTCCGTCGAAACTTGACGGCAAATAATTTTATAATTACAAGTGAAGATCAGTCTGACTTGCAATAAGTCAGCACTGTGAACAAGGCAAACAGCATTCACATCAACGTGATGAATTACGTATCTTATGCGGACTGTCATCTCTCATGCTTTGAATCAAGTAGCCTAGTCAAACAAGTATTTGTTCGGTACACAAAATGCTTCTGTCATCAGCTCCTGCGGAAAAATTATTTAGTTCCGCAGGACTGATTGAAACACCAAGAAGGAAAAGGCTACACAAGTGGTGCACAGTATCACGACCATCACGTGGAACGCGAAGGAAAACAGGAAAAGTAAACAGATCGGCCTTTTAGTCACTTTTTGTGAAATTGTGAATGAACAGTTAGGCAGCAGTACAAAGACATACATTTCTAAATTTAAAAATTCTTTCTCTCTTGACTACTAAACAGCCGAGTTACGTCCATGGTGTGCGAAGCTATGCTGCACCAATCAGCTTAGGCGGCGTCTTGATTTTGTATTTTTCCAAACACCACGATACCGCGGACCTACAAAGCCTGCTCCATTTTTGCTGTATGTTTACTTTCTATTGCTGTTCAAACTAAGAACACATACTTCAAAGCTTGTTGCATGTTGTGTACTCTAGATAACTTAAAATTGTCAAGATTTAACTTTTTTTTTTTCTGAACATAAGCCCATCTAATTTAAAACTTTGCTTTATTTTCCTGAATACGTGTCTTTTTGCTTGCTTGTCTTGATGTTGGTGAGTATTATATTAAATTTAGAATCTATTTTACACGGTCTCATTCGTCCGACCCCGGAGATTCTCCGTAATCTGTTTCTGGCCCTCTGCCAAAAAAGTTTGTATACCACTGGTATGTATACTACATGATTTGATGTTTGAGAAACTTTTACTTTTAGAGATAAATAAAAGTTTTGAAAAAAGTGACAGTGTTGAAATTGAGTTGAAAGACGTTTTAAATGTGCATTCTTTAAAAGCACTTTTCGATGGAAATGATTTGATTTTGACGAATTTTGAAATACCTTTACAAATAAACATGATTTGAAGACGAATCTGTGTACATAAACTGAATTAGATTTCAAATCATGCTTTGCCTGGTGATTTTGATTTCGATTTCGAATCACTCCAAAGGCGATTTTATCTATGACTGCTATTATAACAATGAAAATGTTGAAACAATGTTTCAGCAAAAATATATTTTATGTGGAACATCTAGCCATATAAGAGTCGATATATTGACAAAAATAACGCTGTGAATTTTTTTAGGAGTTTATTTAAAAATGCGAAACGTTCTATTTTTGTTACGGTGCCTAATGAATGAAAAGACTAGGATTGAGCCGTAATTTACTTCTGAACTTTATTTGTGAGATGACTGGCGAAAAAATCAATTCAAAACCTGAATTATCTTTCACTAACAATTCATCATCAAAACCAATAATCAGTAGGTTCAAGCATTGAAAGAATGGTATGAAATATATTGGAATTGAAATGCTCTGAAGAATGACTTGATGTCAGCGTGCAGCGTTCCTGCATTCGGCTGTAATGGCAAATGTCATAATAAAAGAATAAAAATATGAAAAGATCTAGTAAAAAATATTGAAGAGATTTTTGGATGCAACCATTATTATGTCTCGAGACCAATACGTCACTGTCTTTATTGGCATTGAAGAACGATTGCTATCCTGAGGTGACGGCGGATTTAGAACACTTTGGTGGGGATCCCAAACTGAGCGGATTTAAAGGAGGGGAACAAATTTTCATGGCAAGTGGTTAATTATTTAAATAAATTAAACAAATTTTAAATTCATATGATTTCATTAATTTTTCGTATATTTTCTGAATTACGGAAAGAGCCATGGCCTCCCGCCCCTAAATCCGCCACTGCTATCCTGTGTTGTTTGAGATAGCTGTTAACTAGCTCTATACTTTTGGAAAGAGCAGTATGAAGAAGGAATACAATTTGTGGCAACATAAAATTCATGATGTTGGTGCATAATGTTTAAAACCGGATTTTTCATATTCACTTTCATATCCTCCTGTTGCGAGATGTGTTCACAAGGAGTTTGGGTTGCTTGTTCTTCCAAATAAACCTTGAATTATTCTATGAGTGCATTTGTTTTTTGTATGAATGTCATCACCAAAAAATGATGTTATCCGCATATCAACACAGAAAAGGTTGGTGGTTGCCCAGCTCGACATATCGATATTTTTACGCAATACATCGACATTTTACGTATCGATAAGCAATATCGATATTCAATAGTTTTTGAAATACCGGTAGCACTAGTTCTGAACATTTCCTCGTCCAATAACTAAATGTTTATGATGCTTGTTAGTGGATTAAAATGCCAAAGAAATTAAAAATTGGCGATCATCGATGCAAGAAACGTAGCCGCTTGAAATCATATTTTCACGGGAATGTGGAACTCTCAGAAACATCTCCAATAATCCTTTTCGATCCATTCTTTGTCTCTGGAGGCGGGCATTAGTGTCCTTGTTCTTGATGCACTAGTTGTTTTTGCTGCTGCTGTTGCCGTTATTGTTCGTGAATTGGTATAGTTTCACTACTTTGTTTTATCAATAACAAATATTATCAACAATAAATATTATCATTAATAAATATTATCATTAACAAATAATATTATTAATAAATATTATCAATAATAAATAATATTATTAATAAATATTATCAATAACAAATATGTTCATGTCGTTTCCTACGTCTTGTTCGTGCCGAAGAAAGCATTTTAAAAGCTCTTAACAGCTTCTTCGTGTTTTGAGACTTGCGACGAGTTCGCGGTAAAATTAATGACGTCTAGAGGCGATGGTGATGAGATAGTGATATTGATGGCGATCAAATAACAATCTTGTTGGCTTCAAGTCGAATCTCATCAACTAGGTATTCACCATCATCGTCATTATCAGCTTCATTGTCATCATCATCATCGCCGTCGGCATCATCGTCTTCATATTCGTCGTCGTTGTCATCGTCATCGTCGTCATCATCATCATCATCGTAATGTTTCAGTGTGCAACCTGATTGGTCAGGGAATCGTCATCCTCCTCCTTGGCTTGAGACCTCACTCATTTTTTCAAGAGCTGCACTCTTTCCACCTGTCACGATTCCACCATCTTCCCCAGATATCCATGGCCTATCCACCCAGACGAAATTTGGTGTTGCATCTCAACCGATCTCTGAATTCCCGAGATGAACATCAACCAAGGCGTGATTCTTTTTTTAGCGAGTTTCAAAATCAATACCGATTTCATCGCTCTCTCCAACAAGATTCCATCAAGAAAGCTTTCAATTCAGAATCCAGATTTCAGGATTCAGAGGAAATCGGAGCAGCGGATGAGAACCTCAATTTGCAGAATGTAACTCCTCGCGGGGTCCTTCTCGATGGAATGGATTTCAAGAATAACAGTCGTTACGATGGGTCACCTTTAACCTTTAATACATCTCCGTCGTTGTCGTCGCCATCATTACCACCATTGGAAATGATACCACTTCGATCCGCTAAGCTGGAAAAGAGAAGATTGGATAGATTCAGGAAATCAATGATCGCCAATACCAAGACACCATCATCATCATTAACAACAGCAGCGACAACAACCGAACAATTCGTATTTTACATGAGGCCACCGGTCCTGAAGGCGGTCAAAGATGTGGTCAACTACTATCGATGGAAGAAGATTTACTATGTTTACGACCATTCCGAAGGTGAGTGAGCGAGCGATTGAGTGAGTGAGTGAGTGAGTGAGTGAGTGAGTGAGTGAGTGAGTGAGTGAGTGAGTGAGTGAGTGAGTGAGTGAGTGAGTGAGTGAGTGAGTGAGTGAGTGAGTGAGTGAGTGAGTGAGTGAGTGAGTGAGTGAGTGAGTGAGTGAGTGAGTGAGTGAGTGAGTGAGTGAGTGAGTGAGTGAGTGAGTGAGTGAGTGAGTGAGTGAGTGAGTGAGTGAGTGAGTGAGTGAGTGAGTGAGTGAGTGAGTGAGTGAGTGAGTGAGTGAGTGTGAGTGAGTGAGTGAGTGAGTGAGTGAGTGAGTGAATTAAGAGCTAGTGAGGCATAATTACTAGCACTTGAAATTTGTCCTCAAATGATTGATGGAGCAGTGCAATTGGAAGCGTGATTAGTGGTTGAGACGTTTGTTTCGTAATGCTCTTTTGTTTCATTCTCTCATTTTTGGTTTTCTATCTCTTCACGATCTGTTTAGCTATTTAACTATCATTATCAATATCACCATCATCGTTGACGTCATCATCATCATCATTTAGCACTGATTTTGTCTTAGCGATTTCTACTTGCTGAAAAGTACTTTCTGTTTGCTTCAGTACTGGTGCTTTGATGTTTAAATAGGAACTAAATGTGTATTTTCTATGAGTACTATGATGATGACGATGCTGATGCTGAAGTTATGATGATGATCTGAAAACAAAGGGAATTCGAAGAAAAGTGTTTTTCAGCTCTTAAAAGACACAACTGATGTCAATGATTCCTGCAAAAATCCCTCATTAAAATTCTCGCGATGTCTACCTTGTCTGAGCATTAAGATGGACGCATTAAGCGCCATGCACCACTCGTCTGCTATGCCGGAAGACCACAGGAACAAAATGGACGACAAATCCAGAGATCGGTTTAAGAGATAAGCTGGAATATGGATGCACAAAGAATCGAGAAATGACTTTCGTGTTTTTCTTTTGCATTTGCATTTTATATTTATTTAATGGATTAAACTCCGTTGCATAACGTAGTTAGTGGTAGTTATGTAAAAATAATGATATGTATTAGTGTAATAATAGGGATGAGATAATAATAAATTAAATAAAGTTTCATTAAAAATCACTAAAGTAATTGACTCCGATTTTTGCAAATCCATCTGTAGATGATGTCCACAACCGCTGGATTGCTAAGCATGGAACTCATATCAGATAGATTTGTATTGAGTCTGATTTCACATCTCAGGGCAGATTGGGCCGGACATTCCTTGAGGAAATGCTGCACATTTTCATCTTCCTGAGGGCACGCCTTGCATTTTCCGTCGGGATGATGTTTTAAGAAAAAAAAGTGTTGGTTCAGAGCATATTTTCCAACTCGGAGTCTGGAAATAAAGACCTTTTCCCTCCTTGAGACACTTTGGAACTTGCTCTTAGTCGAGTTTCTCTATGGTCTTGCAATGTTAGCTTTGCGGGTCTTCGTCCCATCTGACTTGCCACTGTTGGATGATGTTGAGGGCCACGGACCTTTTGACATCCTTGATAGACGCTGGGATCCAGAGGTCTATCAGATTCCTTGCCTCTAAGGCACTAAGCAAATCGCTCAGAACAAATATATCAAAGGTCTCCCCGGATTGGAGTCCTTCAGGTGAATCAGATAGTCCTCAGTGGCTGCTAGTTTGATGGAACTTATGCAGCTGTGACTTGACGTCCTGAGGCTTAACTTCACGTTTTTCTTCTGGATGTTGATCCCTATTCCTGCCTTGTTGTCCGTCGTCTTCGAGGCATCCGCATAACAAAGGAGACTTCCCTGGAGATTCCACATCTTCTCCATTGCTACCAGCTTCCGCAGAGGGTAGTCAGATGCGAAGAAGAAATTCGAGGTGTCAATCACTGGTTTCCTAAGTCTTCAAAGAGAAATTTTTAAGAGTTTCCTCTTCAATATCTCCTAGGATGTCAGCCGTAAGGACTCGACTGTCTCGTACGGGGTTGTCTCCCCTCGTTTTTTCATCTTGAAGTGGAGCCCAGCTTGAGACTTGGACATTTTGCCGTCTGAAATGAAGTACTTAGCATTAACTGATTCATTTTGTAATGGCGATAGACCTGAGGGCGTGGTGATGAGCTTGTATTACGTAAGTCGAGAAGAAGCTCACCCCATTCTACAGTAGAGACGAGGCACTTGTTCTCCTCATGCCATCAAAACAGATCTTCAGCGCTTGGTACTGAAGCTTGTCGTAGGTGTCCCTGATCTATTTGAACCCCATGTCTACCACCTCGCAGCTGTAGTATATAGGACGGAGCGTATGGTGGCTCTGTAGACTTGTAGCAGAGTGGATTTGCTAGCACCCCAAGATAGCTCTCATTGCGTTGAGTTTTTTCAAGCTACGTGTCATTCCGGATGACCAGGATTGGTTGAAGAAAGCTACAATTTCTTTGAGGCTTACGGTTGAGAGCCTTCTTAGCATCTCGTAGTAGATGCCATCAGGTCCCGGAGATGAATTCCAACATTTCTTCAGTGCATCAAGAACTTCGAAGATGCTGATGGGATCAGAGAGGGGCGAGTCCTCTTGGACGAAAAGATCGGAGGTCAACCGACATTCAGTCTTGGTTTGTGCGAAGAGCGGAGAGGTTTGCGTTGCTGCTGGCTAATGCAAAAGATCGGGCTAGCATTTCCGCCATTTCTGAGATTTCTATGGGATCCCCAGAATCTGAGGCGATCGGAGAAATTAGTGGATTGGTGTAGTTGCCGTTCAACCCTCTGGTGGTTCTCCAGAGAGTTCCGAGGCCAGTGGCACCGTCAAAACCAGCGCAATGTTTTTGCCAACACTCTTTTTTGGCATTCTTAATGGTCCACTGAGCTTGTCCTTTGGCCCTCTTGTATTCTTCAAAACTAGCTTCGCTTCGAAGTCGACGGTGGACGGCTCTCTTTCCGTTCCTTATTTTGACTGCTTCCCTGCAGTCATTGTTCCAATAAGGTACAAGAGATTTACTGCGTCGCCCCTTGTGGGTCGGAGAGCTGTCTTTGGCCGATCTGGCGATGCTGTCGGTGATGAATCTTGCGTTTTCCTCCAGGTCTTTCGAAGGTAGCTCCTGGTTGATGAGGGACAGACACTTAACATGGAAGGAGTTCCAGTTAAGTGTCTTCAGGCTTATTCTTGCCGGTCTCAGGTCCTAGTAAAGCACTTTGTCATTGATCACCATCTGGATGATGTAATGATCGCTGCCAAGGCTTGTGTTGAGGACCTTCCATGTGGTTTTGGCCGCCCAGCATGGAGAGGCCAGAGAGATGTCAATGTGGGACGTGCCACCACTTGCTATAAGGTGTGTACCTTCACCTGAATTAAGAATAACAAGATTCAAGTTTTGTGTCAAGTCTTCCACTATCTTACCTCTGCGATCAGAGTGGCGAGCTCCGAATATGGGAGAATGGGCATTCATATCCCCGCAGATGATGGCATCTTGGTGGTTCAAGATTTTTTCCAGCTCTTCCTCTGAAAAGCATTTTCCAGGAGGAACGTAGAAATTGACAATCTTGAGTTTCCTTGATTTTGTGATGACCGTGGTAGAGAGACACTGAGGGTCCTGGGATGCGATAACGGAGCTATATGACAGACCTTCCCTTACGCATGTAAGTATGCCCAAATCGCTCAATTTGATATCCCTGAAGTTTGGAAGAGTGCCTGCTTTTAAGAAAGGTTTCTTGAAGCAGGATAATATCTGGCAAAATTTTCAGAGAATTCAAAAAAGAAGCGAATTCACCCGTTTTAGGCCGAATGCTTTGGCAGTTCCATTGGATAACGCTTATGGCATTATCCATGATGGACCGTGTTTACTAGGAAGCAGCTTGTAGTGGCGTCCTTCAACGCCTCCGAGACAGTATCTCCTTTCATGGACTGGAGAACCGTCATGAAGATGAAGGTGAACACCTCTGCGAGCTTCTCGCTTTCTCCTCCGTTGAATTTGAGGTTTACCTGATGGGTAATAGCTCGAATAATATCAGCAAAAAAGCCTGCAGGAACGTGCAATAACACGTCCTCAGGTTTTCCCCCGGTAACAGGGGGTTGCATGGAGGTTTGTGCAGAAGATTGCAAGGAGGGCTGCTGGATGCTGTCGCTGATTGCAGTTTTAGCCTTACGCTTGCGGTTTTTGCTTCTCTTCCGCTTCACTTTTTGTTTCGGGGGGTCTGCCTGTTTTACATTTGAGTCAGCAGGAGTCGACTCCAAAACAGAGGGTATTGGGGCAGTCTCAGTTCCTGCGATCTTACTCGTAGCCGCCTCAACAGCTTGGTGTTACGCGCGCTTAATTATTATGCAATGTCTAACGTGCAATAAATGTTATACAATGTATAACGTCCACTTTATATTATGCAATGCATATTACCCAATGTATATTAAGCATTGTTTATTATGAATGTATATTGCGCGCTATGTATTGTGCATTATTTATTTATTCGATTAAAGTTGGTTGAATAATTAGAAGGATTTAGACTTGTTAGTGTTAACTATGTAAAAGTAATGATGTGTAATAAGTAGGGCTGCAGATCGATTAATATTTTCAATCGCGATTAGTTGCAGTTAACGCATTTTTAATCGCACCATCCTCATATCCAATTAATTTCCAAAATCACCTCAATTTTCATCAAAAATTTTATTTAAGGTAAGGCTTATTAAGCCAGTTGCTGAGGCAAACAAGCCTATTTATGTTGTCTTGAGAAAGGGACGCACTTTTGCTATTTACAACATGGTCACATAAAGAAAATAAGTCCTTCATCTGTCACTATATTCGTCGGCCTACCATTCGTGGCAATCCATTTAGCTAGGGCCTTAGTGATCGCATCAAATTTGCACTGCTCCATTGGTTTTGTCATTTCTTTAAACTCCAACAGTGTTGGCTGTTGAGATGGTTTGCAAATGGCAGATTTCATCAATTGACCTTCAGCAGTAAATGGGTGTTTGCTTCGTAAATGCTAGGTAAGAGAAGACGTACTGCGATGAAACTTAAACTCGCATTTACATATGTTGCAAACTACAATAGAATTTAATTTGAAACTAAACTTGCCTCCTAACATCGTTCATTGCGGCCATCTTTTCTTCTTAAAAAGTGAGGTAGGAAGAACAAAACAAAGACTTGAAATTTTAATTTAAAATATTTTTTTTTAATTTAACGCATTAATCGCTGCGTTTATTATTTTATTCGCAGATATTTTCTTAACGCATTAAGCCCCCATTAACACATATAAATCTGCAGCTATAAAGAAATTATAAGGCCCACTTTGCAAATAGTAAGTGCACGGTGTGAAGAATCCACTGAGAGCTTTCATGACCGCTGTAGGCAAACTGGGGTGGAGGCGATCGACATAACGATGCCAATGAGAGCCTCGCATAGTTGAAGTTTGCAGGAGAAAAGCAGGTAGCATGTGACATGAAGAAGCTATTGAGAGCTTTCGCAGTGGCTTCAGTCTATGCAGCAGGCCGTAACAAGGCCAACGAGTGCCTCTCATAACAGGCGGTAAGAGTTGAGTCTAGAAAGACAATACCGACAGTTACATCCGGCTGATCACTAGATGCGGCCCACCCCATAAAACGTAAGGAAATTCAAAGAGCCAAAACTATTGAAGACGGGGGAAACCCCTCTGAGGATCCTTGTCGAAGCTCCAAGGCGGAGCAACAAGTAACATCTTCGTGAGGGCTTGCCTGGCATTTTCCGTCCGGATGGCGCTTCAAGAGCTTCAATGTATTGATTCCGAGCATATTCTCTCTGGAGATAAAAACCTCCTTTCGGCGCTCTGGAACTTGCTCTTAGTCGATACGAGTTTCTCTATGAACTTGTAATGTAATATCAGGAGCAATATGATTGCAATATCCTAGTGCCTCTAGGACGCTGAGCGAATAGCTAAATATGACTATATCGAAGGTCTCTCCCTGATATAGACTACTAGAAACTTATACAGCTATGACTTGAAGTTTTGAGGCTTAGATTCACGTTTTTATTCGGGATGTGATTCCCGATTCCTGCCTTGTTATCCGTCGTCTTCGAAGCATCCGCATACCAAAAGAGACTTCCTGGAGATCCCATATCTTCCCCATAGCAACTAGCTTCCTTGTCGGATGCAAAGGAAAGATTCGAAGTGTCTATCACCGGTTTCCTCAGCGTCTAAGGAATTTTGGGAGTTTCCTCTTAGATATCTTCTACGAGGTCTACCGGCGTGAGGAATTTGACTTTCTCGTACGGTTGTCTCCCATCGTTTCATCATCTTGAAGTGGAGGCCAGCTTGAGACTTAGACTTCATGCCACTTGAAATAAAGTATTCAGTTTTAATTAATTCACTTTTACTAGCCTGAGATAGACCCGAGGGATTGGTTTGCCATGAGCTTCTTACGACATAGGTCGAGAGGAAGCTCACCCTATTCCATTAGGAGAGATGAGGCACTTGCTAACCTTATATTGTGCATTTATTTGTAGTGGTTTTGTAAGTAATAGCATGAAAAGGTTGTAATTACTCAATTATTTTTTGAATTCATTTTGGGAATAATAATAAACTAATGAAATCCTGGTGGTATAAATTAATTAACCCCTAACCGACTTGAGTCATTGAATGATTATAAATAAATTTGTGTATGGAATAACATTTTAATTACAGTTTTTCAGACATCAACAAATATTAAAAATTAGAAAAAATAACAAAAGTTATTTTATAAATTATTCTTGCGAATCGTGGGTCCACATCAATAAAATGTTGCGCCAACGGAGATCGTACGATGCCATCAGCCACCTTTGTGGATCGCCACCATCTTCATCAATACTCTCAGTATGATAATCACAATCTTCATCATTATCATCAACACTTTCAATTATTACCATCACCTCCTTCATTATCATCAATAACTTCATCGTTATCATCAGCGTCTTCATTGTTACTATAACCATCTTCATCATTATCTTCAAAACTTTCACATCTTCACCATCTTCTCGAACTACAATGTCATCATCACCATCATCATTACTACCAATTCTTAAAACATTTCCGCTATTTTGTCTGCTTTTCCTGAATTTACCCTTTGTTTGACCATGTTTCTTAATTGGATAAAAAATCAACAAATCGTGATTTGAATTAATTTTCTCAGAAAATGTTTCCAGACATCAAAACATTTCTTTGTTTAAAAGTAAAACTTTTACGTGAAAAGGAAATGAGTAAAAAATTCCAAACCCGAACAAAAACATTTCCCTCACGTCACAACGTCCCCAATTACAACAACAATTTCAACAATTACAACAACTACGACAACAATTTCAAATACTGTTACAACTACATTTACAGCAACTACAACAACAACAACAACAATTACAAAAACAATTACAGCTGAATGTGAAAACTAATTAAAGTTTGTTAATGGTTTAAGGGATGAATTAATGTTTTTCTAATTTGCGTTTGTCATTCGTCGTAGTTGCTCATAAATTTTCAATTTATGGTTTTATTTGTGAACAAATATAAAAAACCTTATCAAATTTATATTTTATTGAAAGATGCATCTATTTATATGAATATCGGTTTATAACTTATAATTATTATGATACCTGTTTGTTTTATTTAAATCGTCAAGCTTTATTAATTATAAAAACTAAAACATTTTGTGAGAACGTTATTCATGACATAATTGAACAAAAAGATATTTAAGAATTGATGCAATACTTCTTGGGGTGAATGCGAAATGCTTCCAATGTTCATATTCAGTTATTGCAATTATAAAGTTATTTAAAAAAAAATTTTACTCTTAATTTTTCAAATAGAATTGCGCTTTGATTTATTGATTAAATGAACTCCAACAAATTTCTTAAGGGATACACATATGAAAGTTCTTAAAAAATTTAACATGATCACCGCTGACAAATGTCTTGACTGGGACCTGGGTTTTCTCTGCCATAATGATAACTTAGAAAGAATTATAAATCACAGAAGAAATAATTATGATTCACCAAAGAAAAAATGATGAATTAGAAAGAATTATAATTCACTGGAGAAATATTTGCGGGGGTAATGAGCAACACGAGATGCCATGAAAAATTGAAAGATTGGCGCGATGCGTGCAAACAATTAATTAAGTTCAGCTTGGATAAACAAATCTCAATAGATGCCTAATTTTGAACAACACGCCGATAAATGTATTTATATAGCGCCTAATTTGTGTGTTCCTTCTGGTGGTCATGATTATGATGCTGGAGACGAAAACGCGGCAGCTATCCAAAACTAATTTCTTGCAGGTTACGATGGCATGAACTGTCGAACAATGAAGTCCACAATAAAACAGGAACACGAACCATCAACGTAAACATAAACAGTCCACGTTAGCAGGAAACATGAAAACAAAATAATTTGAAAGTCAAAATTTGAGTTTAAATCCAGCTAAAGAATCGACAGAAGGTTGAGCTTCAGAGACACGTAAACTCAGGAACAAGAACAAGAACGGAAAATACTTTCTATTCGAAAGCATCAAAGCA
This sequence comes from Whitmania pigra, assembly GCA_021613335.1. Lineage (NCBI taxonomy): Eukaryota > Metazoa > Annelida > Clitellata > Hirudinida > Haemopidae > Whitmania > Whitmania pigra. The sequence continues at coordinate 3,813,702 of JAJTWR010000231.1, forward strand.
GCCGCAGAATGGATGATCAGGGTCGCTTCTTCAGTCGAAAAGTTGATCCAAACAGGGTGCGCTGGAGAGAAACTGATAAGACTGAGAAGAAAATGCATTCAATGAGGAGAAATGGAATGAGAATGAATGCATCGTCATAATGCATTAGTAAATAATGCTTCGTTAGTAAATATTCATGTTTCACGATATTTTCTTCATACGAGAAAATATGGAGAAAAGCGAGGATAAAAAATTGTGAGGAATTGATTAAAAGTATTTAAGATAATAGTGTTTTCATCGTTAATATTTTTAATATTAATATTAAAATTTATTACTATGTATTATAATAATTATTAATTAATGTTATTATTATCATTGATGGTGGTGGAGAAAGCAACTAACATGAAACATGTAGAACTGCAATGTACTTTTGAACATTTTTTGTAAAAACATTTTGTAGACATGCAATGAATAAGGAGTAATACATAAATTGAACAATAAACTGCTGATATAATTAATAAAAACGAAATCATTATTAATGATTCATTAATGTAGTCGTGAGCATGGGACAAAAATTCATGACCATGCTTATTTAGAGAAAATGAGTGCTTGAATAATTGTTTGACTAAAAGGTTCACTATACTCATAAATATCTAGAAGGGGCTTACTTAAGTGAGTGGTACCATCACAATCACAACGAGCATCATCATCCTCAGGTCATCGTCACAATCATCATCGTCGTCATCATCGTCATCATTATTATCATCATTACCATCATCATAACAGTCATCAAACGGTTGACATGACATGCACCGAGTAGCCCCCAATCAATCAGTATATTTTCCATCCGGACAATACGTCAAGTTTAATCGATTTTCCAAGCTGACAGTTGCCAATGACGCCATCCTTAAGGATCTTGGTTGACAAGGGGAGATGGATGATGATGATGATTACGATGATGATGATGATGATGATGATGATGATTACGATGATGATGATGATGATGATGATGATTGATGATGATGATGATGATGATGATGATGATGATGATGATGGATGATGATGATGATGATGATGATGATGATGATGATGATGATGATGATGATGATGATGATGATGATGATGGATGATGATGATGATGATGATGACGATGACGATTACGATGACGATGACGATGGTGATGATGATGACGGTGACGGTGATGGTGAAGTCAGTTAACGAAAGCATCTTGTAATGGAAATGATTTTAACATTTAACATTTAATAAGACATAATAATAAATTGTTTCAAAATCTTCCTGATTATCGTTCATTATTTATGGTCGCCTTAAGACGATAGATTAATCACAGGTAGGGATTAATTGAGTGATCAATACTCTGCAGGTATATGCTGTCAGTGGCTTTGTTTCGCCCATCTGATATTTTTATCTTTTAAATTATGGAGCTATTGGAAATTTTTTTATTTAATTAATCTTTAATCTCGTCACGTAATCCTCTGAGAATTTAATTTATTCTCAGTTTTTGTTTTTTGCATGATTCTCATTCAAATTGGAACAAATGCAAAATGAATTAAATGTCTTCCGTGAAATCCCACCTTTCTCATGATTTATATTATATATTTACATTTATAAATCACACGTTTTGTAAATATTTCTTCTCAAACAGCAACAAATCAAGCTTCAAGTTTTTAGTGTCTAGTTATTATTTTAAGGTTGTTAAGAAAGTGAACTTAAGAACTACATGGAGATGGAATGAGATGGATAGTAGAAGTTCTATTGTGGATTAATTAATTCAAAACGGAGGGTGTTTGTTGTAACACTTATTACTTCACGTGGTTTTTTTAAAAGTCCACAAATTAATAATTTTACTAAATTTGAAATAAATGAATTTACATTAAAAGTTTATAACACTTCTTACAGCCGTCATTACTCGATCCGGAATTAGAATTACCAAATAAAGGTTAAGAAGTTAAAATGTTTTGAAACAAAAATATGTAAATTTTCAGGGCCTCATCAATTAGCATTAAGTGGGCGTTTCCTTTTTAAGCGCTTGTTTTTGTTGCCCTCTTTATGGCAACTTTAGGGTGCAAAGTTAATGGAATTTCTTTGAAGCATACATTTTTTTACTAATACATGTTAGTATTTTAAATTAATTAATTAAGTTAATTAATAGTAATTCCATTCGAAATATCATTATATTTGATTTGAAAATAAAATGCAGCATGTTCCAAAAGTTATTTAAAAAACAAAGCATAATTTTTCTTAAGCTGTTTAAAATCGTTAATGAAGAATTTTTTTCCAAACCATGAATGGTGCCATGGAGTGATGAAAAATGAAAACAAGCTTCCGGAGAATATTCGCCTGATTTTAAAATGTTATTTTTAATTATTATTAAATTATTTTATAAATTTCACTTTGATACTTCAAAATAAAATATCCTTTTATTCATAGCAGTAGTCTACATTCATTATTAATGATAACAGTTCATATAGATGGCGTTTCATGCGTAGCATCAGAGGGGCTTAAATGATACTGTTATGAAGCTTTTTATTGACGCATATTGTTTGAAATGGGCTACACTGGAAATTCCACTCATGAATTCCAACAAGAAGCTAAAATGAAATCAATAAAAAAAACACTAATTTATATATTTCTTTCAATCGCTACTTTCATTTTCAGGGTTAGCGAACATTGAACTTTTAACCTCAATTAAGCCTTCACCCTATTCGACGTTGCCTACACTAACCACGCCTACCCGTCAACATCTGGTCACAGCCCTTGAGATCCATCCAATCAGAATCATGACACCGAGCAAGTGTCACGTGGTTTTAAGAAACATGGATGCGAGACAACTGGAAGGAGATAAGCATGTCATTCTTGACGTCACCGATGACAATGTCTTGCAACTCATTTTTAAGCAGGTTGGTCGGTCCTCTATTGAGAGACTCTTCTTGTGGGAAGTGAAATAAATTATTATTATTGTAATAATTAATACGGATAATAATAATTATTCGGATTATGTACCTTGGTTAAAAAAATTAAATGACATTGAATTAGAAAAAGTTCAACATTGGTCAAATCGTTTGCGGGTTCTTATAAACAAACTTCCAATGCTTTATGATTTACCGCTTCTATGCTTTCATCTGCACTTCATTCGGATTCATCAGGTGCTTTTAAAATAAGCACTCACATTCACACTTGTTACTTTTACTGTATTTTTTTTATTATTTTATGAAAATACTTGCATTTTCTAATTGTTATCTAATTGTAACCAATTGTAAACGAGGGAAAGTAAAAGTAAAGAATCAAGTTGTGAAATGTACACTCGAATGCACGTGACTTCAATTCACACGCACGACGGATAAGTGACCTTCGTTATAATTTCGGGAGGAATTGACCAAGCACTATCGTGAGCAGTCTGCAATGCTGCTGTGATGTTGTGATGTTGTGCTGATGATGACGAAGACGACGACGACGACGACGACGATGAATGTAGTAAAGATGAAGTAGAAGAAGATAATGATTATGGTGACGATGAAGAAGAAGACGGCGATGATGATTATGGTGACGATGAAGAAGACGGCGATGATGATTGCGATGAAGATGAAGAAGACGACGACGATGGTTGCCCCAAAATGTCACCGATGTGGCCACGTTGAATATGATGATGAGGAGGAGGGCGTCGAAAATTAGGTCTCAAATGGTCTTCATAGCAGACAATTCACACCTTCATGGGTCCTTTGGAATAATTTTCAAAAATTATTCTTCCTGCTTTAATTAGCTTTTATTGTTTTTACAAACGTTTTTATTTTATTTCACTTAAATATGTTCTTGTATGTGAAATATATTATGGCTAGAAATTTCGTGAAATAAAACTATTGTTTATCAATGTGTCTCCTATTTATACTAATTGTGCTGAAGTAGTTAATTATTTTTTTTACATTATCAGTGATATTACCGTAATTAACGTAATGCTAACATGGTTTCAGTTTCAAAATGTTGGCATGAACAGACTTAACTACCATTACCTGGTTGCGGGATTGGTGAGTTTAAAATAAAAATAAATTATGTTCATGTATTAAACATTATGTATTTATAATAATATATTATTTAATTATAATACAAATTATGTTATTGTATTAAAAAATGAATTGTGGTATTGTATTTAAAAACAATTGATCGTATTGTACTTAAAAATAAATAATGTTATTATATTTATTATGCCAATTACGATGAAAAAGTTTTATAGTCGCATTACTTCAATACACATTCAGTTTCCTCATCACAATGCATTTGAAAATTTCATCTTTGAAAGTTCAAAGTAATTCTCATCAAAATGTCATTGCCAGCATGATAATGATCCACTTTGCCAACAAAGCCTTTCTTGAACGATAACTTTCAATGGTTGAGGTAATCCATCAGCATCTCCTACATTGCCAATTCTGAACAAATTCCACTTTAATGTTGCGCTTTAGTTGGTCTTACTTTGTCATCGCTACATAAAGTCCCGGTCATTTTACGCTAATGGATTACATGCCATCATGCTGTCATCGTCGTCATCTTTATTATTATCAGCATCATCATTGCAGTCGATTTCCCAAATGGATTTGTCAGACTTCAAATACGGGGGTGCCAACATCACAGGCTTCAGACTCGTCAACAGGAACGTTTCCTTTTCAGTTCGTTGTTGTTTTTCTTGTTGTTGCTGTTGTTGTTGTTGTTGTTGTTGTTGTTGTTGTCGTTGTTGTGTTCATTATTAGAATAATTAATAGAGGTCACCTCGACGTTTTTGATGAATAAAAAGACAATTAATGTTTTAAATTTACTCTTTTACTTGCAACTTCTTTCATTCGCAGTTGGAGAACGCTCTCGTAGCTGACGCCATGAGTGTGTTGTCAAGAGGAATGATCAAGTACGTGGAAGCTGACGGGTCTGCTGCCTCGCTAAACAAGAGGCTGAGATTCACCAACCACGATAAAAGGTGCTAATGATAAATGAATATTCAATTAACTAATAATTTCTTAATTAGATTATAATAGTTAGAATCATCTAACTTATCACCGCAATTATTGTTCGTTATAACTAATAATTGATTTTAATATTTGGAAAAGGAATTTATAGTAAAGATAATTTTTAAAAGTTTATCTTGAAAGCAGCAAATGCGATTATTCAGCATCATTCACCTTGTAATTCATAATTGTGATTTTATTTTATTGCATTTCTGTAACTGATTTAAATTAATAAAAATGATTAATAAGAATGATTAATAAGAATAGTTAATAAGAATGATTAATGAAAATGATTAATAAGAATGGTTACTAAGAATGATTAATAAGAATGATTAATAAAAATGGTTAACAAGAATGATTAATAAGAATGGTTAATAAGAATGATTAATAAGAATGATTAATAGAAAGTTTTATTTAAAAGGTTTATTAGAAAGTCTGTTATTACTAACATTTTACAGAAATCAAGAAAATATTATCTTCAAAAGATAAAAGAGAACAGAATAATTTGATGACGACCAGTAGACATTGACTAAGCTCATTTGTCACATTTGTGTCAGGAATGTGGGAAACATTTCTGAAACTTTAATCCAATCAATTTCAGTGTTGAAGCAGACAAATTTATTTAACTTCTAAAAATAACAATAACATTAATATATATTTTATAATATATTTTGACATATTAGTTATTCAATTTAGTTTAGTAAAAACTATTATTATTGTAAAACATTAATGATAGTAAATGCTTCAAATAACGTGTATTATAAGAAAATCTATAATTATTAAAAAATTACAAGGAATAACATAGTGCCTTAATAATGATACTGTTTGATCAAAAATTGAAGCCCAAATTCTCTCAGGAAGCCTCAGATGATTCACGGTTTTAGAAGCTTTTCGGTGCTTTAAAATAAAGTTTTGATCATTTTCTTATCAAACATTTGGATTGAAAATAAAGTTTTGATCATTTTCTTATCAAACATTTGGATTGAAAATAAAGTTTTGTTCAATTTCTTATTAAACATTTGGATTGAAGACATGCTGCATTGGCTTTAGTTTTTTAATTATTTGCAAGTTTAAAATCAATCACCCAAAATTCAGATTTTTCTATCAATCTTTTGCTTAATGTTGTTGATCTTGTAACGTGACATTAACATGTTGTTCCAATGCATTTTATTTATTTATTTATCAATTTAATAACTTTGTCGAAAGCAAATTAAAATTTCAAACAATCAACATCCAATATTTCAACCTTTTCAGCATTTAAATTATTATTTGCTGAAAGTCAAAAAATACAATAAAAAGTCAGCCGAATTCAGAATTTAATGAGGAACCCTTACAATCACTTTCTTTAAGCTCAAATATTCTCGTATTCGCTTTTATCTCGATATCTTTTCTATTCGCTATTATTATTAAAATTTTGTTTTCGCTGAAAAATTGCTCATTACCAACATAACTAATTCCATTCACGATTTAATGATTTATTTTTCAAATCTGGAAAAAAGTAATTTCAGATTTTTAAAACGTAAGATCAATAGCATTTTTAATATGTGATCAGAATTTATTAAACGAAATACGTTTATAGAATACTATTATATTTTTGCACTTACAGACTTACAGACTTTTTTAATAAAACCACTCTTTGCGTTAAACTGAATCGAGTTTAAATTGAATTAAATATTTATTATTTGATAAAGAAATGCCTATTAATTCTTAAATATTAAATAATTTTCATGATTTTTATAATTTTCCCACGATTCAAATCACTACTCAGGTATTTTCATAACAAAAACTTTTGTCTACTTAAAGTTAAAATGATTAAATTGCAAGAATTTTACGAATAAGGTCTAAATATTTCCTATGAATTCTTTTCATTCAACATCTAATCAGATTATCATTCTTAATAATGTGTATTATCACGTGTATTATTAAGCAGTGAGCCGCCTACGGAAATTTCGAACCCCCACATTGTTCCAATTTCGTAATGGAAAAGCAAAAAAATAAAGTTGCTCTAAAAAATTAAAATAAGACCTGCTTCATATTTGCATGAGTTAGATGATTATTTAAATCAGCTGAATCATTGCCTTAGCATTTGTTATTTTCCCAGGTTATTGGTAAATTAATCCTCAATCAATATCAACAATACATGTTTACGTTTTTCATGTCGTTTCTGAAAGAATTGAATTATTGCAAGTAATCCAATTTAAATTATTTGAAACATTAATGCAACTTTTACATGTAAAGATTTATTTTAAAAGTACCAATTTAAAAGTAATAATAATAATGATAATAATAATAATAATAATAATAATAATAATAATAATAATAATAATAATAATAATAATTATAATAATAATAATAATAATAATAATAATAATAATAATAATAATAATAATATAATAATAATAATAATAATAATAATAATAATAATAATAATAAATAATAATAATAATAATAATAATAATAATAATAATAATAATAATAATAATAATAATAATAATAATAATAATAAATAATAATAATAATAATAATCATAATAATAATAATAATAATAATATAATAATAATAATAATGTAATTAAAACCTTTATGCAACAATTCCAATTTATTGTTTTGATAAAATCATAACAACTTTTAAATTTTGTTGCCTGAAACTTCGTAACGTTTTATCTTCAGCAGGAGATTTCAATGCTTCGAAAGTCCTTCAAAAGCTTACAGAGGCATGCCCTTCAACTCTCAGGAGTCCTTGAACATCGCCAACAGCATCAGTGGGGTCCGTAACATCGTACATTATCATACATTATAATATATTATCATATATTGACGTACATTATAATAAATTATCATATTTTGACGTACATTGTTCTACATTACCATTTATTACATTGAATGCATCGTCGTTACGTTGTGCATCCGTTGCATTGCAAACTGGAGCTTCTTTGCTCAATGTCAAATGCCGTTCCCGGTTGCATCATCCAATCAAAATGTCAGAATAGAAGCGAACTAGCTATTATGAGATCCATGTTTCCAATCCAGAAACCAGTTTTTAGGTTTTCAGGACCTCGCAAAACTAAAAATTATTGGATAGCTCGTAATTACTAGGCCAAGCCATATTGCCGCTTCTATTAGATAGTACGATTGTGATGATGATACTGGTTCGAAGTTATGATTACAATAACGATGATGAGAATAATAAAGATGATGATAATAATAATTCTAATTCAGGTAACTTTCAGCGGTTATACGGGACAAGTGTCGTTCGACAGGTATGGAATGAGGAAAAACTTCAAACTGGACCTTATGGAAATGGTGGTTGACAACGAACTGGAAAAGGTTAAATTTCTTTTGATTTTACTTTTATTGCAAAATTTTTGTTTAATATTAAAGTAATTATTTCCATTTGTTTTAATTATTAATTTATTATCGTTATATTTATAGCTTTTTATTCTCATTCTGGTTCCCTCCTCGAATGATGACGAAATGTTGGGCGTGTCGTTGGGGTTGTATTGCGCCTAATCCGCTATTGGTTATCTAAATAAGCATTACAGGCGCTACGTAAATCGTCAGGAGCATCAGGAGCAGCTCATGTTCCCCGCAGATGGAGATGCCATCGTGGCATCTTTATGCCAAATATTTTTCAAAATAAAGTATTTTTATTAAATTAACTTATTATATATGTTTTTATTATCGTGACCTTATTTCCAAACAAAGAGAATTTGAGAAAAGAACAAAATTAGCTGTAGACATGATTAAACTTTACGAAATTTTTTCGATTATTAAACCATTATTTGATTACCCAAGGTAAATGCATCTGTAAAGACTTGTGAAACATATTTCAGATTGGAGAGTGGGACTCCAACAGGGGTTTGCAGATAACAAAAAAAGTTGATCTTTCGGCAACATCACCAGTTTTGAAGACCAATAAGTCGAGGATAGTCACCACAATCGAGGTACTTCCTCATTTTTATCATCATCATCATCATCATCATCATCATCATCATCATCATCATCATCATCATCATCATCATCATCATCATCATCATCATCATCCATCATCATCATCATCATCATCATCATCATCATCATCATCATCATCATCATCATCATCATCATCATCATCATCATCATCATCATCATCATCATCATCATCATCATCATCATCATCATCATCATCATCATCATCATCATCATCATCATCATCATCATCATCATCATCATCATCATCATCATCATCATCATCGTCATCGTCATCGTCATCGTCATCGTCATCGTCATCGTCATCGTCATCGTCATCGTCATCGTCATCGTCATCGTTATCGCCATGGTCATCAATACATATGTTAAAAATTGCCTTGTTTATGATAAAAAATCTCTTGAATCTTAATCTGTTTCATTGAATCGTTCTATTTTCTGGATCTAAATTCTTAATTTGTTGCTAGATTGATTTATTTCGTTTCAATATATTATTGTCCATTTTCTTCTCATTTCAAAATTGTTTTTCCACACGTCTGTCGTTAGAATAAAATAGTTTTTTTAACTCAATAAGAAATTAAAGTAATAAGTTAATAAATGATTAAAAACTTTTCAGTAATAAAATTAACATATTTATATCAATTGCAACAACTGATCATATGTATGTACTTAATTAATTTCAGGCTCATGTGTTAATTTCTCCGTTTGTATAAAAAAAATTAAATAAAATTAAAATTTGCCACAAAAAAAAACATTTTTCGGTCAGAAATAATTTTTTTTTAAATCATTTCTTTTTAAATTAATCGTCAAATAATTCAGAGATCTTTAAGAGAATTTCATTTCAAAAGTTTTAAAAAAGTAGATTCTATAATTTCTATTTGCATTTGTATTTGTACCTATAATTTTATTTGTATTATCACATTTTATAATAGTAATATTACTGAAATATTGACCAATATGTGAGTCCATAAATTCACCGAATAATGATTCATCAATATTTTATTAATTATTTCTTGAGACGTTAAATTAATGACTGCAATTATGATTAAAGTTTGCATGAAATTTGCAGAGCAATGTTCTTATTTTCAACGACTTATAAATATCTCTAAATTTTGAGACCAACGTCAAAAGGGATTTGGTTTAAAAACTTTGTTTAAAGACTTCAATAAAAACTTCATTTTCATAAAATCATTGACTGATTCCCTGTTGCACTTTCTTTTTTTCGTTAATTGTTTTATTATTATCTCTATTTTACATTTTCGTCTATTAGAAATATTTTCTATTTTTTATAATTTTCTTAAATGAAATTATTTATTTTAGATTTTAAATTTAACTTGTAATTTTGTTTATTACGTTTATTATGTATTAAATGTTAATTATGGAGCTGTATTCCTCTTAATAAGAAAATATTATATATCCTCTTGTTGAAATATTTTTAAAATTATATTGGTTCACGATTGATGAATAAATTAAATGGCAAACAGAAATTAAAATTAATTTAGTTTATTGTAAATTTACATAAAGGAAGTTTATTTGAACAATTATGAACATGTATATTATTTTGTTAAACTAATAATATTAATAATACTGCTATAAATAATTTGTATTTCATAATTACAACTAGATTATTTTAGTGAATACAATTACTAGCAATTTCTAGTATTTATTAATGTTGCAAATGTCTTTTTTTTAAATTAATTTAAAAATAAAAGTCACTAGAAAGTGATTTAATGAAAAGGGAATTGCATTTTTTTAATTTTCTAAAATTTATGCTGATAACTTAATTATTGTTTAATCAGTTATTATTTGAATTCCAATATTATTTATAATTGTTTATTACTTATACTAATTTATTATTATGTAAGTAGAAATATAAGTATATACGAGTATAAGTACTTATATTAATTTATTATTATGTAAGTAGAAAGTAAGTCAAACAAAGCGGAGTTAAGCAGAAACAAAACGAACTGTCGAATTTAGTTGAACTCAGTAAAAACCTTAAATTATGGTCAAAATGGCATGGACCTGTAGTCTAGAAGACCACGTATTGCAAATATTTTAATTTAATTATATTTATGTAATTATATAATTACATTATATTTTAATATAATCTTGCAATATATTTTAAAAAAATATATTAACAACTTCATCACAACACGACAGCTTCCAATCGTTGATAAAATTCAAAATTATGCTTCTTTCTCAAAATCAAATATAATTAATTATATTTTTCACTTTTATAAGCTCGAGTTTTATAAATTTTAATTTTCTTTAATTTCTCGGAATTAAAACTTATTGCGAAAATGTAAATTTAAATAAACTACATTTACGAACTTTAGAATAGGCTCGAAAAGGTATCTTTTATTTCCTAAAGCAACAATTCTAATATTTATCAATTTTATATCTAAAATTATATAATTTATATCTAAAATTTATATCTAAAAATTTTATATCTAAAATTATATAATTTTATATATAAAATATCAATTTTAATCAATACAAATTACAATGTGTTACAATAAATTTAATAAACACAAAATTATTTACATTAATCTTATTTCAATGTAATAATAATAATAATAATTTATATTTAATATTATTAATTACTAATTAATATTTATTATTAATAATGAAATCATCATCAAACGAGAGTAAGGTGTTTTGTTTGGGTGTTGTGACTGACAACAATTAATTAATGTGCATCCTATTTCATGGACACAAGATGATGTCATGGAAATCTTTCTTCGACATTTCACGACGTTTTGAAGTTAATTTTGAAATTAATTACTTTTACTTTTATTAATATTTATTTGACATCACACATTTTCAATTTTTATTTACCGGTAATGCTTTAACAAGTTTGTAGCTGAAAACTGACGAAAGCAAATGTTTCGCTAGTTTTTAATTCTTAATAAAAAGACATCAACTTAATGTTATTTTAAATCAATATTTGTTACATTTTGCACAAATTCATGGCTAATATCCTTCACAACTCTCGTGCTTCCGGTGTGAGTCAATTTACGTGTGAAAGGAGTTGGGAAGATTTTTGATTGAATGCTCTCAACACTCTTAAACGTTTCTTTTTGTCACAGGAGCTTCCTGCATTATATTAACTGAAGAATATTTTGAAATATGAGGATGTAACATTCAGGTTATTCAGGAAAACAAACTAAGTGTGTCATTTCAACAAGCGGCACCAAATTCTTGTTTTAATCAGTAACACTTTTGAAATTAATATTGATATTAATACTATTAGTTATGTAATTGCTATAATTGTTAATAATATTGCTATACTAATAATATAATTACTATTTCTGTTCATGTTTGGTTGTGCGAAGTGCCCTTAAACGTTTTACATGCAAAATATTTCCATGGATGAACACAATAACCTAATAAATAAGTCTGAACTTAACAATTCTTACAAATAAACAAAAAAATAAAAAATAAAAATGTAAAATGCCCTCCAGTCGAAGCCCTACATCATGATAAAGAAACAACCCGATGACCCAAGCATTTCACTCGAAGGCAACGACCGTTTCGAAGGTTTTGCGGCAGATTTGGCCGAAAAAGTGGCAGATCTCGTGGGCTTCGAGTACCGAATTGAACTCGTGAAGGACATGAAGTACGGGGAGAGGATGTCCGATGGCACTTGGAACGGAATGGTTGGAGAGCTGACGAGAAAAGTTGGTAGAAGACTGTTATTTATATAATACATATTATAAGGATCTTTTAATATTATTATTATTATTATTATTATTTAGTTTAAGGACATTTTAAACAATATATATTTTAAGGATAAACGTATAAGGTAATTGTACGATTTTTTCTGTTGCACCATGCTTTATATATTAAATGGTAATTGCAAGCTGCGATTTATAATAATATTTTAATTATTAAATTAATCATTAAATTCTTATATTTATAATTATTAAATAAACATAACTGAAAATGCAGGTAAATTAATATAAAGCAACATCTCATACTAACTTTAAACAATGAAATAAAATTGAGTTTTTTGGAGCTTGCTCAAAATGTTTTCAAGAACAAATTTCAACTAAATTATTCATTTTGAACCAAAACTTTTCCTTCTAAATAAGAATAAAATTTGCAAATCATTATTTATGTCTGCATTAATCATATCTTCTGCAAACTCTAAAATCTTATCTCAAAATGAGCCCTGGAAAGTTCACAGTTTACAACCTTTGAATGAATAAGTACAAAATTTATTTTTAAATTCAATATTCCAAAAGTTCTTTGAATTAATCAGTACAAAATTTATTTTTAATTTTAATATTTCAAAAGTTCTCGCAGATAAAATACTTACCTGGAGAGCAATAAAGTGTTGGTTTTCGTAGAAATTGACTTAGAATTACCATAGAAGCTCCATTACTGAAGAATTATGATCGTTCATTCAATATGCTCATTATTGCACCTTCGAGTCTCATCAAATAAATGGTCCAAACTAATGAGATAAAATTAACAGATTACTTCCAAAGCAATTTGAAATGAGAAATATAAACAATAACTAAAAAAAAGAACAATTGAAGAACGGTTACTAAATTTTTCAAATTAATGACTTCTCTTTTGGATCATTACCATCATCATTGTCGTCCCCATACTCATCCATCAATCAAGGAAGCAGACCTAGCCATTGCTCCACTGACCATAACTTCCATACGCGAAAGGGTCATAGACTTCAGCAAGCCTTTTATGAGTCTTGGCATCTCCATCATGATCAAGAAGCCGGAGAAGCAAAAGCCTGGAGTGTTCAGTTTCATGGAACCTCTCTCGCACTCCATCTGGTAAGGAAAATTTACCTCCATCGTAATCGCATGAGAATCATCCACAATGTTGAGCTTTCACTTGTCACTCCCTTATCACATGAATTAACTTTTTATGTCCATAAAAAGGTATTTGTAAAAAAATGACTAATAAAACTAATAAAATTTAGAAAAATGAAAGATTGAAGTTGTTTTTGAATAAATAAATTATCGATCCAGGTACTGCATCGTCATTTCTTACCTCGGAGTGAGTCTGGTTCTCTTCCTTGTGAGTAGATTCTCTCCAAACGAGTGGCAAATTGAGGAGGCGAGTTACGAGGGGCGTTTGACCTTCACAAACGACTTCACCCTGCTGAACAGTTTGTGGTTCTCCTTGGGGGCCTTCATGAGGAGAGGATGCGACGTGTGCCCCAGGTTTGTGGTGTTTTCTTGATGAACTCAGCATGTTACCATGTCAACATTCAACGGTAGGGATGATATAAGGCAATAAATTATTTTCGATTTCCTTGACAACAAAAATTATGTCTATGACTTGTTGATGACGACGATGACGACTTGACAATGATGATGAGAGTTTATTAATATTTAATACGAAAACCATTTGACACAAGATACCTTGCTATCTGTCTCAATGATACACTCGCGACCCACCTATCACCTGGGCATCAATTTATCTACGCCGGTAAAGCCATCAGCAATTTGCATCTGATCAGATGTTGATATTAAACATTGTTGGTATTAATTTGCTATTATTTGCATCAACACTCTAATGTTGTTGAAACATTTTCTTCTGCTTCTGGCATTAAAATAATTCATTTGAACAATTCTTCAAAAACACCCAAAAGTGGTCGAAGATTGCACCGGAAGATGCAAGCATTAAATAATGCAACGAGTTCAAAAGTGGAGCTCCGTGCTTTGCTTTGACACGGATTACGTGTCCGAGACAATGAAACCGCAAGAAAAAATTATTGCTTTCCAAGCTTTCCAATTTAAATATTTGTTAAGGTCACTTTCTGGAAGAATCGTGGGGAGTGCATGGTGGTTCTTCACGCTCATCATCATATCTTCGTACACGGCCAATCTGGCTGCCTTCTTAACTGTTGAGAGAATGCTGACGCCGATAAATGGAGCAGACGATTTGGCCAAACAAAAGGAAATCCTTTACGGGACTGTTGACTCGGGGTCCACCAAAGAATTTTTTAAGGTGATCAATTTATTTACGACAATAAAATCTTTAGAATTCTAGATCTATAGTAATGGATTAAGATTTTGTTCTAAATTATGTAACTACATGCAACTGTGAAATTTTTGCAATGTTAACAATAACATTTTAATTAACATCGTAGAACTAATTTGAATTCTCAGACATCCAAAATACCGACTTATGAAAAGATGTGGCTTTTCATGAACAGCGAACCATCGGTGTTCGCAAAGACCACAGATGAAGGGGTTCAGAGGGTAAGAAATTCAAAGGGCAAGTACGCCTTCCTCATGGAGTCGACCATGAACGACTACTACAACCAGAGGAAGCCCTGCAACACCATGAAAGTCGGGGGTAATCTCGACTCGAAGGGCTACGGCATCGGCACCTACATCGGCTCCGATTTGAGGTTGAAAAGGATGTAGTTAAAAGAGCAATTTGGGGTTTATTTTGTACTTCGTGAGGGTTTCAACTGAAATTAAATCAATTAAAACTTAGAGGGTTATTCGAAAAGCAATTTATTTATCATTCATAATTTTAATAATTATTTTTAAACTAATTTTTAATATAATTTAATAATTATTTTTAAACTAAAAAATAATAATTATATAATTTAATAATTATTTTTAAACTAAAAAATAATAATTATATAATTTAATAATTATTTTTAAACTAAAAAATAATAATTATATAATTTAATAATTATTTTTAAACTAAAAAATAATAATTATATAATTTATATATAATTTAATAATTATAAAAAATAATAATTATATAATTTAATAATTATTTTTAAACTAAAAAATAATTTATTTTGAAAATGTTTGTTATAAGTGATTAAAAGCTTGTAAAAAATGATTTATCAAATAATTGTATTTTTTATGTTTACAGAGACAAAATCAATGTTGCTGTCCTTCAACTCTTGGAGCAAGAAAAACTTCAGAAACTTCAGAAAAAGTGGTGGTACGACAAAGGACAGTGTATCATTGAGACAGATAGCAAGGTATATTGTTTCAAATGGTCCTCGTAATAAACATTAATATGTGAAGAATGTTATGATATAAAGCATGCGATAAGGGCGTGGTAATAGATTCGTTGATATTTCCGACATTTCTGTTACAAGACGCTATCAAAAAGATCAATTTTTAATAACATATTAATAATGTAATTTTTAAGTGCATCGCGACAATTTAATTTGTGATCCAAGTACGCATTTGAAAATACAATATCAAAACGGATATCAGTTATAAATATAAAACTAATTAAAAAAGATTCTATTGATTAAGATTTTCATCAAAAGCCGTTGTGATTGATTAAACACCCGGAATTAGACGGATCTGGTGAATTAATCTTGAAATTGAGAAAAGTTTGAGGGAATGAGATGAATTGAAGGATATTAAAATATTAGATTGGTTCAGAGAGTTTAATGTTTCCAGAATCCGAGGAAATTTGAAGGATAGAAAGTAAAATTGGAGCTCAAAGTTATTGTCGTATCAAACCCTATGGTCGTCATAAATGAGAAAACCGTGATGAAATGAGTGCTTTATTCGATCCATTTGATGCATCAAGGATGGATGCTTGAACAAGCTCAACTCAGAATCGTTATTATTAAGTGCTTGTGCTGTTCTAGGCATTTGTGCAATTGTTTGTCTGAATTGGATTCTGTTTATAAATAATATTAATAATAATAAAAACAACATTTTTATGCTTCCCATGACAAAGAAAAACATCAATTAAGCATAAATTAAAAAAAAGTAGAAACAATTTTTAATCAAAACTCATTTTGAGAACGGCATTTATTAACAGAGCTAGAGATTTTGTCCACTTTGAAAATACAATTGCAACCTGCAGCATTTTTCCCAATATTTAGAGCGGTTCCAAACAAAGTTCTCTCTCGTTGAGCAACGTGGCTGGAATATTTTACATTCTCATAGGGGGCTTGGGTCTTTCTTTGGTCGTTGCTTCTCTTGAATTCCTCTGTAAGTCACATCGCGATCTCAAGCAAAAGGTTGGTATTTTGTCTTAATAGCATCATGACTTTCTGCGTAATTATTTGAATTGTGTTTATTTATAATTGAATAAAATAGTAGAATTCTAATTACAGTTTCTTAGCGATTCCAGTTATTAGTTTCAATTACTATTCGGAGTGAAACCCTAATGTCTGTAAAATAGTGCTGGTTATTGAAGAACTTTGTTAGTTAAAATTGATTATTACAAAAATATCACAAGTTTGTTTTTGTAAATGTGATGAAAACTTAGATTGTTGGCCTTCAAGTAATGTATTCAATCAATGTACATGTAAACTAGAGGTAATCTCTTGCATTACCTTATACGTGTTGTAGAAATTCTACGTCACAGCTTCCATGTCTTCGGCAGTCTCAGGAAATTTCAACAAGTCACCTTATCAGACCCACCTACCCTCGTCTGCCGTTGGTTTCAGACCCCTCATGGTGTCCTCTTCCAGCGAAACCTACAAACCTCTCAGTTCACATACACTTGTTTGATCGAGCAAAAATCTTTTCAAATTCGACTTTCTAGTTTTAGAAACATTGTTTCAAAGGAAATTTGCCTACTTTTTGACTTTGCGCATGTTCATATTCGTACTTAATTATGAAGACAAGAACTTTGGAGACACGTATTTTAATTAATAATAATTGAACATATCGAATTCTTAATTCAAGTTTATTTTGACAAGTTAACTTAAGTTGTTCATTGCACAACGATGGTAAGGTGAGTTAGAAGATATGAGATTATTCTTATTACTTGTGAGATTAGCCTTTTATGGGCGAATAAAACTTGTTAATGATGGCCATCATTGGTGCTGACGGAGAGTTCATTCGTTCCCCTGACTTGGAGCGAGGATTGCACTAACATTAATAACTCTTACTTGTCACTTTAATTCTCACTTGATGATCACTTCAAACAAGATTTTGTAAAGAAATTGTTTGTTGTTATTATTATTATTGTTATTATTCAACTAATTACACATTCACTGAACTTCTGTTTAACATCTGTCAAAGGAGACTGAACATCTTCAAATTTTTTTCTTCTCGACATTTAAATCAAATGTGACAAGACGAACATAATTCAATCATTTAAAATGTAATTTAATCATTTAAAACGTGGAAAGTTAAAAACTCAAATTTAAGAAATTGTTTAAAGTTTTTATTGAATGGAACAAGACATCATTGAACTTTCTTTCAACAAGAATAAAATCAGCTGAAAATGTTGCCGTAACCAACTGTTATTGTTGAGGTTAAATGCCCAGCTGTGTTACGAGTAACATTGAAACTGCATAAAAATGATGCATCCCCCCCCATCAGTCATTAAGTGCGTTAATAATCAATGAACACATTAATTCTGCAAAAAATAAAACATATTCTTGATTTTTAAAATTGTATTTCGTGAAAATAAAACTTTACTTTTTAAGGCTTAGGGTTTTAAAATATAGAATAAACCTTTTATTTTACATAACCACTAGATTTTAAGACATTGCACGACATTGTTCAAGCAGAACGATCTTCAAGTTAAAAAGAACATTATCATCATACCACGATACATCACAATACCATCAAATAATACTTGTAAGTAACACTTCAGCGAATATTTAATATACACTTAGAACAGTATAAAACCGAAAGTAGAAGATTCAGAAGAAGGATCGTATTAGCGCGAGAAAATCCACTATTGCTAGGATCAGCCTGGCCACAATCATGACTAAAAAGTCTTTAGCACTATTAGGCGTCCGTACTTTATTTTCCGTGCTGATATTTTTTGGCATTTCTTCCACAGTGCCATAAACAGGTGGAAATAAATCTTGATCCGTCCGTTCATTCTTTTGATTTGGTGTGGTGGTCGTCTGAACTTCGATGGTAGTGGGTTCATTTGTTGTTAGTAACTTTGGCACATAATTAATGACGGCCAATGAACGGTTCGAAAAATCTTCACCAGAAAACCTTAACTGATCCTGTTTGGTTGGTCGATAGGATGGAGGAGAGAATCTGTAGAGTCGAACATAGTCCGGATCTGTGGCTAGAATGTAGTCTTCCATCGCGTTAGAACATCCTTTTCCAGAGAAAAGGAATATTGGCTCAGTGAAGGGTAATGAAGATTGTGAAAGATCATCTAACTTCTTCAGGCGTTCAATATCAACGTTTCTCATTAGCCAGCAGTAAGGCACAAAAAGTCCTTTAGACTCATCACTCGCAGCAGTTACCACGAAAAGATTGCTTCCTTCATCGTTTGAGGAGCTTTTGTCTGCTCGAATGGCAGACACGAGAGATTTGATGTTTTCACCAAATTTTGGCACCAAAAAGGAATCGATGAATTTCAGTTTTCTTGACTTCAATAATTTCAAGTGTGGTGGTGAAATGTTGGAAAGGAAATATTTGTGACGAACGAGACGTCTGTGAACTTCTTCGGGCGTTAATTTACCGGAAATACCTATATCCGACTTACCATTTCCTTCCATACCTTGAATTTGGGTGCAGCTGTTCAATTTAACTTTTAATTGGGTTCCGATGTCTGATGTGCTATTTGCCGCTGTTAAGGCCCCTGAACAATGAACCCCATCGGAGAAAGTCATCTTCAATGAGTTGTCATCTGCGAACAAATTCAGAAATTTCTTGAAGGTTTCGATTTTGTCAAAATCCGTCATATTTGAATAAACATCGGGATAAGGAACATCGTCATGCGAAGATTCTCGTCTGGTGAAAAGTCGAAAGTTTTCTTTTGGGTAAAAGTTAAACGTGGTCTTTTGTGCTGTTTCACAATCGATTGGAAGATCGTTGGATGAGGTTTCCAATTGCGAGGAAGTCACGAGTGGCCAAGAAATGTCCTTACTGTAGGCCACGATCGTTGATCTCTGACTGAGGGGAAATATCTTGAGACAGGTGTATCGAGGCGAACACCCGTTGTCATGACGACCTACTGTCATGATTTGAACAAATGGAAGCGTTGGTGGAATTGAGCTTGAAGACTTTAGGACTTGATCCACGTCATCAGCCCATTGAATGCATTTTAGGAGGTGGGAGTTAGCGCCTATGGAACGTTCTACAAAGTTTTCAGTGACATTCAGAAACTCGAACCTCGAATGCCATTCATCCAAAGTGAGGTTATTTTCTTTCTGAGTAGCTATTTCCCTCCAACTTCCCCTGAAGAAGGATGGAAAGTTGCAAAATTGGGGAGTTGTTTTTTTTGAGTCAGAAGTTGTCCCGGCAAGACTGCTGTTGAAAGTCAGGTCACCTTTACAGAGACCGCAGGTTTTAGGACACGTGACCTTGAAGAGTGGAGAACAAGGAGGGCTAACAGTGGTACAAGCCTCGTAATCGTCTTCACAAAGAAAGGTCCTTTCATCTCGATTGCTGCTCATTCGTACATAGATCTCGTCTGTGTAAGTGGCGCTTTGAAATTCGAAACCAGGGATGGTAACGAGGTTAGAGTACAAAATCGCCTGAAACTTTTTGCGCCTCCCAAAATGTTCAGAGTTGTCGTTGACAAGATCAATGCTCGGAAAGCGAATCATGTAAATCATAAATTTCTCGTTACCACTAACTGACATGCTCTTGCGCAACGCAAACTCCCGATCGTCTTTGCTGTGCAAGTGAGGATACAAGAAGCTTGGCAAATGGTTTTTGGAAGCAGAGTAACTATTAACATCAGATTCTTTCGAGTAGACTGGGCTTCTGAGAACAACATATTGGAAGGTGGATTGATTCCAACTGGCCACGCAAGTCAACTCTTGTGTTGGCTTCATGGAAACGGCAGATGGGACGCACCTGGGCCAACGATATATGAAACTGAAATCTGTCGGATCTGCATCAGAGCATCCGGATTCGAATCTTGTTTCTTTGACGTATGCATCGCACAGTGCCTCTCTTCCTACCTGTTTGCAAATCATTAGAAACATTCGTGACATTTAAATTACATCAAGTTATTAAAATAAACTTATGCCAATGTGCTATTAGCACAATTAGATGGCAGTAATTTATGGTTGGAGGATAATTTTTTGTAAATAATATTTTGTTAATTAGAATAGCAATAGAATCAAAATGTGGTGTGAAGCGAACCGAATTGTACATCTTCATCTCAAAACCTCCTTTCACGGGGCATTCCTTTTTGGCTTTTGCGACGCCCATTTTATCGACGTACAACCAATTGTCGAGTACCACGTGGGAATTGCAAACATCCTTCGTGGATTCGGCTGAGTTGTCGGATGAAAAGGCAAGTTGAATGATCTCGGGAGATCTTTCGATGATAGTCAAACAAGTGAAGAATTTGCTGGCAGGTGATGCTTGTTCATTTCTGTACTCTGCAAAAAATTTCCTGCTTACTCACTGCATACTTGAAGGTTCAAAGTATCATTCAT
>JAJTWR010000231.1:3837500-4025000 GCA_021613335.1 Whitmania pigra
TTTCAGAAGTCACAAATTTCCTTGTAGATCTCTATAAAACAACAATTGCTACTAAGATTGATACTAAAAATAACTTTATTATTAGCTTTATTCCTAAATACTTTATGAAACAAACATTTTAAAATCTTAAAATTCACTGAAGATATTGAAAGAAAGTAACTCCATACACTCTTTGTTATTTTAAATAAAACAAATAAATAATGTTTCCTTACATTTATTCGAGTGAAATTAATACAATATTCAATACAATATTTAATACAATATGCTGCTTCTTAAAAGGCACCGAGTAGTGCAACCATAAAGCAGACTATCGGGCAATTCTCTCGAGCAATATGAATCGTGAGAGCCATCCATCAAGCCATCAATCCATCCATCCATCCATCCATCCATCCATCCATCCATCCATCCATCCATTCATTCATCCATCCATCCATCAATCCATCCATCCATCCATCCATCCATCCTTTCATTCAACTCTCTTCAGCCTCTCCGAGCGACCTAGTTTTCAATAAATGCATATTGGCTTCCACCCTCTTCCAATTCATCTGGATTAGTCATCCAAGCGCACTCATTCCATACTGACCTAAGAAGCATTTGTAGTCAAACCATATCTCCTCGGCATGAAAACGAACAATAGAAAAAACACGATAACGACCAACAACAACAACAACAACTCTTCACACGGAAATTCTTTAAAAAGTGATTCATAATAAGCATGCTTCTGCTACATTCATTATCCTCAGCAGTTGAACAATTGGTCTTAATAAGATTATCAAAGTTACGACGCGTTAGCATCGTTGGTTTGTTCAAGTAAGTGTTAGGTTTGAACGTGTGCTTTGAAAATGCGAAAAGAGCGCGCTTTCCGAACAGTGATTCAAAAGGCAAATATTTTCGGCTCTAGGATGAAGGCTAATTGGAATAAAATTATTGGGACTCAGTTCAGGATATCAATTAAGAATGATTTATACACCTAACACTTTAATTTGGGCAGGGTTACTATATACAATCACAGGGAACCACCCAAGAAAGCAATTTAAGGGAATAAGAATGCGTTCAGACGTGTGATTTCATTTAAAATGAGATTTATACCTATCGTCCATTGCATGAATCGTCTGCGAATTGTTACACCTGTTCAAAGCTTTCTTATCGTTCAATTCCTCCCTCCAGCCACCATTTCATCTCATCTCACCATCTCTCGTTCTCGAATGAAAATGGATGAACGAACTTGAGAGATGCTTATGACCCCGGTTTGCTAACGGTAAATAACGAGACAGTGCACATTGTCAGCATCTGCTTCAGACAAGAATGGTAATGATTATGATTATGATTATATTGCGTACGTTTGTAATCATCTGGCAGACGTTAACATGGCAACCATTAACTTCTCCTCATTGCATATTCACCTCGTCAACTTTAACCTTTCACCTGTGAGTTCACCGCAGAGTTCGTAAAAGAATAAGCATGACTTTAGACGTTATTTACGAGCGGATAAAAGTCAAATCGATTCATTTTTAAATTGATTGCAGTCGAAAAGATCTTAAAATGATTCACGTACTTCGATGAACGCGTAAAAGTTTGAATTGCATCAATCAATTATTGTACGAAACAATTAGTGCCAATCAAACATTGCATGAATAATACCACGCGTAACAAAGAAGATGAAAATGGAGGCCATTCATAGTCCAATTGTTGAAATCATTCCAAAGGAGTTTTAAAAGGAATCGTTTAACGCGAAGTCACCAGAAAAATTTCCGCATGTATAAGTGTTGTTCTGTTTAAATTATGGTCTAATTGATATTACATAATTACGTATTACGATGACGATGCTTATTAACTGAGTTTAAAACAAAATAATGACGACATTTGATATCATAAAAGTTAAAGTTCCTTTTTACGTCGATTTTGAGAAATCCAGAAAATCGTCAGACAAAGGAATTTGGAGATGTCAGTGTCCATCCATACTGGGTGTCGGCTTCGGATCTTTGAACAACTTAATTATTTATGCATTAGCAGGTCCTTCTTATAAATATTTAGCAGATCTTAAAGTCGTTTAGGTGTTATAGCATATTTGCTTACGTGTCTGCTTCCTGTAATTGTTTCAAATTCGTTTCGAATATATTTGTTTGTTATTGTTGTTATTTGCTTGTTTTTAAATTAAAACCTTGGAATTCTTGCTCGGTTTGAAATATTTATTCGACCCTGAATCTACTTAGTTATTCTTTTGTGTTGATCCTGCTGTATTGTAGTTACTCTGTGCAGCTTGCCTAAATATCGAACATAGTCGAAAGAGACACTGCAAGGATGATTGGATTAGACGACAAAAGCTTGGTTGTTGTTGTTGTTGTCAAAACTGTTTTCTTTTTGAAATTTAAGGATTTAAATTGAAAAGAAAAAGATTCTGCTACCTTGTAGATCTCTACAAAACTCATTTACTCATTTGCATGTGTTTGCTTGTGGCAAATATAGTTTCACAAACGATATTTGAGGCAAGATTTTCGAATGAACACTTTCAAAACATTTGATCTAACATTTACATAGCGGATATGTTATCTATTCTAAACATCACATTTATCTCTCTTGTTTTACATATTTACAACGTCTAAGGATAAACGAATGTCACTGCCTTTGCGTTGATTTGTTTTCAAAGCTTTTAAATAAATTCCGATTGATGCGATCTTGTTGGAATCCAAAACAAACTTGAAATGAAAATGATCCAAACAAACGTTTTTCATTTTATGAGATCGTATCCGATGCTATTAAAAGCAACTTTTGTAGTTAAACAAATAGCAAATAACATTATTTAACTTCACTGTTTGCTTGTAAGAATGTAAACAATGAGTGTTTTCAACAATGGAGTGAAAGAATCTAGTTAAAAGAAGAACAGAGTAACAGAGAGTTGAGCAAAAGCAAATTATGCATTTGAAAAACATTCCATGGTTTTAGCAACTCAGAGAGAGGTTATTGCTCGTCGAGGTGGAAATTCAAAAGGTAAGATTCTAGTGTCATTAAGTTCATTGAACCATTCAAGATTCCAAAATTTATTCAACGCCCACAGGATATTTACGAGCAAATAAACCGATAGTAAAATGAAATGTTTATAAAATTAGAATATTTTTAAGATCCTCGATTTTGATAATATAATGATGATACTTTCAACATGACCAAAAGACTCACCGTGTGTTGTTGAATGACTACAGCGCACAACAAATAAGCATCATGAGATGCTATCATTAAAAGTAAATGGATATTAAATCGTCAAATTAATATTAAATTATCTTCGGTTGATGCGTTGTTTCAATTCGATGTTCAGACGAACAAATCGAACGAACGAACGAACGATATATCACGAACAAAACTAACGAACTTAACTCGTTACTTACTTATAGCATTTAAATCACCCTCCTCTAGTGAACTGGGTTTTCAATGACTTGCGTGCATGTGCGTGTGCATGTGCGTCCTTGTATGTTTGTGCGTGCGTGCTTGCGAGCGAATGTTTGTATGTTAGGTAAGTACCATAAACAGTGCAAGAACCATTTGTTTGGTTAGATAGCCTCTTTTCAGAAAGTGAATTCACGCTGTTTTCATTAACATCAGAAATAAAGATGCCATTAAGTTTTTTTTAATGGAATTATCTGCAATAATAAAATCAATAAAAAAAATCAATAATTTAGATAATAGCACTAATTAATACTTATCAATTATAGTCGAATGCACAGTCGAGAAGTCAATAACAACAAAGATGTGCCATAACGGTTGGTGTCAGATGCTTGCATGACACGAGTCATTGACATCATCATTGGGAAGCTCCTAATGTCATGTATTGAATGTCATAATCGAATTTGTAAAATAACAATTGAATTGATAATTATTAACAATGTTAGGTAAGAAGACCTCATATGATATCAGAATAATATTGCATAATATCAAGACATTATCAGCACCACATGGGAATCACATTAAATTTGTTGCAACGAAGCTAAATACAACCAAGGGACTTACTGGGAAAAAGAATTAAATCATCATGCGAGCTCAATTCAAGTTGGAGCAATAAATGAACTATTTAATAATAATAATAATAATAATAATATGTAATTTAGAAACGAGATTTCTTCCAACGTTTATAATTAACAAAAATTATTGCCAACAGTCGTTTGATTAAATTTTTACGCTTTATTAGTGGCACCTGGCTCCAATTTTAATAAGCATAATTTCCTCAATTTATTGTACATTAGCAAATTAATATCATTCAAACCTAATAAGAACAAGTAATTTACTAACTTTTTGGATCGTTCATTGCTGGAATGCCATGTGATAAAAATTTTGTTTTTTTGTAACTCAAAGCATGAGACGATTACTGCAACTGGCATAATAATGGTATGTGATATTCCTGTTATTTATATTATTTATATTATTTAGATTTTGTAGAGCAACAACAGGTTGTCAGTGAATTTCAGGAAAATGTTCTGATAGTTGAGGGCAATTATAATAATATAATTCTATCACATAATAATATTATATTACAATTATATTATAATTATAATTATACTATACAGTGACGCTATAAAAATATTATAATCTTCCTGAAAGTGATTAAAATGTTTTCTGGTTTTATAATTCGACAGCACAGTTATAAACGTTAATTTTTGATTTTCTCGTGACAAGCCGTTAATTTTTTAGAGGAGTTAAAATGAAGAGAATGAATCATTTAACAAAACATTTTTAAAACATTGAGAATAAAAATTGTCAATTATTCTAGTTATAATTACAATTCTAGTTTACATCTTCGGATTGTGTTGAGCTGCTTGAGTTCGATAAGTGAGGAATTAATTAGTGATAAGGATGCAAGTGATGATAAGAATAATGATGCTGGTTCCAATGAGGGTCCTGTTGTGTCTTATCTCAGAAGATGAAAACTATCCCAGAATCACCTGTTTGTAGTCCACGGTTCATTTATTCTTATCATCTTCATATCTCTTCCGTCTTTCCATCTATCCAATCAATCATCTACTCGTGACGATATGGTTGTTAAACAATTTTCGAAGGAATGCATTTCTCAAATTTTAACCAGCCATTTTGTTTTTTTTTAATTTTTTACTTTTTTTTATTAAATTGAAATTGGATGCAAACATTTCATGTTTATTAACAAAAAACGTGCATGTACAATTTTATTTTACATTATTTTTATCATTTTTACAAGCACATACTATTATTTACTATTATTTATTTTAATAAGCACTTATTATTATTTTAAGCACTTCTTATAAATTTTATGAACTTTATCTCTTTATCTGATATCAAAAACATCAAAAATTAATTCATCGCCCAACTATATCTAGTATTAATTTACTTGGTCGCAGACATTAAATTAATAACATAAATAAGAGCTTCATTTATTTAGAATGTCTCCTTGATGTCAACTTTTACAATGATAGCTAATTTAAAGACCTTTATCTATTATCGCCAATCTTTCAATTTTCCTTGAGCGTCTTTAAAATCCACTCCTCAAAATATCCAACTCTGGCATAGACCCCTGGATGACCGCTTGCACACCCTCTACCCCAGGACACGACGCCAACTAATGAGAATACACCATTCACTTTGTGAACCAAAGGTCCTCCAAAATGTCTCTAAAATATTTTTAAATTAAAAATATCTAAAAGACTAATTCCATAGTAAGAGCTTTTATCAAATTTATCAATTATTTATTTACTTATAATATGCATTATAATAAACATTATCATAATTTTAAAATTTACTTTGGTAATTCAGAACTAATGAATTTTAATTATATTGATTAAAAGTAATTTTATAATTTTATGGCAGTTTATTTTAAAAGTTCTATTTGGTATCTTTTACTGCATTACAAAGTCAACAAAATAACTCCACTTAGTCTTGTCAACTCAAGGTAAACTTTCTAATGATAAAAAGAATTTGTTGAGCTTCAATTTTCAACATTAAACTATGGAAAAAGTAGACAAAATGGAAAAATTGGAATTTAGCACCGGAGACTACGTATATTGTGAAGTTTCGTCCGAGAAACCGTTTCAAATTTTTTGCATCGAAAGAATCAAAAAACATAACAGAGGCTTGGATATGACCATAAGGAGACTTTACAGAAAAATAGAAATTAAGGACTGTCAAACTCGTGACGATGACGATATGCCTGTCAATGATTCAGTTAAATTCAGAGAATTGCTCGTTGCAGAAAGTACACGTAGTTGCAACAGCCTGAAAGTCGTCGGTAAATGTCGGGTTGATCTCCTGCTAGGGTTCGAAGACTTGGCTTCTTATGTGGAAAAAGAAGACTACTTCTTCTACTCTCATTACTACGATCCTAGGAGACAATCCTCTACTCCAGTGAAAAAAATACCAGATATCTGCCCAATTGAATTGCGCGATGATATGCAAGCTCAAGAACTTGAAACACTTGTCGAGCCTGATGAACTTATGTGGGATCCGACCAACCCCTTGTCGGATGAAGAAATGGATTGTTTTGTGGATGTCGTGAGAAGGTACAACAACACCAATTCTCACAAATTCAACAGGATGGATGCTTCGTCTCGAGCCCACAACATTCTCAATTCTTGCAAATATTCCATGTTCGATTCGTTGTTTAAGCTGATGAACGACGGGGAAACAACTCCCAAGGATGACCAGATTTGGTCGGAGGAAGACACAAAGATATTTGAAAGTGCACTCAGATCATGCAGAAAGAACTTCCATCTGATGCAGAGAAAATTTCCCGATAAAACTGTGTCAGCCCTCGTAGATTTCTACTTTAAATGGAAATCCTCAAAACTAGGAGGAGAATGGACAATACCTGAAAAAGAACAAGTAGTCACGCTTCAGTTGATCAACCCTGTGACTATTTGCGAAGGAACTGTTAACTGTGAAATCTGTTCGGTCTCTACTAGCGGTTGGCAATACGCCTCAGCGGGCAAGTCAATAAAGATCAAAGTTTGCCAAGCATGCTGGGTGTCTTGGAAGAAATATGGGCAAACTGGTGGTTCTCTTTCTCCAGATGTGAATGACTTAAAGGACGCTAATGTTGAAGTAGACGATGAAATTGACGAAGTGCAGAAATCGGAAGAGGATGAAGATTATGAACCTCCGATGAAGAAAGTTCGTACCAAAGTTGAACAGTGAAACTTTGAAAGAATCGTTAGTAGAATTGAAATAATTTTTGAGAGATTTTAAATATCTAAAAATTCGATATTTGATTGTTAAATGAAAATAAACCTAACATCACTTCTGTTAGTTGTTAGTTTTTTATTTCTCAAAATGATGTTCATATTCTAAATATTTGCGACATTTCTAATTTTAAGTTGCTTCTCAGCTACTGTTTGCTTGAGTCAAATGTTATTGAATGTTTTCCAAACAAAATTCGTCTAAATAATTAATTGTTATTTATTTCGTAATAATTAATTAATTAATAAACGGTAAATCTAATATTGTTAAAGTTCGAAAGAATGTAAGATGGTGAGGTTTTATCAGTATTATCTATAATCTTGTTATTAGTAGCTGATAATACAATGAACAAATGACCTACCTGACAAGAATTTCTTTCGCTGCTGTTCCTGTTATCTGAAGCACAGATCATATCGTCACTGATCATGTCTGGATATTTGGCAGGACATTCTTCGTGGGATGTCGTATTCAAAGTAACGTACTTCAGCAAGTCGGGTTGAGCTGAGTCTATTTTGACGAATTAAAAGTATAACTTAAATTTAATGTATTTAACCAAAACAGACTGAATATTTAACTAAGCATAAAATTTAAGAAATACTTAGGAGCCATTGAAGAAAACTTGTAATTGTGGATGTCTTTCATAACTTACCTGTAGAAACCAGAGATAGATATTTTTTGTGGACGTAAAGGTCTTTGGATTCTGGTGCACAGATTACTGAAACCTTTTCATCAAAGCTAATTTTTTTTGTCACTTTGATCAGACCAATATCAAAAGCGATATTTGGACTTGGAAATTTTTCGTGAGCAAAAAGGGCTTCAACGTCAAAGTTATTCTTTTGATCAGTCACCATTTCCGTGGAATGTTCATCTACTGTCACGTACATACTTTTTGTAGTTCTGGTAATGATATTATGATTAGCATTTGAAATTTCTGGATTTTCTCAATATTATTTATTTATCCGGTCGAAGGGCCATTTTGAAACCACTAATTCGATTGATTTCAGAAAAAACTAAAGAGAAACATTGAGCGAGAAAAAGAAAATATTATTGTAAGTAGGTCAATACGAACTTACTTGGAGAAAATATAGTGGGCAGCCGTTAATATCCAACGATCGTTGATGGTACTCCCATCACAAAATTGTTTCTTAATTGAGCGTGACTTTAAACTCACCTATAAAATCAAGAAAGTTTGTAAATGTTAAGAATACACGTTAAACAGTTAAAACATAAAGTTCATAATTAAACGTTTACAACATTGAGTTAGATTCAATAATTTGATTAAATGATTCCTGAATAGGAGAAAAGTTGCAATTGCCAAGAAACTCTTGCGTGTTTGTGATAAATATTTTGATATAAATAAAATTTTGACTTACTTTTTGTATATTTAAATGGTTATTGTAAGCAAAAAAAGAAAATTTTGTAAATAAAACAGAAAAGATTGATTTATATCTGAGAATTACACCAAACACTTTCTAACCAACCTGCCAAGGAAATTCATGAGGTCTTGCTTCAATTCCACCAATTGAAGGAGATTGAAGGAGTAAAACCATTTCACTTGCTTTAAAACTTTTTCTTATTATTTTCAATTAGCAAATTGAAATAGCAAGGGATCAGAAATTTCTGACGGCGGAACTGAGATTGACATATGTTTAGTGAACTTAGGAGGCAACTCTCGTCTAAGAAAAAACTATTTAAGGCGGATTGAAATCCGACTTGACCAGTGTTTATTATCGAAAGAGAAAGTTTGCTACAGATTTGTGAACCAACAATGTCGATGAACCTGCCAGCGTCACACATCACACTCATAAGAACTTTATTTTTGTTGAGCTCAATCAAAAATATACACATAAAACTAAAATAAAAAAAATTAGTAAAACCGGGCAGATGTTTGGTTATGGACTGAGAGAACTTTCTAATTCTTATTACGAGTGTCATTTAAGTAATGGCAAATAAATAACATGCAATTTAAACAAATTTACTGGAAGATAAATTTGGTTCAAAAGATGTCATAGCTTAAATAGTTAGGGCCTAAAACACATGATTGAAACACATGTTTTATGTTGGATCTAACAAAAGAATTATTTTATAAACATTATTTCCCAACCAATGCATGTTTGAATTACAATGAATAAAAAGACTAAAACTTATAAATACGAAAATGTTTAATAACACCAAATTAAAGTCTAAAATTTCTAAGTATTTTATTAAGTTCTGCGGGAGTTCAGGACTAGATCGATCGGGATTTAGCCTGGAAATAAAGTAACTTGAAATAATTTTTTTCAGAAAAATTTAATCCAGTTTCAGCGTTTATTTTATTAACACCCCAAACAATAGTAAAATATGTGGTTTTAGTCGATGAAGTGGCACCCCGTCATAACAGCCCGGCGACAGAATAGCCCCGACAAAACAGCCCCGTCAAAACAGCCCGGCGTCAAAATAGCTCAAGACAAAACAGCCCCGACAAAACCGCCCCGACAAAACGGCCCCGTCAAAACAGCCCAGCGACAGAATAGCCCCGACAAAACAGCCCCGTCAAAAAGCCCAGCGACAGAATAGCCCCGACAAAACAGCCCCGTCAAAACAGCCCGGCGTCAAAATAGCTCAAGACAAAACAGCCCCGACAAAACAGCCCCGTCGAAACAGCCCGGCGTCAAAATGGCCCCGTCAAAATAGCCCCGACAAAATAGCCCGGCGACAAAATAGCCCAGGACAAAACAGCCCCGTCAAAACAGCCCTGTCACCAGGGTCGGACTGGCTTAAAAAACCGGCCCGGGAACTTTTATTTAACTCCTACTTTGATCAACTTAAACATAAGAAACACTAGAGTCTAAAATTTCTATCCACTATTAACTATTATAACAGCTTTTTCATCGTTTCACTAGTCGATGCTAAAACATCAATGATTTCATTGTTATTGATTCTTGGAAAAGAGTCTTTCTCACAAGACACCAGCATGAATGATCGTAGAATTGACTGGTTCAGAAAATTTCTTAATCTGTTCAAAACGTATTTCAATTTTGAAAACGACCCCTCACAAGCAACTTGTGATCAGGGTAATGTCAACACAAATTTGTAAGCCAGATACAAATTTGAATAAGCAAGACTATGCAAATTAAACTTCTGGAGAACAATAATAACAACAAACAATACTCAAAACGATCAAAGCATTCAAGCCACTAATTTCGAATTAAATTTTGATTCAGTTTCACAACATTTTTAAAAAATACTTTGACATGGAGTTATCATGGGGCTATTTTGACGGGGATATTATGTCGCCGAGCTATTTTGTCGCAGGATTGTTTTGTCCTGGGCTATGTTGTCGCCGGGCTATTTTGTCGGGGCTATTTTGACGGGATTTTTCCGTCCTGGGCTATTTTGACGCCGGGCTATTTTGACGGGGCTGTTTTGTCGGGGCTATTCTGTCGCCGGGCTGTTATGACGGGTCACCGCTTTGAACCTAAGAGCAATTTGTCACTCCATTTCATTGCCGTACGCACCAAACTTCATCGGGTGACCCGTCATAACAGCCCGGCGACAGAATAGCCCCGACAAAACAGCCCCGTCAAAATGGCACGGCGTCAAAATAGCTCAAGACAAAATAGCCCCGACAAAACCGCCCCGACAAAACAGCCCCGTCGAAACAGCCCGGCGTCAAAATAGCCCAGGACGGAAAAATCCCGTCAAAATGGCCCCGTCAAAATAGCCCCGACAAAATAGCCCGGCGACAACATAGCCCAGGACAAAACAACCCGGCGACAAAATAGCTCGGCGACATAATAGCCCCGTCAAAATAGCCCCATGATAACTCCATGTCAAAGTATTTTTTAAAAATGTTGTGAAACTGAATCAAAATTTAATTCGAAATTAGTGGCTTGAATGCATTGATCGTTTTGAGTATTGTTTGTTGTTATTATTGTTCTCCAAAAGTTTAATTTGCATAGTCTTGCTTATTCAAATTTGTATCTGGCTTACAAATTTGTGTTGACATTATCCTGATCACAAGTTGCTTGTGAGGGGTCGTTTTCAAAATTGAAATACGTTTTGAACAGATTAAGAAATTTTCTGAACCAGTCAATTCTACGATCATTCATGCTGATGTCTTGTGAGAAAGACTCTTTTCCAAGAATCAATAACAATGAAATCATTGATGTTTTAGCATCGACTAGTGAAACGATGAAAAAGCTGTTATAATAGTTAATAGTGGATAGAAATTTTAGACTCTAGTGTTTCTTATGTTTAAGTTGATCAAAGTAGGAGTTAAATAAAAGTTCCCGGGCCGGTTTTTTAAGCCAGTCCGACCCTGGTGACAGGGCTGTTTTGACGGGGCTATTTTGTCGCCGGGTTGTTTTGTCCTGGGCTATTTTGTCGCCGGGCTATTTTGTCGGGGCTATTTTGACGGGGCCATTTTGACGGGATTTTCCCGTCCTGGGCTATTTTGACGCCGGGCTGTTTCGACGGGGCTGTTTTGTCGGGGCTGTTTTGTCTTGAGCTATTTTGACGCCGGGCTGTTTTGACGCCGGGCTGTTTTGACGCCGGGCTGTTTTGACGCCGGGCTGTTATGACGGGGTGCCGTTCAAAGCACTTAAGAAACACATTATTTGAGAAAAATCTTACTCATTACCAGTGTTGTGCAGTATCGAATTACATGTAATTCGTTACTGTAATTAATTACATTTTTTGGTAATTTTTACTTGTAAAAATTACAAAAAAAAATTTGTACTCTTACTTGTAACAAATTACTATTTTTGGTCATACTTTTAATTCGTTACCTTTTTGGCGCAAGACGTTACAAAGTAACATAAATAACATTTTAAATTAGTTTAATTTATTTTTAAAAAAATTTAAATTCTATATTGTTATTCTTTGGTTCGTTCGATAACCTTCCCCTTCCCGATCATCGCTCTTTTGTTATTGTTGTTATCGCCGGTCGTTTTTGTTTTGAATCGGAAATTGTGGATTAGTCATACCGAAGCTTTTTTAATATATAATATTATATACATATAATAATATAAGATTTAATATATCGTAGTATGGATTCATTTGAAGCCATTTTTAGTGTCGTTAGCGAAGATAAGAGGAACAAGGGTGAAGATAGTCCGTGGCCATATTTGAACAAAATGTTCAGATTTCAATCAAAGGAAAATCATAGAAGTATGCATGCCTACTCTGCCAACAGAAACAAAAACTACATGTTCAGCATATGAAGGTTCTTCATCTAACTTGAAGAAGCACGTGGAACGCATGCATCCAACAGAAGTTAAGGAATATGGTATATCTGTTGCCAACGATTGTCAAGCTTGATGAGAAACTGGTAGCCAAAATAGCATCTTCTAATGCAGCAAAGATGGACGAGCTTTGAGCTCTCGTTCATCTGATGCTGACAGTTTCTTCAATTGCACAAGGTCAACTGATATTCTGATGCAGTATCTTCGAGACCGATCAGATGACATGAACATTATTACTGGAAGCGATACCCTGAAGAAATTATTTATCCAGTTGAACACTCCTCTGCCAGCTAGTGCAGCTGTTGAACGTTTATTCAGCTCTGCTGGTATGACAAAGAACAGCTGAAGGACCATAATGAGTGACAAACTATTCGAGGACTTAGTTATGTTAAAAATTAACAAAAATTTGTGATTGTAATGTAATAAATAATAAAAACACCAAAAGAATGCATTAGTTCAAATGTTATTACTTAATGACTGTTAGTACTAGCAGTTAATACCAGTAATTGTTTTAATGATAAGAGAAACAATTCCTTTTAAATAATACGGAATGATGTATGATCACAATAATGGCAGCATCAAAGTTACTTGTAATTTTTACTTAAAAGTAAATTTAAAATTAAAGTAAAAGAGTAAATTTTTGAGACAATACTCTTACTTATACTTAAGTAGCTTTTTGAGGTATTACTTTTACTTGTAACTAGTTACCGAAATGAGGTAATTTTTACAACACTGCTCATTACCACTTTGAACATTAGCTGGGACATGGACTTTTTAAGCATTCTTGTTGCCAAGGCTTACAGCTCTATATCTGAGATGCATATGTTTCATCTTTTTATTCATAATGCTATTCCATTCTCTGCCTCCTTTTTGTACTCTTACACCCTTTCAGTTGGAACTCTCTCATCTTTCGTAGTCATTTAAGACGGCCTCCCAAAACTTCTAACTTATCAAGATATTATTATTGACTCTTTAAGTAACAAACGTACAAGTACTAAATTGATCGTCGTATCAGTAATGAGACGTACATTTTGTCGTTTGTTCAATTCCTTAGACAAATTAGATTTTTTGTTTGCTTGTTCGTTTAAAAAAATGTTTAAAGACAAAGCAATTAAAAAAAATCTCATTAAAATTAATGAGATTGCCAATGAATCCAGAGAAGATGGGAAGGGAAATTAATATGAATATAACCGCGTCTCTGAATATGAGTATAAAATTTTATTCCGTTGGATTAAAACGGTGGAATTCCAGCTAAATAAATTCAACCACCACTGGAATCGTGTGCTTGTGCTAAAGAGTTGAATTGATCGTTACTCAGGAGAAGTTGTTTTAATAATTGTTTTATTATTAATTAAGTTTTATTAATTTTAAAAGATATTGATTTAAAAAAAAACGCTTACAACACAAAACGTAGAAGTTTTTAGGTATCGTATTTTACTTTTATATATGGTTATTTTTTGCATCGATATTTAAAATTATATGTTGATAATGAATAGCACCTAATGAAAAAAAATTTCTCAGCAGTATTATTATTATTATTACTTTTATTATTATTATTATTAATATTATTATTATTATTACAAGATTATAACATTGATTAAACTGAAATGTGACATAAAATAGTTATCTCCTCTAATTGCAACGCAAATGTCAAATCCTATTCTGAACATTATTTAATATGCATACATTTTTAATTTTCTGAACTTTATTTGATATCAGAAATCAATTCATCGTTTAGCAAGGTATTATTTAATTTGGTCGCAGACATTAATATCATAAGCAATTGTTGCTTGTTTTATCTAGTGTACACGTGAAGTGAACTTGTACAATTTTCAAGAAATTTATCTATTATCGCCAATCTTTCAATTTTCCTTGAGCGTCTTTAAAATCCACTCCTCAAAATATCCAACTCTGGCATAGACCCCTGGATGACCGCTTGCACACCCTCTACCCCAGGACACGACGCCAACTAATGAGAATACACCATTCACTTTGTGAACCAAAGGTCCTCCAGAATCTACCTAAAATTATAAAAGGTGGTACCAAATTGTATAAGGATTACTAATTATTCATGTTAAAGATTATTTTTAAAAATGTAAATGCAGTTTTCTCTTTGTCATACCGTTATGTATACTTTTAATGTTATTTTAACTAATAACGAATTTTAAAGAATAAAAAAAAATAGTGAATAGGCATAAAATTGCTTTCACCTGACAACTGTTTCTTTCGATGCTCCCCTTGTTGTCTGAGGCACAAATCATGTCCTCAGTGATCCTGTCGGTGTACTTGGACTGACATTCCTTGTTAGTAGTCGTATTCAGTGTGACGTATCTCAACTCGTTTGAAGAAATCCCGCCTAAATGAAATTGATGTAAGTGTGACCTACATTGTGTTGAGATTATTATTTAAAATTTTATCGATTTCTGCTGACTGGGTAAAAAAAGAAAGATATGTTAAAATGTAAATTTCATTTCAAATGAGACCTCTTCACAACAACTTCTGCCAGCAAGTAACTCGTATTATTAAGACTTATTATATTCAGTGTTGTAAAAGTTACCTCATTTCGGTAACTAGTTACAAGTAAAAGTAATACCTCAAAAAGCTACTTAAGTATAAGTAAGAGTATTGTCTCAAAAATTTACTCAAGTAAAAGTTAAAAGTTACAGCGTCTAAAGGTTACTTTTAAGTAAAAATTACAAGTAACTTTGATGCCGCCATTATTGTGATCATACATCATTCCGTATTATTTAAAAGAAATTGTTTCTCTTATCGTTAAAACAATTACTGGTATTAACTGCTAGTACTAACAGTCATTAAGTAATAACATTTGAACTAATGCATTCTTTTGGTGTTTTTTATTATTTATTACATTACAATCACAAATTTTTGTTAATTTTTAACATAACTAAGTCCTCGAATAGTTTGTCACTCATTATGGTCCTTCAGCTGTTCTTTGTCATACCAGAAGAGCTGAATAAACGTTCAACAGCTGCACTAGCTGGCAGAGGAGTGTTCAACTGGATAAATAATTTCTTCAGGGTATCGCTTCCAGTAATAATGTTCATGTCATCTGATCGGTCTCGAAGATACTGCATCAGAATATCAGTTGACCTTGTGCAATTGAAGAAACTGTCTTCAATACTGTCAGCATCAGATGAACGAGAGCTCAAAGCTCGTCCATCTTTGGTGCATTAGAAGATGCTATTTTGGCTACCAGTTTCTCATCAAGCTTGACAATCGTTAGCAACAGATATACCATATTCCTTAACTTCTGTTGGATGCATGCGTTCCACGTGCTTCTTCAAGTTAGATGAAGAACCTTCATATGCTGAACATGTAGTTTTTGTTTCTGTTGGCAGAGTAGGCATGCATACTTATATGATTTTCCTTTGATTGAAATCTGAACATTTTGTTCAAATACGGCCACGGACTATCTTCACCCTTGTTCCTCTTATCTTCGCTAACGACAAATGGCTTCAAATGAATCCATACTACGATATATTAAATCTTATATTACTATATGTATATAATATTATATATTAAAAAAGCTTCGGTATGACTAATCAACAATTTCCGATTTAAAACAAAAACGACCGGCGATAACCACAATAACAAAAGAGCGATGATCGGGAAGGGGAAGGTTCTCGAACGAACCAAAGAATAACAATCTAGAATTTAAATTTTTTTTAAAATAAATTAAACTAATTTAAAATGTTATTTATGTTACTTTGTAACGTCTTGCGCCAAAAAGGTAACGAATTAAAAGTATGACCAAAAATAGTAATTTGTTACAAGTAAGAGTACAAATTTTTTTTTGTAATTTTTACAAGTAAAAATTACCAAAAATTGTAATTAATTACAGTAACGAATTACATGTAATTCGATACTGCACAACACTGATTATATTATATTTAATAGAATTTATTATATTTATTACAAGACATTATATCTATTAACAACCTGGAGCGAACGTTCCCCATCCAGACGTAGCCACTTTTTTGTGAACGTAGAGATCACTGGATTCTGGTGCGCACACAGCTGAAACGTTTTCATTGAAAAAGACTTTATTTTTCAACTTTATAAGGCCAGCATCTAATTCCTTTCCAGCCTGGAAATTCTCGTGGACGAAGACAGCTTCAACGTCAAGCACTTGTTCCTGTGCATTGAATTCTTTCAACTTGTGTTCTCCAGCTGTCACAAGAAAGTCCTGAGGAAGTCTGTGAATATTTTATTTGTTTCACTAATTGTCAAACGTATTCATGAAAAATGTAGATTCATTTAGTCATAACTTATATATGACCAATTCATTTATCAATATATGACTTGTAACTGGTCTTTCTCAATGACTGACTTGCCAAAGACACAGCGAGCAGCCGTCAAAACCCAACGATCATTGATGAGGCTTCCTCCGCAAAATTGTCTCTTGTTGGCCTCAATTTTTAAACTCACCTGGAAATTTTAATGGTAATTTAAATTTAGTAGTACTGTGGAGTTACACTATGTCGATACATTATATGATATAAAATTGGTTTTATTCTTAATTTTAAGTGGTCGACTTTCGCAAACCAATTTAGTCTGGTGTCCTTAGCATCATTATCCAAATCCAGTTAATTTGAACACATGAATTAGAAACAATTTTAAATATTCGTAATTAATCACAGCCGAATTAATAACTTTTAACGACTTAACTAATTTGATCTTAACTGAATTCATTCACATTCATCAATATACGAAAACCAACCTGCCAAGGAAATTCATGAGGTCTTGCTTCAATTCCACCAACAATTGAAGGAGATGGTAAAACCATTTCACCTGCATCTTTGAACTTGCTCAGTCCACATTTGCCACCAGCTAAAAAATTATAAAGCAATTTTTAATTGAAACCTTATAAATTTATTTGAATTGCCTAAATAATTTCCTAATCGGAAAAACTAAAATGTGAACTATTATTTTCAACTTACGATGCCAAGTTGGGGGAACGGCTAAAATATTAAAAATCACATTAAAAACTTATTTTTAAAATATTTCCTTAATAAACTAAGTTATTCTGTGGAAAAGTTGCTAAAATTTCCCAACCTAAGGACAACGGCAAAAGACAAAATATTATGAAGAGCTTCATGGTTTTCTTTCGATTACCTTTTCATTTAAACCGAGGAATCAATTCAGTAAAGTCTTCTTCAAGTCGATTACTGAAAATATTATCTAACCGTTGAGGTATGGACGAATAACCACATACCAATAGCATTCACTTGCTACATTTTAAATATCTTCATGTTCTCTTTCTGATAAGAGAGCTTTCAAAGATTTCGATTGTTTAATTTCTTGAATTCTAAGATACATTAGCTTTTAAACTTTTAAATGTTGAACAATATGATCACTCAAAAGCCACTAAATCCCACAAAAAAAGTACCATGCAAAACTTTTCTCGTATTTATTCTTAATCATTTATTGCCGACTTTGTTTTAAAATTGTGTGTTTGTTAGAATTTTTTTTACTTATTTGTTGACAAAATCCTTAGCATGTCACTAGAAAAACAGAAAAAGAAAAAAACTATTTTGATTATAATGGTAAAAGTCACAAATCTCTGAAGACCATTTGCTCTTTAAGCTGATATCTCTTAAGCTGAAGTATCTTAAAGTGTTTACAGAATTTGTCTTTTTAGTTTTTAAGTCTGTATTAACATTTATAACACTTCACATTCCTAAGGCAATATTTCCCCCATCTCAATATAAATTCATTCAATGTTTTGGTCAGAGACGCTTAACATGATGACGGATTGAACACCATTAATAATAATAATAATGATGAGGATGATAATACTAATAATAATAATAATAATAATAATAATAATAATAATATAATAATAATAATAATAATAATAATAATAATAATAATATAATAATAATAATAATAATAATAATAACAATAATAATAATAATAATAATAATAATAATAATAATAATAATAATAATAATAATGATAATAAAGTCTCAAGCAATTTTTAGGCAGAAATTTTGGGCCCTAAGTTACGTGAATTTGGTAATGGGAAAAAAGGTCATGATTGCTGTATTTTAAAACGCATGTGATCTTTTGTTCTTTCCCGCTGACGACCCTGTACACCCAAAGTTACACATAGGTGATTCAGGAGCACTTCTCAATCAATTGTTGTTTAATATGTTTTTATTACTCAATAAAAATTACGTTTGAAATACCTGTAAATTATGAAACTGGGACTAGTTCCACACAATTTCCTTCAAACATTTCACACTCTTGATTTCAGATACTTTACAGGCAACCAATGTCAAGAATGCAGTTCATTCAACCAAATAAAAAAATTTGAGCATAACAATGGAGAGTTGAAACAAAACAAATAAAGTGGCAAAAACCAATCATATCAACGTAAAACAACAGAAGTGCAAGCCAAATCTAGGAAACTTTTAAATTGTCAATCAATATCGGCACAAGATTTTCTTAAAACCAACTTCAATTTATGGCGTTTACAAGAATTATCTAAAAACATTTACTAAAATACCAATTTGATCTGAAGCTACAATACATCTTTAAATGGTCCAATGATAAACAATTTACATCAGATTTCAAATACTTTTGCACCAAAAGTAGCAAAAAAGAATTTTCTAAACTTTTGCCCAGAAACTAAAATCACCAAAAAACATTCAATCGTTTGAGGTATAACAAACAGAAACGTAACAGAATTTTGATTAATGACTGACAAATGAGTGAAATGCATATTCCTGAAGGCAATTTACAAAACTGTGACTTTTTGTCTCTAATTTAATGATCAACACATCCATTTCTTTGAACTTCAAAAAGTAAAACAATTAAAATCATGGAATTATTAAAATGAGGCTGTAGAATATCTGATTTCCAAAGAAATAGCCAATCAGAGTGCAGGCTGGACTTTTGCTGGCCAATAGGGAATTTGATTAAGTGAAAGCTGGATACCTGGGGTAAACATCAGTCCATTTTAACGAAATGTAAGATATTAATTTATTTTCCCGTACTTATAATAATTAGTTCTTGTTAAAAGCAAAACATAACAACACATTGTATGACCATAACTTATTGTACTCTTGATACACATAGATGATTCCTATAAAGTGATCCACAATTTAAAACCATTTAACAGCACCATGAGCATAACATTTTAAGAGACATCTTACCATCTTCCACTGGTATCATTCTACCTCTCAATTGGTCTTTTACCACTTTTGAGAGATACTACAAAATTTAAAATATTTCCTGAGTAAAAAAAAATCAAAATGCACAATTTATCGCTATTGCTGATAATTCTTACTTGCTTACTATAATTACTTAAGAATGGAATTTTAAAATGTTCTAATATGTTTCATTGAAACAAATAAACTAATAAAATATGAAATTGTCATCAATAAAATGTCAATTTAACTGAATTAACCATGACAATGCAGGCATCATTATCAGAAACTTTCAGAAAGGATTTTGAAAAGGCCACAAATTCTTCAAATTTCCTATTTCTCTGTGACCAGGAAGAGCTGAAAGAATTACATTATGGTTATTAAGTTTTTTTTATGAAGCCATTAATCTTTAGTCATTATTATTATTGATTATTGATATTCAACTGAAAATGATTTTATAAAAAAGAGCATCATTGAAATGGTTTTTTCAACAAGCCAAATAAACATTTGCACGGCAGTCTACATAATGCTAGGTAATAAAACATTAATTGGTTTGATCTGGAAATAACAAAGAAAGGTGGATACAAATTTACATAACTTAGGTCTCCATATCTTAAATAAGTGTAATTTAATGACATGTTTGAAACTGTCCAATGGAAGGATGACTGTGACAAAAAGTTTTACCTCAAATTTTTAGAAGATTCTTTGTCATCGATTCCCTCAGCCATGCAAAATCCATGAAAGTAGAGGAAGGACTTATTTGCCAGATGAAACAAAACACTGCAGTGTGAAACATGTCATGAAGAATTATCAAATTAAGATTCATTATCCAGATATCATTAAGACATTTTAAATATTATTTTAACTTAAATGCAACTACCAACCTGTGCAGGTAAGCAACAAATGATGATTCATCCAAGTAAATTGTCCTCTTGCTTACAACTTCCAATAATATTCCAGACTGAAAAGATGAAATACCTTTTAATCAGTAAACAATGACTTCTAAAGACAAAAACAACTACTTTTTTCTCAAATTACAACATTACCTTGTAGGATGGACCAAGAAATTTCTTCTTGTTGATATCAAAGATACTCACAGAATTCTGAAAATCAATAAATACATTACACTTGAAGAATCAAAAAGATAACAGTCCAAATTAATTTAAAAAAAAACCAGTGAAACAGTGCAATTAATTGTAGGAATTTTCAAATATATAAGTCACAACTTGTTTGAAACCTTTCAAATATTCAAAAATGGACTCACTTGGCTGTGGAGAGGCACGAAATGTTCTTCTCCTTTCAACATTCCCACCAATTTGAGACGGACCAAATCTTGCGTCGAAATTGATTTTGTCACCCACGGCAACACGCTATTTGAGAGAATGTTTGTGAAGCGGCTGACGTTAAACAGACTAAATCATATTTTTTTACCTGAAATGTCCAGGTACAAAGAGCCAGAGTGCTGTAACAATATCTCTTACTTCAACTTCATTGGTTCTCACTGAGGTATAGATGACGAGCGTCCGACCTATCAGAAGACTGTAAATCATGTCAACTGCCTGAGACGGATGCGTTCGGAACAGCTTCAATATTCCCGAGCCTAGAAAATGAAGTCAAACGTATGGTGGAAAGAACTGCTTCAAAATTGTAAGATATGCTTTCAACCTATTCTTTTGCTGCTACTGAAACTGCTTATGTGGTCAGCAAAGCTGACGACGGAAGCTTTCTCAGCAGGTTGGACCTTCTTGTGGCAAGTTTCTGAAGTCTTTTCATCCACATCCGTGAGGGTCAAATCAAGACAAGTTGGCCTATTTGGAATCAAATTCTGTTCTGATCTCTGGTCTTGTGGTTTTGAGATGATTGGTGGATTCTTAATCTCTGTGCAAATGGAAAAATTTGAAATAAAATTAAAATGTAAGTGAAAAAACACCAAATATTCAAATTTAGTATCAAAGTGACAAAGCATTTAGGACCGTTTTCAATTCTCAGAAAACAACTTTAACTTATATCATTGAATTTTTCACCATTTTTGATCATGGTGGACTCCTGACCTTGCTCCTCCTTCTCCACTGATTTGTAAAGATGTCCCACCTCTGCATCAGAAGTACCATATGAAGAACAGGCATGAAAACCAACCACAGTTTTCTCCTACCATCAAAATAAATATTCATCACAAGTAATGCTTATTACATTTTACAATTACATTCACTCTAAGTTGAACTCTAATTATCTTTATCTTAATTTAATTGGCATCATAAGAACGATTTGTTGGAGGACTTTACAAAGACGAACCGACATCCATTCTTTCACCAAAACATTGACAGGCGTGCCACCGTTGACATCCTCGTTGGAATCTTTAATTCCGTCACTTTCACGGCATGCACTCGATGATCTTTAGAAGTTTTATTCATTATTATATCTTTAAATCAATATAACACTGTGATATTATTTTTGCAAAAATAGTTTAGTGCCAAACTCAGACCCATGAGTCATTAATAATAATCATTTGTTTGAACTGAATGATTTCTTCTCAGCACATGTGTTAAGTTAAATCCATAATCAAAGTGATGACATAACCCAAATACAAAATATAGCTCGGATCTTTGTCACCAATATGAGAAAAAGAATAATGTCAACAATAAAATGTGAGAAAATGTTGATTGATAATTAAAATAATTGATAATTTGTTGAGTAATAAAAACATTCTGCTCACTTCTCAAAATTGGCAAGAAAGTTTAAGTAAACAACTCTGCCTATGGTCAGTAGACCTTCTGGTGGCTCTGGAAAAGTTCAAGCAATTGAACTGTTGACAATATAACGGCTTTTGTTAGACCCATCAACCAAAATTTTGATTTAAGTTCTGAACATAAATAAATAAATAAATTCAAAACCTTTAAC
This sequence comes from Whitmania pigra, assembly GCA_021613335.1. Classification (NCBI taxonomy): domain Eukaryota; kingdom Metazoa; phylum Annelida; class Clitellata; order Hirudinida; family Haemopidae; genus Whitmania; species Whitmania pigra. Next base: position 3,859,987 of record JAJTWR010000231.1, read on the forward strand.
TAACATTTATTTTAGATTAATTACCTCATAAAGTATTAATGGGTTGAATGGGTTAAAATACTAAAAAAAAGTATACATCATTTAAGATTTATTTATATAAATAAATAAATAAATAAATAAAAAATAAATATAGCACAACATGAATAAGAGTCTCAGATGCCATTTGCATAACTGAGTTACTCATCCCAGGAGTTCTCAAAACATTTCTTACTTACCAAGATCTTTTATGTCGTCAAGTTCCATTGCCAGAGTGAGGTGAGTTCTATCAAAATACTGTTCAGATAAATATTAGACAAAGTTTAAGAACATTTCAGTCAAATTGCTAAAATTAAAGCTAACTTCATGAGCATTATTAAACTCATCAAAATTAGATGAATGAAAAACTCATAAGGCACCTACAACGATGCTATCCAATTATTCAATTATCCTCAAATTTTTGATTTAGAAATTTCTTGATCTAAAAAATACACCAAAATACCAAACTCCTCAGAACTGGAAATGCAACTCAGACTACGTAAGAGCATCGACACAATGCAAAACACCAACCCTGTACAAAGAATGTAAAAGTCCATATCCGTCAAAAGTTGGTTCCGTAAGGAGTTCAAAGCTTCGTAACTTCTTTTGGATCTTCACCCTCAGGGACTTTCTGAACTTTGGCTGTGACAAAGGACAATAAGTTGACTAAATGATGAGCACCATGAGTAATTGTAAGCACAGATGAAAGAATCAATTTATAATGGAGGGACACATTTAAAAACTGATAATATTCAAAATTAATAGAAAAAACAGACTTTATAAGAATCTTCAGCATAAGTCCACTTTATCCAGCTCGGTTCAATGTTGGCAGGATCTCCTGTTTCGAGAATGAATCAAGTCAATACAAGTGGCTCAACCGTTGAATCAATGAGCAACTGCATTCTTAAAATGAACAACTCCATTTTTAGTAATAGTTTTTTATAATAACAAATAAACCGTGTTAGTAATAGTTTTTATAATAACAAATAAACCATGTTAGTAATAGTTTTTATAATAACAAATAAACCATGTTAGTAATGGTTTACTAACAACAGTTAATGCACAACAGTTTTTATAATAACAAATAAACCATGTTAGTAATAGTTTTTACAATAACAAATAAACCGTGTTAGTAATAGTTTTTATAATAACAAATAAACCATGTTAGTAATAGTTTTTATAATAACAAATAAACCATGTTAGTAATAGTTTTTATAATAACAAATAAACCATGTTAGTAATAGTTTTTATAATAACAAATAAACCATGTTAGTAATAGTTTTTATAATAACAAATAAACCATGTTAGTAATAGTTTTTATAATAACAAATAAACCGTGTTAGTAATAGTTTTATAATAACAAATAAACCATGTTAGTAATAGTTTTTATAATAACAAATAAACCGTGTTAGTAATAGTTTTATAATAACAAATAAACCATGTTTGGTTTGTGAGGTGTCTTGAAGATGTTGAGCCATGTTGAAATTCTTGCTGTCCAAAGGAGTTTCTCCTAGTTTCTCCTCTGCTTTTGGGCTGAACTGCTCCCTCACTTCTACATGGTGTTTTTCGAGCTGGGTAATTAAATAATAATAATAAACTATTAATTGAGAGATAATTTCTATTAACTGAGGCATTATTTAAATAAAGTAAATATTTAAAACAAGTAAAACAAACATGTCTTGAAGCTGTAACACATTGCAGATATTCCGCCACAACAACAGTAGATTCATTATTATTGCTTATTATTCATAATTCCTACTCACCAAATTGCTGACCATGGTGAGTATTTCTCTGACTTCCTTTATGGCGTCGTCAAACTCCTTCAGTTGAACCTTTGGATCTTTGACTATCTTTGAAGGTGTTGAGTTGAGAGAGTTCTTGTCAGATAATTCCTTCTGAAGACCATTAGCTTTTGGCAGAATGCAATCTGGTGCCTCTGGAAGATGTGCCTGAGGTTGGTTGTTTGAGGTGCAGAATGGCAGTTCACCCGATTCCTTTTTTTCTAAGATGCCATCACCACTTCTTTTTGTTTTGGTCGAACAGGCCATTTCTGGACTGAGGGGAGAAATCTTGAAAGACATTGCGGTTTCACCTTCAATTGTTGAACTTTCCTGAGGTTTGCAAGAGCAATTGCTTGGCAGGTCATCGGCCCCGATAAATGTTTGGACTGCTTGGGAGTATGTGACTTCGTCGTCGTTGTCGTACACGAGGGGCACTCCAGTTTCCATGCTTTCCAGATGTTTCTCTGGAAACACGTTGTTGAAATAAAGTCTAACCACAGTTAATATGCTGAAATGTTCGTGGAAATTGTTACAATGATGAAATATAATCAGACGCTTTTGCTTACTCATTTACCTATTTAGATCAGCCATAGGATTTTTTAATTTTTTATACCTCATTAACTATGATGATCTCACTACCTTCTTAATTTACATTGCAATATCAAAATCATGTTAATGTTTTAATAATGACAGTCGTATCTCAACAACTCACCTCTAGTATACTGGAGATCAGAAAGCGTGTGCAACATGTCTCGGAAGAACATGAGAAAGTTTCCTACTTTGTAGTGAGACACAACTCTGCTGAACTCGTAAGACAGCCGATCTTGAAAGTGGATGAGTTTACTGAAGTTCACAGAAATAATTTACATTTAGATATTTTAATAACAATAATCAACTTTAAAAAATAAAGCAATTTAATAATAAAAATTGAATTTTACTGCTGCAACGAGCGAATAACAATAGCCAAACAAAAACATTGCTGACTTAAATTGTAAGCAATTGTATGCAAATCTTACTAAATCTTAAATTATAATATTAGTATTTCATTATGTAACCATAAATAGAAAATCATTCATAAATTTGACATAAAATAAATTAGTATCTTATAAATTTAGTTATGTGAGATCAGAAAATTTTCCATATAGAACATGTTCTACAAAAGTTAGACTACATTATCTTTAAATTTCTTAACCACAAAAAATCACAAATATTTAATACTTGGGGCTGCAAGTATTAAACATATTACCAAAGTAGCTCTGGAACAATTATATGTCAATGATCATATCATCCTAAACAAAAAGCTTGTAAGTGTCTTTAAAAATTATTTTTTTAATTTTTAGGTTTGAAAAAAGCACAAGCCTAAAATGATGACTGACTTTCTGTCCTGAGAGAGATAGGCAAGACAAAATGGACGGACAAAACCTCTGGCCATTGTGTCGTGCAACGTGAAGTGTTGAACCTATCAACAAGATAACTTCACTAACTGTTAAGCTATTAATAATAATGATAATGAAATTAATTTCTGAGTATACCAGATCAAATAAACTAAAATAAAATTCTTACAAAAGAGAAAAGACCCCAGTCATTTTGTGACATCAATAGTTGAGCATCTCCTCTCATGCAGAAATTCAGAAGTCTTCACAAAATAACATTTACAAGATCATATTTAAATTTATGATGCAATTGTTTAATCAATTTAAACATTCATAATGAAAGTAAAAGCAAATTAATCAAAGAAATTAACCCATTCTGAGTTTGCATGTCAGTGGACATCAAGCAGACGGAGAAGTTGTCTAAATTGAAATCACCATTTCCTTGTTTTGGAATAACGAGCTGTTAAATGAACTACAGAATGTTACTTTTAATGCCTTGAAAATGAAACTACAGTGCTAGAAATATTGTTACGACATGCCCACTTTTTATGGATAATTTCCTTACAAATTAACATATCTTGATGAAATTTTCAGCAATTACGTAAAACACCATTTGTAAGCATCGTGCAAAATTTCCTTTCATATGGGTTAATGGTTCCCGTAAATTATGCAAATGAACCAATTTTGGCCTGGAAATATTATTACGACAGTTTCCGGTTTGGACTCGTTTCATCAATTTCAAAGTCTCGTTAGAAGGATCAAACATTAAATTGTCATTAAGAAGGCTATGTAAAGGAGTGTGAAATTCAAAACTTCCTTTTACATTCATTTCATCACGGGAAAGAAAGCAGGTTTGACAGAAGGAGAAAGAGGACAAGTTAAAGCCTTGGGAAAGGCAAACTATTCAATAAAAAAGATTCCAAATGAGTTGAATAGGTCAAGAACTGTCATCAAATGTTTTTTGGATGATCCAGACTCATATGGGAAGAAGTACAAGGGCGGAGGACCGAAAAAACTCTCGAATCAGATTCAGAGACGCCTCATCAGGGAGGCTTCACAAGGAGAATATTCGTGTAAACAGCTAAAAGATAAGCTGGATTTGGATGTCCATGTTAGGACAGTCTGCAATTATTTTAATTCAAGTGGACAGCAGAGATACGAAATGCGAAAGCGAGCTCCAGCGTTGAAAGTCCATCACAAGAAAAAACGCCTCTTCTGGGCCAAAGAGATGGTCAGCTACAACGAAAGATGGGAACGCGTAATTTTCACAGAAGAAAAAAAAATTTAACCTTGATGGGCCAGACGGCTATAAATACTACTGGCATGATCTCAGAAAAGAAAGAGAGGTTTGTTATAGCAGAAAACACGGGGGAGGCTCTGTGATGGTCTGGGGAGGAATTTCAGCATTTGGGAGGACTGAACTGGTGCTTTTGAAAGGGAGGCAGGACTCTCAGAAGTACATCTAAATGCTCAAGGATCATCTCCTTCCTTTTGCTGAAGCAAAACAACATGAATTTCAGCAAGATAATGCTCCTATTCATGTTTCCAAGGCAACCAGAGCATATTTCCAGGAGTCCAACATTCAAGTGATGGACTGGCCGGCGTGTTCACCCTGCTTGAATCCGATAAAAAATGTCTGGGGCCTTCTTTCAAGATCAGTTTATGGCAATGGACAACAATATAACACAGAAAATGAATTTAAAGAAGCGATTTGGAGCGCCTGGAGAAATTTGGATAAAAACATCATCAAAACACTGATTTTCTCCATGAAAAATAAGTGCATAGATGTTATTTCTAAAAAAGGAGGAATGACATCTTATTGAAACATTATTTAATTTAGTTTTAAATAAAAATTTTTGCCAAAATACTGAAATTCATGAGTTTATTTGTAACCTATCGCAACAATATTTCTATGCAAAAAAATGGATTTTTGAGGAATTTGCGCTTAATTCTTGATCAAAGTGAAAAAAAATGTACGAGTTATGTTCTTTAAGTATATTACACAGTTCTTCTAAATTTGAGTTTCGTACGATAATTTAAACTTAAGTTATTACAAAAAATGGGGACTGTCGTAACATTTTTTCTAGCACTGTACATTGTCATCTACCTTGCCTTTTGAAAAAATTTAACACAAAAAAAAACAAATTAAATATTGGCTGAGTTAGCTGAAACCAGTGCCCTTGAGAGAAACAAAAAGTGCTCGTTCAAGACCTTTTCTGGGCCCTCCTTTCCAGCACTAGTCACATCTAGATCACATATCTAGATAATTCACTTGTAATACATAAGGAATCATGAGTCTTTTTAAAAGGTCTAGGGACCATTTAGTTAAGCTGTCATAAGGGTTAGCATTGGAAAGTAATCATTAGTTAAAAGTTATTTACAGCCTTACAGTCGTATTTCAAAAGTTTAAGTTTTTTAGTTTAGTTCAATGCAAATTTTACTCTGCCTCAGCATTGCTCTTAGAGATAATATTACAAAGATTTGTAAAACAGGAAAGCACTCTCACTGAAGATTATAAAGTTGGTCAAATGTTTTTAAGTTAATGTCAATTAACTTGCACAATTCATTTTAATATGGAATAGTTAGAATGTGAAAATTGAGAGAGTAAATTGATAATCTCAGACACAAGTTCAGATAGGCTCTAATATATTTGTAAGGGCCCCTGGAATAAAAAAAATAGAGATACAAAATTCTATCTCAGAAATCATTACAACTAGGGGCTGGCTTGAATATTTAACAAAATATACACATTCAAAGAAGACTGGATTTAGAGGGCCCCACCCCACATGAGATTGTAGGAGGTTTAGGAGCCTTCTCTTTTAGCATCAAAGCGACAATTAAAAAAATCATGCGTATTTCCGATTTCAATTTTGAGCTTCAATGTTCATGGGCCCCTAAACTCTTCCAGGCACTAGTGCATCAGCTGCACCACCCCTCTCGTGGGCCTGGCTGAAACATCAAAATAGTATATCATATTTATTATCATAAAACTTTAAGATCCTGACATTAACCTGTCATTTATCACAACAATACAAAATTTACAAATTCATGTAATCACATACCCTGGGTATGGGTCCCTCCACTTCTGATCCTTCTGCTAGCATTAGAAAGTCCCCAGGTATGGTGAAGTTCTTGTTTCTGTTAAGCCCCTTCGGCAACTCAAGCCATTGTGGAAGCTTCGATGGGAGCTTGTTGCCATCATCCGATTGATATGGAATAGAACAATAATCGGCCGAATAAAACATCACTTCGAAGTGGAAATCAAAATTCTATAATGTTGTCCAACTAATTATAAACAGAATATCCATTACTCTGAAAATCCACAAATGAATTTATTTAATTTGGCATAGGTTTCAATTTGGTAAACCACCCCAAATCACTCAACAACAGCAAAACAACCGGCAATATAATATGCGTTTATATGCAACTTAAAGATTGGGATCAGTTGAGTTGAACTAAAAGTTGAATTGATGTGTAAAATTAGCATCAAAATATAACATTGAAATTTAGCTTTTAACAATTAAATTAAAATCTATAAAATAGGTAAAGCGACCATAATATTTCTCACCCCATTAACCGTCCATCTTCGGCAGTTGGTTATAAATCATTGGAATGCAGCGCCTCAACAAATTGTCATCCAAGCAAAACATGATAGTGATTGCTTCATAGAAGATGTATTACTGAATGAATTAAAAAAAGTTAAAACCAAAGACCAGTTATCATGAAAATTCACAATTAACATAACATAACAATTACTTATAGTGGTTAAGAAGACCTGGATCTGTGTAATAACCACTCTTTTTAGTCCTAATAACAGAATTTACTTAAGTAAATTTTGAATTTATCTACTGTGTCCGCATGGATGGTTTCCTTATCTAGTTTATTCCATAAGTTCCTTGAACTGAAATAATTGTTTTTCAAGTTTCCCGAAGCCTTCCTATATAATTTACAATCGTGTCCTCTAGCAGAAGCACTTTTTGTGGCTTCGAAAAACTGTTCAGGCAAAAGGCCTTCCCTTCCTGATAAAATTTTGAATGTCTCGATGAGGTCCCCTCTATTTCTTCTCTTTTCCAGAGTCGTTAATTTACATCTATTTAATCTTTCTTCGTAACTCAGCTTTCCAAAACCTTCTATCATCCTAGTTGCCCTTCTCTGTACTCTTTCCAACACTTCTACATCCTTTCTCAAATGAGGGTTCCTCACTTGCACACAGTACTCTAGGTGTGGCTTTACTAATGCCTTATACAATCTCAGTATTACATTCTTGTTCCTACTCACTACTGTTCTCTTTATCATTCCAAGTACTCTGTTTGCTTTTTTAGCAACTTTCATGCACTGTAGAGATGCTTTTCCATTGTTCTACATTATTACCCACAGATCTCTTTCATGATTAGACTGCTTCAGAATGCTTCCTCCAAATACATATTCAACTTTCGTGTTTTTGCATCCCATATGCATGATGGAGCATTTGCTTACGTTGAAAAGCATCTGCCAATCTTCTGCCCATTTGAATAACTTGTTAAGATCTTCCTGAAGTGTATCTACATCTTCTTGCTTGCTACTTTGGTGTCGTCAGCAAACTTGGATAACTTAGATCTTATGCCATCATCCAGATCATTTATATATATGCAGAACAGTACAGGCCCAAGCACCGATCCTTGTGGGACGCCGCTAAGTACTGGTTGCCACTCTGAATAAATTCCTCCCATGCCTATCTTCTGTCTCCTATCTGTCAACCAGTTTGTAAACCAACGTAATAGTTTGCTTTCAATCCCACATGCACTGAGCTTTTTTTGAAGCCTTTGATGGGGCACCTTATCAAATGCTTTTGCGAAGTCTAGGTACACTACATCTACAGCCTTGTCATAATCAACCCACTCATAAATTTCTTCAAAAAACTCAAGTAGGTTGGTAAGACACGATCTGTTCTTAGCAAAACCATGTTGGCTCTTCCCAATCACTTCGTTTCTTCAAAAAAAAGTTGATACAGCCTCTTTGATCATTCTTTTCATTACCTTGCAAACTGTAGAAGTTAAGCTTACTGGCGTGTAGTTGGATGGCAAACTCCTACTTCCCTTTTTGAATAGAGGAACTACTATTGCATCTTTCCAATCTCTTGGTATTATTCCTGAGTCAAGCGATTTGACAAATAAGATAGTTGAAGACATTGGTTGCCAACTCCATCCACAAGATGATGGATGGCAAAAATCTTTCTCAATCGGAGTAGTGTTAACCAGTTGGAAACTAGCCATGCGATAAAAATAAGATGCCAGCAGATTAACGAATTGTTCTCAACAACAAGCTGAAGGACATCGAGAAGTCCCTTGAAGAAATTTAATAGTGACGCCAAAAGCAAATCGCCACCGAAGGTAGTCCAGAATTGGTTCAAAACAGAACATTTGACCGACCGGACAGGTTAACGAGAGACTATGTCTGTCTAAGGTCGAACTTTGAATCAGAACTGAAATGGAGATGCAATTATCGGACAAATGTGCCTGGAACAAAGAATGCTATATAGTTTGTAATGCCTTCACCAGAGACGTCTTTCAGTGAGCTGGCACCAGCCTTCCTCCCATGCCCCTCCGCTGGCTTTTGGCTAGAAACAGATACAATCACTTCTTCAAGTTGTGGTTGGGATTGCCCTTTTCTGGCAAAAACAGAACAATATGTGTAACTTTTAAAGAAACAGTTATTAATTTGTAAGACTAGAATGAACAACTTGTTTCAGTAAATTTAGAATAGTTATATAAACTGTTGTATCGAAGTTGAGATAGAAAAACATGAAGTAAATTGAATTTATTATAAACTGAAATCTGAAAATTACTTCAAACGTGCCAGTCTTAAAAGACATAATTTTATATAGAATATTTATAAGTTGTCTAATCACAAATTGAAACCAACCGAAAATAGTATTATATTAATTTATTATAATTATAAAACGTCAAATTATGAAATTTTACATTTGGCCAAAAACATATCCTTATTTGTATAATTTACTGACAGAAAAAAGATGTTGCAAGACATAATTTAAAAATAGCATGAGTGACTATTAAGGTGTTGGATACCTTAGTAATTATCATCTCTTGGTCGTTTGACAACCGAGAAACAATGATTTGAAGATGGGAAAATCATGGGGCTGTCATCACAACGTTGCTTTTAAGGTATAGTCTTACCAGGTTAGATCTCTATAAAAGATCTGCCAGAAAATGTCTTCTTGTCCGAGAAGTTGCTCAGAGTTCTCAACTTTGAACTTCAAGCATGAGATTCTTATTTGTGTGGGGTGAGAGTTTTATTTATTTCATTTACTACGATTAATAAACATGACACATTGTTTCTTTCCAAAAACAAGCATTTCTTGGGATCTTTGCGGTTTTGAAGTTTTCTGGTAGAATCGCAGGAGCGGGAATTCAAGAAGAAGTTGATTGTCCACCTTGGAGATGTCCCTGTCAGCATTACAACGGTCCTTCTATTCTCCAGTACGACCAGGAGTACTTTCCTGTCTTCATCAGAAAACTTGCCCTCCGAGCAAAGATATCTACGGACAAACTGCTTGAGAGAACAGTGAGTTGAATATAAAATTTGTCATTTTTTGAATTAAGTTTTCAACGCGAGAGACTGATTTCAGTGGAGAGAAAGATTCGGAAATAACAGTTACCATGCCGACGTTTTGATCGAATGTTTGGTGATGAAGAGGTGCCTCAACAATCACTTGGAAAACAACTGCCTCTTGGAAGGACTTCCCAGCTTCGAGGAAATCGAAGAATGGCACACGTACCAGCTTATTAACGTTAGATTAAAACAGAAAAAATAAAATTCCTTTGGACAAAGTTACAAATCATAATGAAATTTCAGATGACCTTCTTTGCAAATCACGCAGTACCTCTAGTGGCAAAGGTAGCCGTATTTCTGGATCAAGCGAAAAGAGACGAGAGTGAAATTCACGACGTCAAGAGAACTTTGGTGCAAGATATTGATAAGATCCAAAGCGATGGAATTAATGGAATTTTATGCAGCCTGGCGAGAATCAAGCCCGAATCTCTGCAAAAGACATATGTGGATAAGGATGTCATGTCAACAGAATGCAGATATTTCGAGAACATGGCTCTCCTAGACAACAGAAACTACATGATCTTTTACATAACACATCGTCTCATGCACTATTTGAGTGATCAGGCCTTGTATGTGAGGATTCCTGAGCAACTCTTGTGGCATCCTCCTATCTCGCGCAAGAATCGAAGACTTACGAGAATTCTTCGAGAAACTGACTTAGAAAAAAGAAGCATGGACAATGCCTGGAAGAAAATATCCAGATTGAACGAAGGAAACATGAATTTCAACAAAGACCAATCAATCTATTAACAAGATGATTGAAGTCTCTTCAAGCACGATCTTATTCGACACTTTTAAAATTACAATGACTTCAATTTATTAGTTTAATAAAGCATTTGCATTATCAAACATCTAGTGTTTTTGAATAGAAAGAGGTAATAATGACACTTAAATAGCTTTCTAAAATTTCATTAAAATAAATTAAATTTCTTATTTCAATAATTTATGACTTGAATTTAGTTCTTTAGGGGCCATCCCCGTCATTTTTAAAGTCTAAGAAAAAAAGAGCTAAAATCCATCAATAAACTATGTCCTACATGTCATTGTAACTTCATTTATATAGCGCCATATGCTACTTGTAATCATTTATATAGCGCTCTTTCCCAAAGGCGCTGGCGGCAGTGCAGGCTGGGTTTCGAACACAACACATTACGATTGTTGCCATTATCGCCGCATGCAAGCACGTAACCCATTCGGCTAACTTGCACACAATATAATGCTATTTTGCATATTCTACAAGTTCTACTCGATAAATTTAATTGAAATTTTATTGGGGTTTGGTATACCCCATAAAATGATGTCATGTATGAAATTGAATAAAATTGACTTATATTTAAAGGGGACATTTATATAGAGCCTTATTACAATAATCAGTTTTTGTGGTTCCTGTAATAAAAATTATTTACTGGAAGGGAAGAGACCCCATGTTCAGCTGCGAAAACCTCAAAAAACATCAAAAGCATTTATCGATGAACCTGGGCCAAGTTTCTTGAAGGTATGAAAAAGTCTGAACTATTTTTCAACATGATTGAAAACGGAGTAAATGTAATGGAAATGTCAAACTCTACTATGTCAAAAAAAATCGAAGGAAATAGAATTATCATGAAAACTATTGTGGAGACCATCAAACTTTGTGTTTATTTGAGATGCCATTAAAGAGAGTACACCAGATTGCAACAGGACAAAATTGAAGCAGCATTGCCTACAAAGCAAAGTGAGTCACTTGTAGTTTTTGTAGAACTTTATAATGCTGTGGTACAAGCTCTAGAAACAATTTCAATGATGGCAAAACTGGATCAAGTGCAACTGAGCTTTTGACAGCTGTGAGCAAATTTTCATTTCTTGAGGCCCTGATGAGTGCCGAGAGTTTGTACTTCATTATACCAAGTCATTAAGTATGATGCTGCAAAAGCCAAGATTAGATATGCATGAAGTTAATCCTGATTATCCTTCTTCAATAACTGAATATTCTTAAATTTATGACAATATTATAAAACTAGCAAAAATCTCTGGCGATGAACTATCTGTCCCTAGAACGTAGGAGCTACATATGAACCAGTGATCCCGTTCCCAGAGTTATCGACAATCATTTTTCATACAATTTCTTGATAATATAATTTAAGAACTTCAAGAGCGCTTTAGTCCAAGACACAGTGACATTGCATTGGCCTCTAAGTTGGTTTCATCAGTCATGCTGAAAAATCCTAAAATCCAGTGATCAGCTAAGGATGGTTGCAAACGCTTTTCCAGACTTTCCATCCACATGTGAATTGCAATCAGAGTATGAGCGATAGGTAGAGCATGAAGATAAGGATGTTGGACTGACAATCTCAAATTATGTAGGTTCTCTACATTGGGTACAATGATTTATACCCAAATGTTAGAATGATTCTATTCATTTCGGTTATCAACCGTCCACAACAGCTAGCAATGAATGAAGTTTATCAACTCTCAAAATGTTAAAAACTTATCTTTGATCTACGATGCTGACTGTCCGACTCAATGGGCTAGCTTTTATGAACATACACCAAGATATTGAAATTCCAGCAGAGACAGTAGTTGACAATTTTAGTAGATTAAGTCCACATCGTCTTGCACTTTTAAAAAACTTTTACTTTGAATAAATTTGAATGTAAAAAACCCTGAAATAATTTTGTAATACAATTTTGTAATGGTTCAAATACAATAATAAACAACATGGCTGTGAAAAAACTATAATTTCATCAAAAGGTTTTGGGGAGACCCCGCCAAGTGTTCTAGATCTGCCACTTAATCCGACATTGGTGCCCGTGTTTGCGATTTAATTCGAACTACAGTTTCTGAGTATTTGATATTTGCTAAGAAATATTCACGTTCTCTTCTAATCAAAGTAATTTGAAGCATCAACTAAGATGCATTTTGCAAAATTTCTTCATTAAAAATGTCGTTATGTTGTTCTTTGCTTTTTTGTTATCAAATTTATTTTCAAGCAAATTTACATCTGGAATGAAGAACATTGGCAGTGATTCATTTTTTATCGCTTCAATAAGTGTTTCCAAGCTTTTTAGGTAACAGTGAGATAATTTGTCTGTTTGCAAACCAATTTTATCTCTGAAAGTGAAAAGCATGTGTTTGATATGGAAGGAACAAATAATTTTTTCATTGTCGTCTTTGTAGAAGTCATTTAGGTCTTGCTTGAGGAGTTTATAGACATCTTTCAAGTGGTCATTTTCGAGCTTAACATCATATTTCATTATCGTCTTTTCGATTTGACCAAAGGACAGTTGAAAATACAAACATTCTTCAAATGCAAGACGTTTTTCTAAAAAAATATTGTTTGAGGATCGTCAAAAGACATTTAAATAAAAAAACATTAATGCTCACCTGATTGATGTATTTTTGGAACAGCGTAAACATATTTATTTAAATAGTGTCGATATTTTTCGCATTCCGTGGGTGCATACGATAATCCTTTATAAGCTTTGGTAATTTTTTCAGGAATCCAGCTGCATGTCCATTCTTTTGCAGGTGGTGGCCATTCGAATATCTTGATAGCGGGAACAAAATCCATGTAGAACGATCCACTTGCCAGTTCGGCTTTGAGAGTTATTGCCGGACATCCATCTTCAACAGGCACAAGTTGTAGTTCTACTTCAACTTTGTCTTCTACGACTCCGTCGTTATCCTTTTCTGTGGAATAAGAGTTGAAGCGAAATTTACTTTTGAGCACTTATAAACTTCCTATCTAAAACGCTCCCTTCATTTTTTGAGAATTTCAAATGATTTTTTTTTTTGCAATGCCATAAAACTTATTAAAGTGCCTAACTTAAATAATATTGCAATACTTAATTACAAATATTTCATTCACAATTTAGTTTTTAAATTACCTTTTCTTTCATTTAAATCTTTAATAGGATCTTTCAAATAATCTTCTTGTCTAGCTAAATACTCCTCAATGTAACTTTTAAAGCATGAGTATAATTTTCGTGGGTTTAAGTAAGCTTTTCCAGATTCATTTGTTCTTGAACCTGATATTTCGTCTATCAAGGCTGGAAGGCGGATGGAGTTAGTTTTCAAAAGACAGCAAAGAGATGAATTGGGAATGCCATCATAAGGATGGTACAAAACTTTGATTGTTCTCAATTGTGGGATGCATATCAGGGCGTCAAACTCAGCAGCTTGTAAAACCTGAAAAAATGATAAACGCAATTTATTGATCGTTTGATCAACTGATCAATGCAATTCAGGAACAAGATGCAATGCCATACTTATTAAAGTGCCTAACTTAAATAATATTGTAATAAGTAATTCGTGATTTAATAAAATTAAATGAATTAATAACATAAATTTGTCAACAACAGTTATGAGAAATTATGCCCGCCAATTTTACAAGGTAAATGGACAGTAGAACAAAATTGAAAAACGCCTTAATTTCATTCATGAGAAATAAATAACCTGAGTATTATCGTAGTATGAACCAGTTTTCACAATCTCCAATTTCGACTTAGTTTTGCCCTTAAGAAATTTGAGGACGCTGTCTGATATTATGTTCCATATTTCAATTGCTTCGGAATTGGGTTTCTTCTTAAATTTTGCTCTCTCCAATCTTTCCTGGAGATTTACTTCGAGTTTGAAAGTCATGGACAGCTGAATGTCCACGTGTTTCTCATTTTTTGATTTCTTAGTCCCAGATTTTTCTGTGAACTTTTTGGATTTTTTGTTAGTTTTAATTTTCGAAGTGTTTCCATATGCCAAACTCTGATTACTATCTTCATTTAAGATAATCTTGACGTTTTTCCTTACTCTTCCTTTTTTCGGAAGGTTTTCAATCGATGATATATTATTGGGGTTTATGTCCTCGTTAGAACAGGTTTGGTCTTCAGAAACTGGCGTTTCAAATGCTAAACCCTGATCATCAGATTCATTCAAGTTAATCTTAACATTTTTCTTTCCTCTTCCTTTTCCATGAAAGTTTGTAATCGATGTATTCCCATCACTGTTATCATTGTCAGAACAATTTTGGTCTTCGGAAACTGGTGTTCTAGGTGGGGTCAGTGGAGTTGGAAATGCTGGGCTGTCTCCTTTGCGGATCCTGCGATTGGAATTTTTGGATTTGAGAGCTGTTTCCAAAGATTTTTTGGATTTGGCATTTGAACCGAAAGTAGATTTTTTTCTTTCCATAATTCTGAATCCTGAAGAGAATTCTGGGAATAACGTTATTCCTCTTCGAGTTTTTATTTATAGAATTGTCGCAGAAAAACTTATTAAAATGACGTTAAATTAATCATTTAATTCAATGCTTAAGTGCGGAGACATCCGTCAGAATAACTCTGAATAACCATGGAGGTTGTTTATATACACGCACAGTGGAAATTTCATGTTCTGGGTTTTTTAACAATGTTATTACTAATTTGTAGATGAATAATATGTTTATTTATGTTTTGAAAGTTTTATAATCAATTATATATTTTTTATTATCCTTTATTCTCTATTTTAAAATTTAACTATGAAACTATAACACCTGTATAGATCAGCTACATCTTCCCATCAATTTCTGTAAAACAATTAATGTAACGTAAAACAGTAATGTATCGCGTTAAATATTTATTTATTTTATTTATTTATTAGACACAATTGAAGGGCCAGTTAGACCACTAAACACAATTGCAAAAGCAAAAGCATCGACCTGCGCGTACACAAAGGCAGCACATAAATTAAATGTAATTTAAGTAACGACTAAAGTCAAAGTCACGTATTATTAATATAAAAATCTGTAAACAATAATGCATTATGTTAAACAAAAAATTTGAAATTTTTGCAACTACATATTACGTGCTGAGAACATAACAACAGCGCACGGCAAAATTTCTTGATTTCTTATCTTATTAATTATTCGACTTTTTTTACTTTAGGTTTTTCATTCTTCGGCTGCTTTGAATAATTAAAGTTGATGATTACGACTTTTTTATCATTATTATTTTCAATATCATTATCATTAACAATATCATTGTCGTCGTCGTTGTTGTTGTCGTCATCGTCGTGGTCGTCGTCGTCGTTGTTGTTAATCAGCACGGAAACGTCCTTACATCCTTGACGACCATTGTGTAGACATCACATAATTTTAATAATACTAATGATGCGACAATTTATATAGCGTTGCTTACAACTTATGTCGAAAATGTCGCTTCTACTTGGGTATCACGATTACATATGACAATGCAAGCTGAGAACGAGGCCTCCCTCGCGAACACCTCCCTGAAACAATATTAACATGGCCTACGAATAAAATTTCAAACAATTCCCTATTCACAACGAAACACAGTAACACATAAGACAATCAAGATAATGTCTTGTAATTCGTTATTAAAATATCGATATATTATGCATGCGTATTACTACAGAACAACAGATCTTAAATATGGATGTGATGAAATAAAAAATAATAAATAACACCGCAAAGCTCTAATGATGTATTTTTCAGTCGATCACAAGCGAACAATTATGAACAATTATGTTAGTGAAATTCATTCGGTAACCGAGGCAACAAAATTGATTAAAACACCAAGAACCAATTAAAAATATTAAAAATATAACTTGCAGATTTAAATATATTCACGCTAATGAAAGATTTATTTTCCATTCCAATTATTACAACCAATTTATGGGATTTTTGTTATTACAGCTCCAGCGCTTAGGAATTTCCATTGACTTGGTTTCCAAGAAATTATAACCATGTATTTGCTATTCTTTTGTACCAGAATCCTGCTATCTGAGACACATCGAATAATAACAATAATAACAACAACAACAGCAATAATAATAATAATAAAAATAATAATTTTATGATGCGGTGAAGCAAACATATTGTTAAAAATAATGATTTAGGACATTCATTAATTACATTAGTTAAATCAATTTTCCCTAAAATTATAACGACTTAAAAAAACATTTGGGGCGCAATGGTTACATTTATTCATAAATTATATCTTAAAAAAGCTCAAACCTATCCAAATCACATGGTTGTGAAAAATGTTAACTAAAAAGCACATTATTATCTGAATTATTTGTTGCGTAAATGTTTTGAATATTTAAAATAGTATGCTTAACCTTTAAAATGCTACAAAATATTGGATGTGAAAATGATACGTTTTACAACGGAAATTACAAAATGTTTACATTAAAGAGAAACAAACGATCAAGCGACTGCTTTGACATCCTGAAGTATCAGAATATTTAGTAATTATCAATTGGGAAATACTGCAATCATTTAGAGTGGTAGTACCCATTTCTTTGCATGATATAAATATATATATTACAGTAATAACTGCCAACACGGACATCTTGATAGAAGGAAAAACCGCGTCTAGGGACGCTTTTTTTTTCAAGAACAAATTTTGTTGTAACGACGTTTAATGACAGTGTTAAATTAAGAACCTGCCAAAACTTTCATAAAAGTATGCCTGAAATGGTTCCAAAATTTGCCTATAAGCACATTTGTTTTTTAAATTTAAAAATAACATTTGTAAAGAAATGGCTGATAAAGCATCTTTGGATTTGTGCTTATTATTTCTTATATTTTAAACTTCCTATTTAGTCCTGTTTCATTCTTGTTTAATTGAATTTTGATAGATTTCCAATTGATTGTTAGATTCTCAGAAAAGACAATGATTGCCGTTGGAAAAAATTGAGATAATTTCTGCTTACGAAAGAACTAATTCTATCTGAAAATTTAGCGATGACTTCAAAGTTAGCCGACAACCGGAAATCAACGGCAAAGTGTTTGAATGATTCTGCTTAGCTCGCTCCAAGAATCTACCAGTAACAGGTCCATTGCTGAAAGACAGTTATAATGCTTGAGAATTCTTCCTGAAATTGCTTATGACAATGATGCAATGATGATTGTGTCAGTGAAGCCGAACCTTAAAAAAAAATGCTATCGAGCCTAACTTTCCCTCAGCAAAATCTGGCATGCAAAGTTAAGGGACATAGAAAGAATGAAACTATTATCGACAGTTGTTATAATAGCTATTTTCTTCTTAAATCTTGTATGGGTTTACTATTTCGTATGGTTTAAACATAGACACCTTGATATAGGGCAAACCGCTCATATGGTCATTTTTTATATTTTTTTATTGTATTTGAGAACAAAATATGAAATTTTGAAAAAAATCGATGGTTGAAATGCTTAATGGAAAATAAACTGCACTTAAAAAATCAAAACTCAATCGCACATTAATTTTCAGAATTAAATTTTTAAAAAAAGTATGATAAAAAGGTAACAATATAAACGTCTTGTAGATTCACACATCTATTTGGTTGCATCGTATTTATTCAATGTAATTCATTGAAACAGGATTTCTTAGAAACTCAAGTATCAGCTGTACTTCAACCTAACAATGGGTGCAAAAATTTTGCTGAGCCCGATGTGTAATTATAGACGAATTATAATATGCTAATTCCGGGAAAGAGTGCCTTCAAAACAGTCGTTTTAAAGATTATTCGATAGTATTTGATTTTAATGCCATTTAACGATGTCGTTAATAGTTTTATAATTTGTTCATCGTTTGAAAAAAACAAACATTATTTTCATGCTAAGTGCAAAACACATATGCGAATTCTAAGCCATAAAATCCTTTGTTCGTAGTCGCCGAGTAAGTGATGTTAAAATTGAAGAAGCGTTCATCCTAAATGGAGGAAGCGAGGAAAGTGCTCGATCGCAAGCGAGTTGAACTGGTTAAAAATATCGACATGAAGGACAATTTGCTGCTGCCTTTGCTCCTTTCTCGTGGAGTTCTGGAGGATGCACACCGCGATCACGTCGTTGTAGGTATCTTCTCTAGGATTTTTTACTTTGTAATCATAATTGTTATGTTGAGAAATATTAATTTCAGAGAGTGTTAATAGAAACTTTTAAAAACTGAGGAACAAAATATATTGTTTATATAGAACCAATCTACATAATCTGATGGATCCATCCATCCATCCATCCATCCATCCATCCATCCATCCATCCATCCATCCATCCATCCATCCATCCATCCATCCATCCATCCATCCATCCATCCATTCCATCCATCCATCCATCCATCCATCCATCCTCCATCCATCCATCCATCCATCCATCCATCCATCCATCCATCCATCCTCCATCCATCCATCCATCCATCCATCCATCCATCCATCCATCCATCCATCATCCATCCATCCATCCATCCATCCATCCATCCATCCATCCATCCATCCATCCATCCATCCATCCATCCATCCATCCATCCATCCATCCATCCATCCATCCATCCATCCATCCATCCATCCATCCATTCCATCCATCCATCCATCCATCCATCCTCCATCCATCCATCCATCCATCCATCCATCATCCATCCATCCATCCATCCATCCATCCATCCATCCATCCATCCATCCATCCATCCATCCATCCATCCATCCATCCATCCATCCATCATCCATCCATCCATCCATCCATCCATCCATCCATCCATCCATCCATCCATCCATCCATCCATCCATCCATCCATCCATCCATCCATCCATCCATCATCCATCCATCCATCCATCCATCCATTTGTACAACACTCAGGGCCTCCAAGAGGGGGAAGCTGGGGCTGATCATCCTCATCAGACCCAATGAAGTGCTCATAACATAATGAGACTATAATTGACACGAAATACATTTTGTGATTTTGCAGTCTAAACGGACGTGTGCGGAACAAATAGAAGAAATGTTGGACATTTTAAAAAGGCGAGGTTACGAAAATTTTGAAAAGTTTATTCAGGTCTTGCACGAAACACAGCCACATGTGGCCGAATTACTTACTGACAATACAAGCGAAGCAAATGGTGAGAGGCCAATTTTGGACTTTAATGATTCAATTTTTTCTAATGAGCAACAATGCATTTTGCTGGGGACGAGTTAAATTTTAACTAGAACCTAATGACAGTAACTATGACTTGATTTTATCCATATAATGTATTCGTACATTACTATTTAATTTGTGAAATTGCTTATAAAATCTCCATTTCCAGGAAACACCATTAGTACATTTAGGCATGTTTTTCATAATGGAAGAAATCAACAACTGAATTCCTCTGAGAGCGACTACGACTTAAAGGAGTCTTTTCATAATTCTTCGCTAAACGAAATACCGATGCTCAGGCAACAAAACGAAGCACTCAAGAATAAAGTTGAAAGCGAAATAAATCAGTACCTTTTGAAACTTGAAACTGCAGAAAATCAAATCAAGGAGTTGACATTTAAATTGCAAAAGAAGAAAGAATTGGAAGAAGAATATATCCAGCTGACTCGAGATTTTAAGGATGTTAAAGCGAAGTGTGATTCGTTGAACGATAGTTTGGCTCAACACCAAGAGGAGAAAGATCAGCTGAAAAAGCGACTGGTTTCTAAAGAGCAAAAAATCTCAGAGATGGAGAATTTGTTAGAAAGGAAGAACAAGGACATCGAAATGTTGCAAAAAAAGCTTTGCGACATGGAAGAAAGATATCCAAAGTTTTTGAACGGTAGAACATACCTTTTGGCGCATGTTGTTCGAATTTACAAAAAATATTTCATAAATCTGTATTAGTTGTTAGTGATTAGTGGTTATAATAATAATAATAATAATAATAATAATAATAATAATAATAATAATAATAATAATAATAATAATAATAATAATAATAATAATAATAATAATAATATATAATAATAATAATAATAATAATAATAATAATAATAATAATAATAATAATAATAATAATAATAATAATAATAATAATAATAATAATAATAATAATAATAATAATAATAATAATAATAATAATAATAATAATAATAATAATAATAATAATAATAATAATAATAATAATAATAATAATAATAATAATAATAATAATAATAATAATAATAATAATAATAATAATAATATTAATAATAATAATAATAATAATAATATAATAATAATAATAATAATAATAATAATAATATTAATAATAGCAACCAAAAGTTATATAATAAGGAATTGAAATTGTTTTATGTTTCCATTAGAACTGGATCCCAAAGGGAGCAACATCCAAGTAAAAAATGGAGGTCCTATTATGGGATTGGCAATGCTCAACATGAGGATCTACTTCGTCTGTCTCAAGTCAAAGAAACTCTACGTGTTCAGTGACGAGCCTCCTTACAATCAAATGTTTTCCGAAGAATTTGAAATTCTGGGATTGACAAACCCTAGAGACATTGTTTCTAGTGAAAAAGACAAATTGCTTTTTATTTCTGATGAGGACGATGGCGAGAAGCACAGAATATGGCAACTTTCAACAGTTTCTGGAGGTCCCATTCTGTCTAGGTCCTTGAGCTGTTCTTCCAATGGACCAAAGGAAAGTTTGCTCTCAAAACAGCAAAGTCTCGATGTCGTTGACAACGCCGAGGGTTTATATAAAGTCTCCAATTGTACGATCGACCGCAAGCCGTGCAAAATGTTCCTTTGCCCGGTTGAAGATAAACAAGTGGGTACTGTGCTGACAGTATTGACATCAAGTTTTCACGCGTCTTGCATGGAAGAATATTTCGTCTACATCTACAAAATTAATGGAATGAAACTCTTGAGAAGGGTGTTGCTCACTTCAGATTTGGGTGAGATTTTTCACGTCATAATTCAACCACCTTCCCTAAAGAAATCGCAAAGTACAAACGTGAATAACATATTCGAATCTTCGAATATCGAGGATCCTTTATCAAAATTCAACTTTATCGTTTCCCACAAAACCAAAACAACTGATGAACTTGGAGGAACAAAAACTGTTTGGCTTATAAGCAAAGTCTCATGGGATGGTTTGAGCATTATAAAATCATTTTTGCCATCTGAAGTAGATGGAGCCAATTTCAACGAATCCGAGTTTATAGCTTTAGCCGACAGATGTCGAATTCTCGTAGCTGATCAGAAAAATGATAGAGTTGTAATTCTCGGGCCAGCATTTAAGGGAAGTCAGATTTTAATGAAGAAAAATGACAGAAACAGGTTTGAAAAACCATCAAGAATATTTTACCATCTCAAGAAAAGAATGTTGGTAGTAAGCCACTGGGAAAAGAAAGGAATTTTTTCTGTATTCACTCACTAACCGACAAAGGCCTTACAAAACAAACCAGAATGAATAAATTTTTATTTTTTTAAATTGTTTAATAACCTTTAAACAAAAAACCTTTTTTGAATGCTCTTTTTTAGAAACCATTTAGTTGAGCTGTATGTGATACCAATTTTAAAAAAAGTGATCGGACGCATGGCATTCAACTATTAATAAAGGAAGTTTATTTTAGAAAAATATAATATTAACACTAGAAAATATTCTCAAAAAATTTATTTCAAAATAATTACACGGCACTAGTTCTCAAGACGAGCTTAATTAATTTAGCCGCTAGCATTCCGGCTTTGTGAAAAAGTTATTCACATTTACTCTATTAAATGCTCAATTGTAAGACACTGAAACGCCAAAGGTGTTCTAAAGGTTTTTCATTTAAACCAGTGAAACCCTGAAAAAAGTTGAAAACAATTATGCTAGCAATATTAATTAGTATTATCAGCAATAAAAAGCTAATTTCATGTAGAAATTTTCTTTCAATTACGTGGATCTTCTAAGTTTTTGAGTTTCTGAGATTTTTAACGATGAGGATTTTTTACTGGAGTCGATTTGGAAATGTTGAAGTAATTTTGAATTTCCAAAAGGTGGATCGTTTATTTGCCAAAATTAAAGCCGTCAAAGTTAGACGAAGATAATTCAACGAGAAACGTTAAGCAATAAATACGACGAGTATTGAACGAAGATTCGATTATTTTTCTTTTTTAAATCCTTTGGGTTTATTTGAATTTATTTGCTTTCGCTTTTTGTTTTATCTGTATATATAATGGTCTGTTTGTTTGATCCAAGAAACTCATAAACCAAAAAATCACTTCAATCAATTGCTTTAAACGAAGGTTTATAAGGAAGACCAGAAAGAGGTTACTTCGGATAGAACAACTTGGACCAGACCACTGGATGCGAGTGAGTACTCTGTTAGAAAGGAGTAAATGCTCATGACAAGTCTGCTGTGACCAAAATAGTATAGAAGACCGAAGAATGCTTGATTCAAGAACTCCACAATAAATTGGCTCATTAAACATTTTTTTCAAAAAATAATGTAAAAAAAAATATTAAATTATACCCTCTGGATTTCAACATTACAAATTATCGAAATCTTGAATAATTTAATATTTTTAATATTAATAAAGC
This sequence comes from Whitmania pigra, assembly GCA_021613335.1. Classification (NCBI taxonomy): domain Eukaryota; kingdom Metazoa; phylum Annelida; class Clitellata; order Hirudinida; family Haemopidae; genus Whitmania; species Whitmania pigra. The sequence goes on from JAJTWR010000231.1 coordinate 3,883,028, forward strand.
AAAGTTTGTTTTACTTGGATGAAAATTCGCCATAAAAATACTAAAGAAAGATGAAAACATGAAAGAAAAAGAGATGACACCTGTTGCCACTGTTGAATATTTTAGAAGTTAATTATATCTTTTGCTCAAATGTTTCACGTGCATTAAAAATATTTCGTATAAAATTTTAGTTTTTGGAAGGAAGCTGTTTTAATTTTCTGAAAAATTTCACAGAAAACCCTGATTACCAGATGGAGATTTGCATTAATTTTTAAAACATTTCTTAGACTTCTCAAGAACCACTAAAGAAACTTCTCTGCAATTTCGTCATTTTATCCTTTTTTCTTTGACACTCTCTTGTATTGTAGAATACAAAATATATTTAATTTATTTAAATATACAATTATTATTAAATAGCCACTTACTTAATTTATTAATTTATTAATTTCCATAACTTCAGTCTAAGACTAATTATTATGGCAGCCTTATTATGGAAAGTAAAATGTTACAAATCCACCTTTAAAATCATTATATTAAATGTTACATTTATTTTTAATAGTCCCTATGAAACACTAACGGCGTATAAATGCACAAAATGCACCGCAAAAGCAACTTAAAAAAACGGTCGAAAAAAGAATTAAAAAAGACGACAAATTGTTTTCCTCATCATGTCATCAGTCTTTCACGAAAAGTTTATATCTTCCACTCCAAAAGAACGTGCCACGCGGTCCATGATGTACTCCATAAATTAAGGACGATAACTCATTCCATCAGGAAGAATGCTCCCAAAGAAATTTATGAATCTCTGTCCTTGTTCTACTCTAGATAACCTTCCATTGTTCTGCTCTGTTGTTACTCATGAGCCAGCATTAAATGACTGGATGGTTTTAACATCAACTCTTGTTAACCCAATTAATGCAATTTACTAAATAATTATTTACGATCCACTTGCTATTAAAAGAGGATTTTGTATGAAAGGCAGGAAAGCAATTATCCTCGTAATTAATCATCGAACATTCCCTTGTCAAGATGCATTTTTTAAATTATGGATTTAATTGGCTCTAACAAGAATTTCTCTTTCCAATCTCAGTGATTGTGATGACGATGTTGCCATATTATTGTTTCTACGTTGTTGTTGCTATGTTGTTGCTATGGTGTTGCTATGGTAACAATAACAATTCTTTGGAATGATTTTAATTTAAGAATTCCTTCTTCGACAAGTTTTTTCCAAAATAATAAAAAAAGACTTAAACATCAGAAATAATACTAAAAAATTTCATTTTATTTTAAAATATTTAGCAATTTTAGTTTTATAATCCTATAATCCTAGTTTGTTTTAGCTAACACCTTGTCATTAAGTTCCAGTTGAAAGATCAGCATAAAAATGAACATATGCAGGTTGTCAACAAAAGATATGTGCAGTCATCTTGTATGGCTTCTACTTTTATTATTTTTCTGTTTCCTCGCCGTTACTTCTCCAAAAACGTCGTACCTTCATTTTTCATGACTTTTCTGCTCCATTAACAGTTAAAAATCTTAACTGCAGGAGAATTATTAAATAGGTCTGTGAGTTATTTATGCGATCAGTCATCAGAATGTATAAATTTGGATAAGTAAATTAACGCCATCACAAAATTTAGATTTTTCGCTGTTATTATTTTTATAATAACATATAATAACTTATACAAATAATATTACTCCAATAATATTACAATTTTTATTAAAATAATGACAACTCACGAAACAAAATAGGAGTTAGAAAAAAATTAAAATCGAATTTCATTCAGGTTGTCGTGATTGCATGCATTTTGAATTAAAATGTTTGATAAATTTAAATGTTTTACTTTCATGGAAAGACACTGTTTTATCGAAAAATAATTTATTAGCATCTGCTTGTCACTGGATTAAGCATCCTAATAAATACACCTTCATTATCAAAATTCCTTTTTAAAAAACGAAAGCCACGAATTTTAAAGCCTTTGATAATATTGAAACAAATAATTGCAATATTGTCATTTTTATTTCCAACAAAATCTCACTAGCTTGAGAACCTCTCATAATTTTCGAGGAATTGAATTTCGAAGTTTGCAAAACAACTTGTTGCAAAAATTTGTTTCTTTTTCTGTTTCGTGATTTCTCAAGATACGATGATTTTATTACGCAAAATCAATTTTATGAATGAAATCTGTCAGCAAATGATGTTGCATAAACGTTGTATCATCATCAGCACCGCAGTTAGAAAATCATCATCGTTGTCGTCATCACCCTCTCCAGCAGCTCATCATCCGAGTTCAACGTCGCCAGCGAGTGTTGCACGTCAGCCGCCCTTAAAAGACTCGTCATTTCAAGAGTTGAATGAGTCCTCGAGACATTTTCTCTTAGATTTTAAATAAAATCTTTCACCGACCAAATGAAGAATTAAAATGAAATCACACGAATTGATTTCAAAAACCAAGTAGTGATCATGCAAAAGTCAATCAGAATCAATGAAACTCAGCTGCTCTACTTGTCCTCGAAAGCCAGAGAGGAAAACACTCTTCAGGGCTACTTGTACAAGAAAAGCACTGACACGAGCAAGTGGCAACTCCGATGGTTCGCGCTTTACCAGAACCTGCTTTTCTACTACGAGAGCGAATCTTGCCAAAGACCCTCCGGCATGGCTTTGCTTGAGGGCAGTTTTTGTGAGAAGGTCATCACTCCAGCCAAGGGGAAGGAAGCCCTTGGTGACAAGCAGGTGAGACGGAAATGCTGGTACTTGTTACGGTGGTGAATGATCAGAAATGCTTGTTGGAAATGTACAACGTTTAAATTACCATAGAGCAGGTGTAACGTGTCGTCGATCATAATAATAACTTAATGGTGCACTTCCATGAAATTGTTATCAATAATTTGTAAATGTTTGTAAAGTTCTCAAATGTTTACAAATTAGGAAAAATAATTTAATTAAGCAAAACTGAATGAAAAACCACAAAAGGTCTTCGCATTCATTGGTCTTTGTTGATCCTCCGAGACAATAAATTGTAAGCTTATAAGCCGAACAAGCTAAACAATTTTATTTTTCTCAGTTGTTGAATTTAAAAAAATAATGAGAATCAATTCATGACTAGAAGGTAAAAAGTATGCAAAACAAATTGATTTGATTCACCTCTCGCGTTTTCGTTTTTCGGTGAACTTTTTGCTAAATAAAAGGCTCAGGGTGAAAATAATTTGTCAAAAACTATTTTCAAAATTTGTCTAAACTTTCTCGAAACGGCCAAAGTATGTATTTATATTTTTCAACCAAAAGAGTCTTGCATAATAAAACACACTTTTGATTTACCGAGACTGTGAGCTCTTCAACATTTTGAAAAAAATTATTAAAAAGAATTTTTACAAATTCCATGAAAAATTAATTTGTGCAAAGTAATTAGCCTACTAATTATTATTATTATTTACCAAAGTTTTAGTTGAATTGTCAGCAGTTTAGTAATACATTGTTCCTCAATTTCCAATCCATTAGTTCTTCCAGTTACTCGTTCAAGATTGGAACAAGCGTCATCAGTTTTCCTATCGAAATGGAATGAACATTGATGATCATAAATGGCTGGAAAGTTTATGCATGTTTGATGAAGTACTTGATCTTTTGATTCATTTCAAAGTTGAGGCATTCCGTTGTTTAACTTATTCACGGATTACAAATTACTAATCAATTTGTTTAACGTACTTTATTTTAACTAAAGAAACATTACTTTTTATCTTTCAACATTTAATAAGACTTTCATTCTTCAGCAGGAAAATATTAATGACTTAAGTACTGTAAGTGTCGGTGACAATAATAAATAATTAAAATTTAATTTTTATTTAAACAAGTCATAAGGTAAAGTAGGCGTCACATGCAAAAGTTAAGAAATATTAAATTTATCAAATCAGAGATCGAATTCTTAAAGTGTAAAAATACAATATAATTGAAATGATTTCTTCCAAGAAGTTCTACAAAAACCTCAATTTTAAATTCCATGTTCCTGCGGAAGTATCCAGAATAACGGAATAACTTTAGTAGCATTAGTTAGCAAATTAAGAGTTTCGAATATAATTACGTCAAAAACCTTTTTGAAAACAATATCACCAGCAAAACCTGCCTGCTGATGGCATCATGAATTTGCTAGTGAAGGTAAAACATTAATTCAACAAAATGAAAATTGATAAATCACGATGGATAGACTTGAAGTTATCAGGAGGACCTTTCACATCTAAGCGATTGAAGACTGATGTTTGAAGCTACCTGAACCAAGATTGAAATTTTCAGTCTTTGAAGAAAAGATGAAACAAAATGTTTGAGGTCTTGGGTAGATATTTGGTTTGATGTCACAAGTGAATCAAAAATCAATTCTTCTCGGATTTCAACCAATTGAGATGAATTTTCTACATCGTCAAGAACTGCCTACATCGAATAGACTTTATGACTTAGGTAGGCATACATGAAATATTATTTTTAATGAAACGTGACGAGTTGGCTCAGTAAACGCTTAACTTTAGCGTCGTTTATTGCTTGTGTTACATATTATTTAATTAGGATGATATAAAATTGATTTAGATTGTAATAGTTGTTATTTAATTATTTTATTTTGTGGCAAAATTAGTTTCACCATTTTGAACCAACATTATCTTACTAATGCATATCCCTTTCATCTGCATGGACAAAACGTTGAAGCTTTTAATCATTCAACTCAGATTCGCTAAAAGTATTTAAAATACGACAATCGAGGTTTGGATATTGTTTTAAAGCTTATTAGAAGTCCTGCGAAGCGCAAATACCACTAATATTATTATTGTTTTTTTATGATTTTATGATTTTTTTAAATTTAAATTTTATTTTTTCGGCGTCAAACTTAAAAGGCATGCAACATCCGAAAACCTCTCGGAAAGGTTTAGTGTCCGCATAAGGATCCGAGACCTCTCTGGACATGAATTAAGGAAAAGAAAGCTATCACCAAAAAGTGCAACAACACCGAATAACGTCAGCAATTAATACTTCTGTAAATACTCAACCGTTTTTACAGATCTGTTCATTCGGTGGCATTTACATATTTTATATTTTATGTTTTATAAATTCCACATTTTGTAAGAATATCGGAGAGCAAAGAGCACAATGTTGCTTAATCTTCTGTATGGAATGTCCGAGGAAGTCATAGAACCAAGAGAAGTAACCCTTGGATTTGGATGAACTTTCAAAATACATTCGTTGGCTGGGCTTTAGTGCTCTGGATAACGAATAAAAAGATTTTTGAATTTTCTCTTTGATCGACGATGGCTGCAATCGTGCAATATGTATTCCTAAATATTGAGTAAGAAGACTGAGTAAGAAGGTATTAAATCTCTTGCGTCCGCGGACAGCAATTTGATGTAAGATTTTAGATTGTCTAGCCAGACTTTTACTGGTAGTAAGTCTCAGTTCTAAGTCTGGCGCATTTGGCTGGATTGAATTTCAGTCCGGCTCTATCCATTGCACTGTCCAATTGCTCCATCAATTTTTTCATTCCAATATCGGTCGATGGCATTAACCTTTTTACTTAACCAGGTCCTCGGCTAAAGCTCTACAGTTGCACTCGAGCCTCTGCCAGCAGTGATCCCTATTGATTGGTCCATTTCGTTCGTTATAGTTAATTATTATTATTATTATTATTGCTATTGTTATTATTATTATTATTATTATTATTATTATTATTAATTATTATTATTATTATTATTATTATTATTATTATTATTATTATTATTATTATTATTATTATTATTTATTATTGAAATACTTGTAAATGCACTGAAATAATAGTATGCCATAAATTGTGACAAAACATAGAAGATCTTTCAGTCGAAAGGTTTGGTTCATTTTATATTGTTCTAGGGACTTAAATGTCGACGAGTGTAATTCAATTTGACTGACTCTATTAGTGGGTTATGTGAAGCAAACTTTTGAAGAGCTCAAAGATTCAATGAAATGGGGTAGGAACATTCTGAGAGTCACTTAAAATGTAAAAATATACTGGAAAATATAAATATTTTATAAATGAAAATATTTGATATAATATATATGTATTATTAGAATATAAATTATTTCATAATTAAAATAAAAACTAAATTAAAATATAATATATTAACATATTAAATATTCGTTCACCTATTAAATTTATGAAACACTTTCCGAATGGGAATCGTTTTTAAATTGAGTTTCTCGTTTGATTTGATAAATTAAATTAATAGATTACAAACACATAAATTAACTAATGCACGACATTATTATATGTACTAAATAACACAGATTTAAATCAATTAAAGATCAACACTCTAATGTTATACTATACACTAATCTATCCATATTTATCATACTACAACATTGTTTGGGCTTCAAATTACACCACAAGACTAAAATGCCTTCACATATCTCAAAAACGCCCTCTACGTATCCTCTTTAATATTCGTTCTTCGTCATCTTCCAAGCCAATCTTCTACGAAAATTCCATTTTAAAAGTTTACCAAATAAATGACTTTCTGATTGCTATCTTTATGTATAAATATTCAAACAATCTATTGCCTCATCTATTCGATATCTTTTGTAAACGTTCATCTGATATTCACTCGTATTGTTTGCGATCCGTCGACAATTACAGACCTGAAGTTTCTCGAACCACACTCAAAAAATGTTCATTGAAGTTCTATGGCCCTCGCATATTTTCTTCTTTTCCTATTACAATTACTTCCTTTAAGTCCATGTCTATTTTTGGATGTACTTACAAATCATAGATCTTGACTAAGTAAAATCATTTCATGTGGCTTTTCTGAAGTGCGTCCAATTTCTTGTGTTTTGTAACTGCCACCTTATTTTTGAACTTCTGGACGATTTCTTAATTTCGTGACGTTAGTGATACTCGGCTTAAGATTTTTGTGATTGGAACAGGCAGCCCATCAGCGGAAGTATATTCCTTCGGGCTGACCATTTTTTGCAAAAGTTATGACTATGGGTATAATTAAGCGGGTTTTTTTGTAACTGTGTTTGAATGCTTTGTTTAATAAATTTCTCTAAAAAAATTCCTCTGATAATTGTTGAGAGAAATATTTAAGAGTTATAATGACTCATTTTTTTCTTTTTAGAAATGAGTTTATAAAGACATTTATTTGAAGCTTCACGAGTTTCTTTCGTAATGTTTTCTCATTTGTGGATATTTATGAATATTGGCTCCATCTTGAACTCCATCATTTTATCGCTTCAATAATTCTTGTTGTTCTGACATCCATAAGATATTTTGTTCCAGGTGATGTTGAATTTGTTAACGAAACGCGTTTCAAGTTGACCTTCTGCCGAGGATAATACTTTCAAGAGATCCAAATGCAGTCTTGATAGAAATATAGCACCACAAACCAGTTTATAATAACCTTCACAAGTTGCCTTGTTCCTTATAAGCAGAAGAAGAAGGGTTTGATGGGTGATCTCTGTGGAGTTGATTGGTAGACATGCAGTAATGATAAAACGCTAATACACTGTGGTATCTAGTTTGATCTACTTCTGGCCAGTCGCTGTATTTAAATATGCGCGCTCGTGAACATAAATGAGTTTTATAAATTATTTAAAGTGATCAAAATTGGCAAGATTATTTTTCATCAGCCTCTGGAAATATCGATATCAAAATAACTGTAACATTTGCCTGGATTATATTACATTTCTTCATTATTACAGGATGTTGGGAAGATTTCAAATGCAAACTCTATTTAAACTTAGCATAGGTCTCCAATTTCTTTTAATTTTGAATTCTCAGTTTGTTCTGAAAATTGTGCAATTGTGTTTTATATGGCGCCAATGTCTTAGGGCTCTATGTATAGCCCAAAAAGACAATGTATTTCCATCTTGTGACAACTTCACCCTTAACATCTAGTCAAATGGAAACCAATAATTGTATTTGCCTTAAATTTACTCGCAGTTGAAATCATTTATGTATCGCCCCATTCTGTTGGAAGTAAAAATGGTTTCAAGAATGTAAAGCACATTCAACTCTGACATCGGCTCCAACCTGAGAAAATTAATTTATTCACCAATCATCATCATCATCATCATCATCATCATCATCATCATCATCATCATCATCATCATCATCATCATCATCATCATCATCATCATCATCATCATCATCATCATCATCATCATCATCATCATCATCATCATCATCATCATCATCATCATCATCATCATCATCATCATCATCATCATCATCATCATCATCATCATCATCATCATCATCATCATCATCATCATCATCATCATCATCATCATCATCATCAACATAATCAATTTTTGCCATTTCTCTTCAAAGAAAATATATTCCGTCTCATGCCAGCAGTCACAAACTTGAGCTGGGGTCAAAGGTTAAACCCATCGAACGATGTATCGGGTCATCCGAGTTACAAAAAAATGTTTATAAGACGAATGCAATCGAGGTCATCGGGTGAGAAAGAATAACTGAGAAAAAAAACATCTGTTTGGTCACTCGACCATTTGTTTCGAGAAGAACAAAAAGCATTACGTTCAACAAAACATTTTTCATTGAATCTTTGATAATGTGAATTCTAAAACCACTTTGTACACTGGCATAAATTAATTTTCAACTCCAGAAAGAATTTCAAATCAACAGCTATTTCTAAAACAACCAAAAGATGTCCTTAATTTTTCACTCTCATTTGCAAGAGGTGAAGAAAATGCCACGAGCTAGTGTTGCTATTTTGAAATACTTGCTATTTAATATTTTTTATTTTTCCTTATTATTTTTTTTAAAGTTGTCCACTCTTATTAATTATTAATTATATTTTATTAAGTCACTTATCAAAATACTTACTCAAGAAACAAAAATATTTATAAACTACTTTGAAAAAAAACTTAAAGTCGATGATTTCTTTCTGACTGCATTCTGAGCGCAATAAATGTTGTAAAATAAGACGTAGTGTTTAACAACAAGAAATTATTGTTTCTCAAATGAATTTAACCAGAAGCGTGCGTTTCCTTAAGGCTGACCATTGAGTTATTTTATTTTATTTTATTTGGTTTTCTTTTTCTGTTGGCTTATTGTTCTGCTTAGTTAGATAAACAAAATTTCTCAAAAAAAAAAAAACTTTAAGATTTTAATCTTTTCTCAAACTTCATGCACCCATGTTTGAAAATACTTTTCGAAATCACTCGTTGATTTGTTGTTGATGACGTTGACGATGCATAATAACCTTCACAACAATCAAGCAAAACGACAACACTTGAAAGATCCCGTTTGCCTGGAAATAAATTCATGGCATGAAATTATCCAACAATCAGCTCAGAAATTACATTTCGCGGAAATCGGATTCTGTTAATGTTCGCGCATGAAAAATAAATAAAACACGTTGGTAACTCAATTAATCTTGGAAAGAGAATGTCATTTGTGCTGAGTATTTCCTGTGGGCAACATTTGTTGGATGAAACTGATGTTTGTAGAATATTATCATACGTCAGAAAGTCGTTGGACGCAAAATATCTGAGCTTCAAAGGTGATATTTTTGTAAATATTTTCTAGGGGAATGACTTCTTTTATGCAAAAGTCTCAAGGGATTGAGATGAGAGTAATATTTCATCACAAAATGTCTGAAGGAATTCTGTGGGTATTTTGTAAATGTATTTACTTAGTCAGCCGTCATACACCATAATCTTGTAAATAAATAATATATTTAATTTAATTTAAATATTTAACTTAATTAATTTTTGCTTATTTCCAATTTCGCTCATTTTAATAGTAAATTTCACTCAAAAATGTAATAAAAAATTCTTTCTACTATTTATATGGCTACATGAAGATATTTAGCGAGTATTTAATACACTTTCAACTGGATTTTCAAAGTAAAAACAGATTGAAATTAATTAATTAATTAATTTTATAATATAATAATCTGATGATACAAAACGTTACTAGTAATTTTTAATGTCGATTTTATTTCTCAAAAAGTGGTAATTCTATTATTTAAAATAATAGTTTGTGTTTACAAATAAAAAATATCTATTATATTAAAAAATATTTAGATTTATATAACATTATTTCACATTAGATCATTTAATTAAATTATTTATATATTTTACAATTTTATAATTAATATCTAAATATAAATTTAATCAATTAAAATGAATTGTAAATATTTGTACCATTTCAATTCCATGTTGCATGAGATTAATTAAAAATGGTGGCAAATCAATTTTAAATGAAAAGAGTTTAATGAGTTCAAGTCAGTAAATCACGTATTTCGTTAAAAGTCACAACTAACTGCTCAAATTGCCTCCAACATGAAATGCCTCGAAATATTTTATTTCGGATTAGTTATTTCACATAATTTATATTATTATTATTATTATTATTATTATTATTATTATTATTATTATTATTATTATTATTATTATTATTATTATTATTATTATTATTATTATTATTATTATATTATTATTATTATTATTATTATTATTATTATTATTATTATTATTATTAAATGATCACAATTATTATTATATTGGAACTATTACAAATCACTTAGACATTCTATTATTCTATAGTCATGACGATGGCGATGACGATGACGACGATGACGAGGATAATGATGACGAGGACGAGGAGGATGATGATAATGACGACGACGACGACGACGACGACGACGACGACGATGACGATGACCATGACGATGATGATGATGATGATGATGTCAACAATGACATATCCTCCTGGAGAGGGCGCTAATGGACAAACATTGCCTAATATGCACAAAAATTTTGATTAGTTGGAATGCAATATTAATATGAGCGACTAACATTTCAAATAAAAAAAATACTTTTTAAGCTGATAGTTTTTTTGTTATTTAATTTTGTTCTTATTATAAAAATTTCTCAGGTTTAAGTATTAAATGTGTAACTAATTAGAAGACCAGCCATCCTTTCATTATGACGACAGTTTAAAAATTATCTCAAAATTTCAATTTCAAAAAAGATAAAAAATAAAAAAATAAACGTATTAATGTAAATAATAATGAAATAATATAATAAATATAATAGAAAATTCAAAAACCCGGAGTGGGCAATGATTGGCAGGAATTAGCAGCAGGTAAAACACAGAGTTTAACAACAAGAAATTATTATTATTATTATTATTATTATTATTATTATTATTATTATATATTATTATTATATTATTATTATTATTATTATTATTATTATTATTATTATTATTATTATTATTATTATTATTATTATTATTATTATTATTATTATTATTGTTGTTGTTGTTGTTGTTGTTGTTGTTATTATTATTATTATTATTATTAATTATTATTATTATTATTATTATTTATTATTATTATATTATTATTATATTATTATTATTATTATTATTATTATTATTATTATTATTATTATTATTATTATTACTTCTCAAATACGCGGGAAACTCGGCATGAAATGAAATCAAAAATGTGAAGTGGATGACCTGTTTTTCATGTTGGATCACGTGGTCATACTCTGGAAATAACGATATGATGAGTCTTATTGTTCTGACATTATAACATATTTATCAATAATTTTATATTACTTTACTATTATAATTATATTGCGATCCAATTAACGAGTAGGAATTTTTGAATAAAATAAATCGAGAAAATAGAAGAATAACTCTTAAAATAATAGCTGAATAGGAACCCAAAAAGATCTAACAATATCACATGATTATAATTTATAGGCCATTATTAGAAAATCTAGAATTTATGGAGAGCAAGTTATAATTCCAGTGTTACTCCAATGCGGAAGTGACCTTCAACATCCGGCCGTTTGACCTTTTTGACCTTTTTGATCCAGTTGACCCTTTCGGTAAGGTTGCTTCGTGAAGAAATGTAAACTGTCAACAAGTTTTAATATTTGAGCAGGGAGTCCTGATTACTTACGCATTTTTGCTACATTTTAATGATTTTGGGCTGAAAAGGTTTTAAAGAAATAAATTAAAAAATTAAGACATTAAAAACTTTGAAATTTTAAAAGATGGAGTACTGAAAATGATCTAGATTGATGACATTTACAGTTGCATAAAAAATTATTTTTTAAGGTTGTCAAAAGTCATGAGGGAGTATGGATCATTTGGCAAACTTTCATTGCATGCGCTTCCAATATTCTAACAATTCCTTGCTGTTTGTGCTGGGTGATGCTGGATGTTAATAAATGACTGGATTTACTTTCTTATGCTTTGGCGCTTTGATGCATAAAAATATTTTTTATCTTGGAAAAGAAAGTCCAAGCAGCTTGGGAACATATCTTTGAATACTTTATGAAGTAGTTGTATTCTGTGCGACGTTGAAGATAACGATTTTAAATCATCAGTTAATAAAACTAACAACGTCAACTTATTAGTTTTCACATAATTTCTCTATTTTATTAACTTTTAAAGCAGAAAGCATAAAAGCTTGTAATAAAAGCAAACATAACCCAAACTCTCAAACCTTAAACCGTGCGTGGGACGATTAAAAATAGCAAATACCTTATAATTGACAGCGCGCATTTTTCCAATAAATTTCAATTCACAAATGCGCATTATCGCTCAACCATCACTTCCTCTAGGCAAACGTGTATCACGTGATATGCGAAATAATCGCTTGAAAGGTCAAAAATGGCATTCGAACCATCGTATTGTTTTTGTTAAATATTTATAGTTAAATATTTATTGTTAAATATTTATTGTTAAATATTTACTGTTAAATATTTATTGCTAAATATATATTGGATATGTTTGGAAATTAATGGCTTGAAATGGCTTACATTTGAATTAATGACTGGTACTGCTTCAGAGGAAACAATCGATTGATGACGTTGAGATGTCAAAGATGATGGATGCAAGACAACTCTAAATAGCTACTTCACCATCTACTGCGGCCGACAAATCCATAATTTTCTTGTGACTTCATCCTTCTCAAGGATTGAATGTCCGCAATTCGATTAAATGAAGCATTTCAAAACAATACGAAAGAAAGTTCTTTACTACCTGCTGGAGTAAAAACATTGCAGATGACATTAATAAATATAATAATGTTTATAAATATACTGAACAGTTTTTCACAACAGTACTATTAACTTATCATCATTAGAAGTCCCAGCTAAATTGAGAACAAAATGCTTAAACACGCTTTTAAAAAACGACATTCAAACGTAATTATTGCGATAATCACATCCATTGGACTCAAAAAAATCAGTCGCTTATACTTAAATAAATTAAATTATACTTAATACTTAAATATACTTTATAATTACTGAATGAAATTAGTCTCAAGCTATACCATGTAGCTTCGCACGACTAGTTGAAAATTGTAAAATGTTACTTATTGCTTACCACAATACGATAGTTTTTAAATAGTATTAAAACACTTGAAAGTAAAATTATATATTCGTAGTTAAATTTTTAATCTTTTAAAATATTCAAAAATATTCCAAGTAATGATCAAACAATTTTTTTCATGTGTTTAAACTACTGCTAAGAATTATAATTGATTAATTATAATAAGAAATATTAATATTCTATCACCGAAAAAATAAATAAGCTAAACGTAAGCGCATGTACGATGTATCAGGAGAGAGCTTGCAATTGAAAATTATGCCTGAATTTATTTTCATTTCAAAAATGATGTTGATTTAACAAAAAATATCTATGGATCTATCAAATTTTTCTGTTTTCCTAATTTTCAGAAGCAGAAGCAAATAACTAAGATCAAATAAGAGAAACACAATGTTGAAATTGGACGGAAATAGTGCTAATTCAAGCTCATCAGAGGACATTGATAATTAAGAAATATAAAAAAATTAACTCGTTATTGTTCAAGGCAGATTCAGAGTTCATTAGAAAGAAGAAGACATAACGTAACCACATCGGAATACTTAACAAAGAAACTACAAACCAGATTTCGTAATTATTAAAATAGATTTCTTTAAAATTTAAAAGAACAAAATTCAAATGAACATTGAGTGACACATTCAACTTGTCAACAAAAAACCCAGCATTTTCCCGCTTTTTTTTCTTGAAAATCCTTTTCAGCCAGAATGGAGAAACACAAGGAATGCAAGAAATGCGAGGACGCAGAACACTGAGCAGAAAACATCTTTTCAAATGAACTCAGCGGATGAATGATACATTTGCCTCAAAAAATCTTACACAAAAAGCCAGTTCTGTGCAGCAAATAAATTTGCTGAATTAATATATTTTCACAAGGAGGTTTTAGAAGATTTTAAACGCACAAAAAACTCTAATTTAAAAAAATCGGTCCATCATTATTTTTAATTTCTTGCGATTATTAAATTAATTATTTGTTTTCCTGTAAATGTCATGATGCGCGGTTTAATAATGCAATCTCTGTGATTGTTTTGTCAGTTCTGCTTCGCCATCTTTTATCGAAAAGAAGGTCAAAGACAATACGAATTAAGAGCAGAAAATGAGGCTGATGGACAGATGTGGATGGACGCCATATTGAAGGCCAGGTATTACTATCATCATCATCGCCGTCATCGTCATCATATTATTAATATTGTTATTATTATTACCATCACCATTTATCCATAAGCAGAATCTGAAGTCTGTTTCTAGCGAGAATGGATGGGGATAAATTGTTTTTGTACCTGTTCATTTCACCATTAAGCGAGAAAGTTAATTGGTTAATAAAGTATTCATTCGCTTGAATAAAAGTTTTCATGAGAAAATAATCCATTTCATTGAAATGCGCATCCACATCAAAACATCGTTCTGCAAAACGCTCAGGATTGTCCTGAACAAGTTGGAAGTTATTTCCAGTTTCAGTAAAATCCTCGAATTAAAGCAACAAGTGGAGCAGAAACACCTTCATCTCCTCCAAGTACTTGACAGCGAACGTCAGGCAAAGTGGTACTACGTTCAACAAACAGAGGAGTTTGCGTCGGAGGTGGCGAATTTGAAACGGGAGGTAAATTAAATTATTATTTATTATTAAGTACATCTAACTAAATATTACTGGTTAATGTTATTTATTATTATAATTAGCTAATAATTAATATTCTCAAGATACCTTCATCTACAACCAAATAATTAGTTGGCTTCTTTTCTTCGGAACAAATGATGTTTTTTTTAAATAGCCATGAAACTTGTCAAGCAAGTCTAGTCTAAGCAGCTCTAAATCAGTTTAAATAAGTTTGCACTTTTTTTGCTCTTCAAAAATGTTAAAAAACAGTAACTGTCTAATCTTTTGAATTTTGGGTTAACTAACTATAAAAAAAGTAACATAAATTGTGTAATAATTTGGCTTACCTGAGTTGTTTAGCAAATTCGCAATTTTCAAGCAATATTAAAAAATTCACTGCATTAAAGCTCTGAATTTTTGAGTATGTGTCCCTTATAATATTCTACATAAGAGTGATAAAATATCAGAAATGATTTTTGTACGAACTTACCTCAAACCGAATTTACATAAAACTATTTTGTTAAATATTGAAAATAAAAATATTTAAGTGAGTTGCCTAGATATAGCATTTAATTACCTTTAATTTTATGTAATTATTATTTTACTAGGTAATCTTACTCTCTAGAACTAAGCTTCTCACTCATCGAGAGGTGCTGGCGTTTGCCCAAAGTTCAACGACCCACATTTCGGACAACGATTGATTAAAAAATCAAAAATTTTAGATTTTTAATTTACTCATATAGGTTAACAAATTGTGTGTCAAATTTTAGCAAAATCCAAGAAGGTGATGTCGGATGTTGTGTTGATCTGACGTGGAATGACTCAGTTGTAAAAAGTCCTGCAGTGGTTTTAAATGTTCTAAGCACCTTTATGTTGTTTAGTTTTGTTTTAGTTTTTTTTTTTAGCAAATTTATTAATCATCAAAATGAAACAAAGCAAACAAAAAAAACCAACTGGCTGATTAATAATGAACTCGTGGATCAGCATTAAGGAAGCGCAAGCTTCCGCTGGCAAACTGACCCAGAAATATCAAATTAGTTAAAAGAACAATAAACCTGTTAAATAAACAATTAATAGAAAATACCACAAACTAACTATAATTTAAAAGACAATTTAATTAATAAATATAATAGCATGAATGGTCCAATCTGTGCCTGATTTTTGATAGATGAAGGAATGGTGCTGTATATTCTAGGTCCGAAACATGTTATTGGAAAGAATTTAAGGGTGGTTTTGGCAAAAGATGGACTATATTCATGGGTATGACGAAAAGAGTAAGAAGGTTTGATGTGGCTGACATTTTCGGACATAAGACCTACACATTTATCTGGAAGGGCATTCTTATTGTAAGTGAACATAAACAGGGCAGTTTGAAGACTGTGTATTTGATAAAGATTTAATAAATTGTTATTGATAAAAGTCGAACTTGTGTAAGAAGAAATTGGCAGTGAAAATATTATACGGATGATACTCTTTTCTAATTAGTTTTACGTGTCTGTATCATTTTTAAATAGGCTTGGGAGGTAAATGTTCTAAAGATCAAATGAAGTAATCAGAAAATGTTACAATTGCAAAATTCAACACCTTCACAAAAAGTAACCCTTATTGCTCTAACAAATGGATGTACAGTTTGATGATATAACATAAATTGTACAAAATAAATATTTTTAAAAATTACCAAATTATATTAAACAACATAAGTATGCTACTCAAATAATTTTTTGTCCGAAGATTTCTCACTTTTAAAATTTTCACAACAAGAAGTTCTGAGAATGTCCCTGAAGAAAATTCAAACAAAACATTTCGAAAATTCATTATCGTGATTAGTGCATTTTAAAGATGACAACAGCTGGAGCTGCATAAAATAAATCAGCTGAAAATACATAAAACCTAGAAATAACTGAAACTGCTTAAAATAAAATAACTGCAAAAACCGACGAAGTGCTGGGTCTTCCCCTGAAAGAGGAGGATTTTAAATGTGCCAATTATCCATTACCTCATCTGCACATTTCTAACACGTACCGCCAGAAAGCAACTTATAAAATTTAATAGCCATTTTAATATATTTAATATATATTTACAATTTACTTCCTACGCTTAGTAACAATAATTAACCTTGTTATCACTTTGTCTTGTGCTTATCGCATTTTTAATGTACACATCTTTATTATTTTCTGGGCCATGAAGTAAAGATACAAAAATGAAATAACCGTTTATTTTTCTGTCACATTCATCCTCATGATACAAAACTGGTGAAATTAATAAGTGATAATTTAAAATATAACCTAATTAAATAAGCTTAATTAATTAATTATAATTAAAAATGAAATCATGCAAATTTTAACATGAAAAGTGAATTTTAATTTGAAGATACGAGAATATAAAGAAGAAAGCAGGGCTGCCAGAGCTAATGAATTGGAGAGCGAAGAGCTGAAGAAGATTAAAAAGGTGAAAATGAATTTTAACACCTGTTTCTCGAGAATCATATTTCATCCCGAATGACAAACAACATTCTCAATTTGATAAAGTTTCACTGAATCAACAATTAATTCAGCACCCATGAAAGAATTTAATCATTATAAATTCATTTACTATTTTAAATTAATATAATTTAATTAATTCATATTAGTCATAATTGGTAATTAGTTTGACAGAAACGCAATTCTTACATTGGTTTTACATTTTAAACTTTTTTATTTTATTTGATTATAGTCCGTTTACATAACTGAGATGATTTGGACTTACATCTTAAACGATAAATACATGTTTGAAAATTATTCATCGCGTAAAAGGCTCATTGATTCAACACTGCATTCATTGCATTGACATTTCACACATTTAAATCGCAATACATACATAATCAAATGTCGTACAAAATCTTCGTCACACTTAAATGAACATTGGAATTTCAGAAATATATGTTTTAAAAAGTTTAAATTAAAAACAAATGCAAATTACACCCAATGAAGTGGAAAAAAGTTAAAACCTTTTGAAAGCGAGGGTCTTTTTCAATATTTCGTGACTCGGTTTCAAAGGAGGCATTCCTACTCGTTAGTTGGGAAGTGAAAGCATCAAAAGCTGGAAATTGTTTTGTATCAATAAAATGAATCTTGTGTTCTCCACATTAGAAGTCCTATTATTTGCAAATTAATTTCCATGATAGATTAATGATTTTACATACATTCAGCATTTACATAGCAAATGTTTTAATTTTTAATGTTTAATCATTAGTTTAACTTTAAAATGTTGATAATTTTAAGGTCAAAACTTCAAATATTGCCGTAACTATAACTGTAACTGTAACTGTAACTTCATTTATATAGCGCCATATGCATAGCGTCAGAGGCGCTTCTTGTAACCATTTATATAGCGCTCCTTCCCAAGGGCGCTGGCGGCAGTGCAGGCTGGGTTTCGAACACGACACATTACGACTGTTGCCATTACCGCCATATGCAGGCACGTAACCCATTCGGCTAACCTGCACGCACTATAAATTCATTAATAATTATTCATAATTTTAAGATTAAATAATATTTACAATTTATTCAAATATCTCAATAAAAATGTGCCGTCATAAATCGTATCTTGAAATGACATTAAGACGTTGTCAACGGTGCTCAAATTTATGGCAAATCGTGATAAGAAATAACTTAAAGTGATTATTTGGTCAATAATGAGTTATCACATGTTCATCACAGTTTCAACGTATTTCATATATTTATGACTCAATTCTTGAATTATTTATCCCTTAAGTCATGTAATTGATCCGCTTCATTTGAGCCTTCAAAAAATCGGACTTTATGCCATTAACACACTCATAAACATCGTTTTTCAAGTCAAAATTATTTGTTACATCGATGCCTTTCAATAAAGGCATCGCAATAAATCAATAACATGCTTAATTTTCAATATCGTAATTTACCATTCCGCCCAAAAACATTTCTTAAAGGATGTTCGTGTATGAACGAACTGGTTGTTCACTTTTTGTCTAATCTTTCAAATAATTGACCAATATTTTGTATATTATCATGTAATTATCTAATATACAATTATATGTCATGTATCATGTAATTATTTATTTATTTATTTTGAGAGTTGGTCAAAGGGTCTTTAAGGGCCTCTAACAAGACCATCAAGCGAATCAAGAAAACAAAGGCAAGCGACAAAACAGAGGAAGCAGGAAAAAAGCGAATAACAAAAAAAAATTACCATATTAAATTACCATATTAAATTACCAAAAAGTTTCCAACAGTTAAAAACCGAGAGAGGTCCGCATCCGTAATGAAGCATTTCAACCTTGAAAAAGTACCAGCCGATACTATCTCCTCAAAGAGTGAGTTCCAGACCTTTGCCACACGATTGATAAACAAAAACTTTGTGGCGTCTATTTTGCAAGTGTCCAGTTTCAGTTTGAGGGTGTGACCACGTGTTGCATGATATTGAGAAAATTTGAAAGAGTTCCGGAGGTCCGTGGTGACAAATCCATGAATTATTTTATATAAGAGACATAGGTCTAAGATCAGACGTCTACGTTCAAGTGTTGGGAGTCCGAGAAGTTTAAGTCTGGTTAGGTATTGGTGGTGTCGGATTGATGGAATAAATTTTGTAAATCTTCTTTGTACTGATTCGATATTTTTGATCAAGTATTTATGGTGGGGGTTCCAGACTTGTGAGCAATATTCGAGTAGTGGTCGGACATATATACAAAATGCCTTTGCAAGGATGGTCCTGTCTTTAGAAGTAAAAGAAAGATTTAGTAGGCGGGATCTTTGTGGATTCTTTCTGTACGGCATTTTTAATATGAAAAGCAGTCTTTTCTGAAACGATTGCGGATACAAATTGAAGAGCATTTGTCTGGAGCCAATCTCAGCTGCCATCTGTGACTCCAGTTCATTGGTTGCATCTTGGAGGTTGTGGCTAGATTCTGAACAGGCATATAGATTGATGTCGTCTGCAAATAATTTTGTCGAGACGCCAGGAATTGCAGTATTATCGGTTATATCATTTATAAAGATGAGAAATAGTGTCGGTCCGAGAGCGCTTCCTTGAGGCACTCCACTCGTCATGTGCTTAGGTTCAGACAAAACACCATTAATCCTCACTGTTTGGGTTCTATTTTGAAGGAAGTCCGATAGCCAGAGGAAAAGGTCTTTAGTGATGCCATATGATTGGATCTTTTTCAACAGTTTGGGGTGGGATGCATCTATCATTTAATTATATATTACGTAATTATTTATGACGTCATTGCCTGTCTTGTATTTATTTACAATGTAAATATCTATCATGCATTTATAAAGTATTTAAATATTATATTTAAATTCATAATGCAATTAACTATCATATCAAGTAATTATCTGTAAGGTAATTATTTCTCAGCATTCTCATCATCATCGTCGCCAGCATAGATGAATTTGTTTTTTTAAAGCATTCAACTTGATGAATTACCTGCGGAAGCAAAATGAATTATGCGTGATTTAATATTCTGAAGGGACTTTTTAAATCAATAAGAAATAATGCGGTTTAAATTCATCATCATGAATTTAAAATTCATCAATTACATGCTATCAAAGATTCTTCGTAGCGGAACAAGTCATTAAATCCATTTTTACATTCACCATATTTTCATCGCCAACTCTTTTTGGTGTTCAACTTTTTTCACGGAAGTGGAATAAATAATTTGTAATGAATTGTGCAGTTTATCAAATTAATTTCAAATAGTATTTCAGGAAATGCCGTTTTTATTTTTAATCATATTCGATTTAAAAATTAATTTAAATAAAACGAATATTTCGTGAAAAGCGGCAAGTTTAAGTCATCGCCATCACTATCATCATCATCATCGTCGTCATCGTCATCATCATCGTCATCATCATCATCATCATCATCATCATCACCATCATCATCATCATCAACAACATTATCCTTCTGATTAGGTTTTGTTTTCGCTGTTTGACGTCTCAAATGTGAAGCAAATAACGTCACGAAAACTGCTTATTCATCGGAGATATTTCTTCATTTTCTGCTTCAAATGACAAATTATGTGTTACAGTTAACGGAATAAATAATGATAAATTACAAATTACTGGAATTTTAATAAATTAATTATTTATTATATATTATATTTATTATCTAATTTACTAACTAGTTTATTGTTGTCCAAATTTTGTTATTTCTTGCAGATTGTTTCTTATTTTAAGCGTGATTCAAATCGACTAGCTCTTATTTTTAATTAGAAAATCATCATGTTATTAAATTATATCACATGTGAATTTTAAAATGTATCGTCGTCATTTTCAGATAACAATTTAGTTATATGATAAGCTAATTATTAACTATAGTATTAACTATTAGCCATTAGCTGTACTATTTGAATATTAATAAATGTTTTGAAAGTTAGTTAATTTAAAAAGTTAATTAATGTTACATATTTTGTGATACATTACCCATAATAAGAGTTAAAAATTGAATTGTTAAATGTCGATTTGTTTGAGGCGAATATTTTTTGCAAGTCAAGCTTTTAGTGGGCGAATGAATTGGCCGAGAGTCACCAAAATGAATTTTGAGATTTTTTATTTTTTAAATTACTTTAATTTCTTATTTGGCGTACTGGTTAATGCAGACGAAGCATATGGCTTAGTAAAGAAATAATTTTAACAAGTATTTGCAATTATTATTATAATTTAACTAGCTGTTTCCCCGGTTTTGCCGATAATAGATTTGCAAATGAAAAACTTCTTGTATAAAAAATAGTAAATAAATTACGATTGACAAAGGGAATAGGATGGCTACCAAAATAACACTAATATAGAATCACAGATGAATAATAAAAATGTAAATTTTAAATTATAAAACGAAATTTACAATATAAACTAAAGGCTTACGTACATTAATCATTAACGAATATTAATCAGCATGCGCCTAAGCTCACCAATATATATAAAACAAGGATCTCGCATGTATATTTCTTATACAAATCTTTAATCCTGAACCGACGTTTTTTTTGCAAAGTAGACTAAACGGACCCCATAGTCAACCTTCAAATGTCTCAAGTTTCAATCAAATCGGTTATACCTATATATATATAGGTAAGATCGCAAGAAATAAATGTAACATAACAATATTATATGATAATGCTTGATAGTAATAAATGTAAAGTTATTGCCTGCAAAAATATTATTCTCATAATATATCAACACGACCTATTATATTTAACATAATTACATCATTAGAATTATTTTTCGAAAAATCAAAAGATAATATTTCAGTTGCAGCAGGTAAAAATGAAACTAAGTGAAAATCTAAATTTTTTGTTAAAAACATATTTTTTTCATCATCCGTTATTCGCAGCATTAATATTAAAGATGCCCTCACATTTACTTAAAACAAAACAAACTATGCAACTTTTAAATAATAATAATAATAATAATAATAATAATAATAATAATAATAATAATAATAATAATAATAATAATAATAATAATAATAATAAATAATAATAATAATAATAATTAATAATAATAATAATAATAATAATAATAATAATAATAATAATAATAATAATAATAATAATAATAATAATAATAATAATAATAATAATAATAATAATAATAATAATAATAATAATAATAATAATATAATAATAATAATAATAATAACAATAATAATAAATAATAGTAATAATAATAGAAGCAATCTCGATTCTTGGATATACCTGAGAGATTATCTGCAAAAGTCTTATAAATCAGAAGCCATCTAATATTTAGGACCTCCAGTAACGACCTTCATAAGGCCTTATTCACGTCTCCTTCTTATCCATTCTTATCCATCCTTATCCAGCCATACAATCAACAGCTGAAGGATGTTTTCGCTTTCCTCTCAATAGTTTGATTGCTTTCATAGCCTAGTTTAAGCTATTGGATTCCGCCGTGATTAACGGAAAGAAATGATGATTGAGTTTATTGCAGGATAGTCAGAAAGTTATGAGTGATTTAGTGAGGAATTTTTATTTTTTTAACTTTTGCCTATATTGTATTTATCAATTAAACAATTTTAATAAAACTAAGGAAGCATTACTTTGGTGCATTACTTTGGTGCTCTCATTGTAACTCATTTAGTATTTACCAACTGCTCATATATTTATATAATGTATATATATATATATATATACATATACATATAAAAATTTAGCTTAAAGACTTAATTACTTAAACGAATAAAATGCCTTGTTTCAAATGTTTCGTTTTCTAATGTTTTCAACATTAGCCAATATCAATTTCTGTGGGTCTTCAAAAAGTTTCGACTGAAGCATTTTGCTTTCATTTTTCATAATTTTTGGCGAGTCTACAGTCCCGCACGTCCTAAAATGGTCCATTCACCCTAAAATACGCATCCATTAGCGACTCCACATTCGTTTGGCTGCCAACTTTGTTCATGCATCCTTCATCAGTTCATGCATCTTTCATCAGTTCATGCATTCTTCATCAGTTCATGCATCCTTCATCAGTTCATCAAAATTTTATCATTTTTATACGGTGGGTTTAACTAATTTTTTGCAAATGTTTTTCAATAAAACTAAATATTAGAATCCAAATTTAAAGAAAGACTTCAATTTCACAAAGTTTGTTCGGGAATGCAGAGTAAAACTTTATTTATTTGCAATTTTATTAATTAAACATGATTTTAAAATATTTACTATAACAACATAAAAATTTATCGGTTAGTCAAAAATAAAAGCCGTATTTTGTAATAACTTTAATGTAACATTAAAATATTATTAATTTTACTTTAAAGATGATGTTTTTTTGATTTTTTTTACCGGATTATAACCATCATAAGATTTGTTTTATTTAACTCTCAGCAAGATAGATTTTTGAAAATTTATCTTTAAAAAATATCTTTTCCTTTTTGGTCAAGCTTCTTGTGGTCATTAAAGTTGCATGACTCTTCCCTGTGGATTGACGTGTTCAATAACTTTCTGAGTGCCGGGAAACATGTCGTAATTTAATCTCTTGGTCGCAATTTTTTATCTATGTTCTCATCGATTTGTAAAAGGTATTAATTTTGTTAATAACAATCATTTAACAATTCAATAACTTTGTCAATGATATATATTTTACTTAAATTTATTTAACAAACTCAACTTTTAGGATCATTTAATGAAATATTTCTTGGGTTGTTTGCATTTTGATTTTTTTTTAACTTGCTAAATCTTGTTTATTTGTTCATTTGTTGAAATCATAAACCAAAAATTTGAGTTTATACACAAAAAACTCTGTTGGCACTCAAAAGCCACCCGAATGGAACACTAATTGGGCCATCCAAATAAAAGCTACACGATACAATTATACAATGTGAACGTGAAAATAAAAATTTTTTTTATAGTGGCGGTGTTTTCAGAAACAAATAATTTGATAAATCATAAATGTTATGCCGTTTATTTATTTTGTTAATTATTTGATTAATGGCTTTTGCTTAACAAAGATGATTTGGTTATGCCGTGAATAAATGTTATTTATGTTAAATGTTATGCAGACGATTCAATGTTGATGTTAAAGGTGGATGGCTTAATTTCAGTTATTAATATATTATCATATCCATCATATTATGTTATATTACCGTTTTTGTTACTCTAACTATGTTAAGTCATGTTTAGCACAATTGTTGTAATCCAATACAATCGTCGCTTTACAAAAGGTATTCATTGTCCACAATTTCTTGAACAATGCTCATATTATACATACTTGGATAGTGTCTGCCTCAAGAGATGCAAACATGTATCTTGCGATGAAACCTTTACGAAACCTAAACTGAAGGAACATCTTGCTTCAACACATCTTTTAAAACATTGAGTGGTGGAATTAACCTATCGCTTCAATTGAAGTTGAGTACTTGATTTGTAACTTCAACAGCAATCCTTTTGCTTCCGTTGCAAGTTTCAAGTTACTTGTGATGGTTAAAAATCCCTTTGGCTAGAAAATTTAGTGGGTTATTTTTTTTAATGCAACTCAAGATATTTAAAAGACAAAATCCAATGTCTTTTGTAAACTGGTAATGGCAAATTGGGAATCCACGCTA
This sequence comes from Whitmania pigra, assembly GCA_021613335.1. Classification (NCBI taxonomy): domain Eukaryota; kingdom Metazoa; phylum Annelida; class Clitellata; order Hirudinida; family Haemopidae; genus Whitmania; species Whitmania pigra. The sequence goes on from JAJTWR010000231.1 coordinate 3,908,063, forward strand.
AAAACACGTCACTTAATAACAAGTTAAAACTATTTTTAAAATTTTTAAACCCCTTACAATCTCCTGACTTGTGCTATCATGAATATGGAAAAAGTAAAAACTTGTGTCATCGCAGATGCGTCCAATTTCTTTGAAAATTTTAATGACACGCCAATTCGCGTTTCTTCCGACAAAAGGTTCAAAGTTTCTTTCGCGGTTGGCTGTGCAGACGTCGATGGAAGCAGATAGTTGAGCTCTACATCCGCTCCGAGCACGCGGAAAGCATGCGCAAAAGGAACAGCATCGTATTCAAGATGGTGGAATCCGAGGAGGAATATGTCAAACAGTTGTCCACTCTGGTTTCTGTCTTCCTCAGACCTTTCCGCATGTCTGCCAGCTCCAAGGTACCCCCGGTATCGCATGATGACGTCAACTCTATTTTTCTTAATAGGTATTATATCTTTTTTTTAATTTTCAATGTTTATTAATTAAATTAATTAAGAAGATAGAGGTTTTCAAAACGATTATTTGTCAGAAGTTTGAAAAAAAATTGTTCATAAATCATGGAAAAAACTGACTTTAATTTAGATGTGAATATATCTTATTTATTATCATTATTGTAATATATCATGCTTTTCACTTTTACAGGAGTTTGGTAATTATACATCGTATAATTCGTATTATATGATATACATTACTCATTGAGCAAGCATTAAACAGATTAACTGCCTCTTTTTCATCACTTGAGGCTCATCGTGGATTTGGCTTCTTTAAATTTCTCAGTATGTGCAAGATGAGATTATTATACCATGAGATTGTTACATTTTATAATTGAATGCTTTGTAATAAATATAAAATTCTGAACTACTTTTGCCAATTCTGCGCTACATGACCAAAGACATTGAATTGCGAATTGGATTGATCTTTTGCTAATTATGAAATAAATATTGTGTAATTGTAATTTGTACTTCTAAAATTGATTTTAAAATGTATTCATCATATTTATGATTTTGGAAATGCGTTAAAATAATGTGTATTAAAACATTAAAAACCAATAAATATTTTTTTAGTAAAATTTACCCCTTGAATAATATTAATTTAATAACAAATTATTTTATATCTTCAGTGAAACGCTGTTGTTCCTCCATCAAATATTTCTGAAGGGATTGATGGCAAGGATGGAAAACTGGCCAACAATTGTTCTTGGTGAGTGACAACTTTTTCTCGCACCTGTTCATTTGTCCATTTTTTCAACAATCTTCCCATCCATTTACTCAAAATAATATGGATATATGATAAGCAGTTCAACGTAATGAAAGAAAAAGTACTGCATTGATCCAGAGATGAGTAATCAGAAGAAAATTATTTCAACTAAAAGAATAAATTATTTTGATTATTTCGATTAGATTAAAACAAAAGGATTGATATTAGCCTTTTTTTGTTTTCTGAGCTGAATTTAAATGCACTATTCATAAGATGGATGCAACATGACAAAAATCCGCAAATGCTGGCAAAAAGAAATAAACTTTTAACAAAGTGTTGCGTGCAACAAAAAGATGTCTATTGAAAGTCTATCTTTGGAATTAAACTTTTAAATTATTTATTTCATGTGATAAAGGGCAAGTTGTTGATAAAATAATATTTGATTTTTAATTTGAGAATTTCGGAAATAAACAGCAGAAATTATACAGGGAAGAAAATAGCTGTAATTGTCATTGCATTCTGATACCAGCTTATGTGAAAGTTCTATTTTTAAATGTCCAAAATCAGTTAAAAATTTGAATAAGCTTAAGAAAAAAGTAACTGAGACCGCTGAACTTATAATAATAATAATAATAATAATAGCAATTATTTCATAACCTGAAAATAGTTTTAATAAAGCATATAAAATATTCTAGCAATTACTAAGATATTTTAAGATAATAATACAATATTTTTGATATTTATTACTTTATCAATAATTGATATTAATTATTTTAATAATTTACATTGAAGGTCTTACAGACAACTTTATCCGATTCATCTTTTATCTTTTATTTGACTTACGCTTTATTCACCTGAGAACTTCTGTGATTACAAATAACTAGCTTAAATAAAGTTAGATACCAACTAACGAAACAATTAACATAACAATCATTTACAGAAGTTAAAAAAATCTGGATCTGTGTAATAACCACTATTTTATTTTCTTCTTGAACTCTGAACTCAATTTTTTTATTTCATTTTATTTTCTATATAGCCTGCTCTGCGTTAATATGTTCGTGTTTCATAATCATATTAATATTATAAGTCACATTAACATAAATTACTATTGCGATCTGTAAAAGCCCTTTAGTAATTTAATTTTGTTGAGAATATAACTTTACCGACTTTGAATTCGCCATGCAGTGATAAGAGATACAAGTTCACATTCCCAACGCAATTTGAGAAATTTTGTTTCTGAAACCACCAGCTCCGACATACCAGACGATAATTGTAAGAACTACAATTTCTAAAACAATAATTGTAAGGACTACTTACTATTACTACACTACTACTAACGCTAAAGAATCTTTATAGTTATGCAACGAATCTAATCAAATAAATAAATAAATAAAGGATCTTTTTAGAAACGACCTTTGTTGACCCGTGAATTATGAGAATAATATTTGAAGCAATTTGGAGCATCCAAATTATTTAAAATAGCTAATAATAATTAACAATAACAAAACTCCAATTCACTTCCAAGTTCACCATCTCTCTGTTCGATTTAAGTTGGGTCATTTTGAGAATTTCTTTCAAAATGGCTTGCTTTGGCGATTGGTAAACCTTACAAATATTTTTTTTCGGAAATACTAGCATATTGTAAATTGTACATTTTTTGGATTGGATTCACATTCATATTGTTTTGAAGAAATTGGATTGGATTCACATTCATATTGTTTTGAAGAAATTAGATTGGATTCACATTCATATTGTTTTGAAGAAATTGGATTGGATTCACATTCATATTGTTTTGAAGAAATTGGATTCACATTCATATTGTTTTGAAGAAATTGGATTCACATTCATATTGTTTTGAAGACCATTGTAAAACAATTCCCTTCTTTTGACAGTGATTTTTTAATGTGTTCCTGATATGTATATATCATATATAACGCAACCATATTTTCCATATCCGTTCCATATGTTTTGGATCTTTATAAGCGTCTGACAGCATTTCTGGAACGTTTAATTCTCTTTCGTATTACATCTATTTAATATGACATATATCATCTATTTAATATGACATATATTATCTATTTAATATTACATATATCATGTATTTAATATTACATATATGGTATATGTTTATCTTTAATTCGTTTATTTGTCTTTTCTCCATGTTGATAGCACGTTTTAATAAACCCATCTTTAACGATGCTAATAAAATTTTTCAAAATCAAAAAATTATTTAACAATGTTCTCTGATCTTTGTTGTAAAAACTTATTATAGTATCCAGACTTTATAAATTCTATTATAAATTATCTCGATACAGGAAGGGACCTTTTTATTTTCCTTGATCTTCGAAACGCCTCTGCACACTATCACAGAATCAACAGTTTCATTCTGTTACTCTCAAATTTGAAACTTTGGGCCTTATGGTGCGGTATTTGTTCATATAACTGGACAAAAGATTTTTTTTTTCTTTTTTCTTGATACTCCGCCTCGGAGCTCTGACAGGGATCCACAGAGATAGTGTATCCTCCGTTTTCAAACGTTTCGGCAATTTGAATCTCCTTACGTTTTCGGGGAGCAGGCCATTGGTTCTTCAAAGACTAGATGTTGTGTATTACAATGACGATGATTCCGTGTGATTTGTAATGATAAGGAATTACTTATGATGAACATGATGGTAAAGATGATGATGATGACGATGGCGATGACGATGACGACAACGACGACGGCGATGATGATGATGATAATGAATAACTTTTACTGCTCCCCCCCCCCCCAAGAAACACCTGTGGAAAATTTGTAACACCTTTGGAATGTTTCAATAAATCGCATTTATACGCACCGCTGCCAATGTTTTCTGAAGTTTTATTTATTTTGAAAAAAATTTTAAGAATTCAAAATACTAGAAATAGATGCATGAAAGTTTGTTTTTAATTAGTATTTTGAATTAAGAAATTGAAATATTAATTTATGAACATTTTTATTTAAATTAAATTTTCTATGAGTTGCTGGTCAAAAAAAAAATATTAAAAAGTGATAAATAAATAAAATTAAAAAAAATTGATTTTTATTGTTTTTACAATATCTTTAAAATCGGTGTTGACATTTAAATTGACTGAAACATTTACCAATTTAATTTAAGTTTAAATGCTCGTTTTGCTGTGGATATTGCGATGGCATGTTTTTCAATGCAGACCTCTTCGACATGTTGCTGCCAATGCTGGGCATTTACCAGGAATACGTCAGGAACCACCACTACAGTCTCCAAGTTCTTGCGGAATGCAAGCAGAAACCTGCGTTCAATCAACTCCTCCAAAGATGTGAAGAGAAACCAGTTTGTGAAGGGAGATCTTTGGCGACATTCCTTACGTATTCTATGCATCAGGTCTGTTCTTATCTCCAATGATTTTTACTTTTAAGTGTGTTAGCTTAGTCAAATTATTTCTTTCAATATCTTAATTTGAAATTTATTTTCACAGAAAATTTGATTGCTTTAGGAAATTTAATGTGAAATCAGTTTTAAGCATTTTAACTTTAGTTTCATCTTAATCTCACGGGTGATGCAAAAATTGAAATTTGAAAATAACATAAAAGATTTGAGAGAATTATTCGTGATAAAAAAGGAAGAAATAGAAATTCCGAAATATTCAAAATCCATTCTGTGTTTAACGACAAGAAAATCTGTAAAAAGAAAGCTGAAAAGATAAGAAATTTAAGAATGAATTTCCACAACAGAAAACGTGTTTTATCGATAAGTATTTGGCCTAATTTTTTGAATCTCTATCTTGTTGCATACATAAGCTGAAAAATGTTTACAAGTTTGCGTCTATGATACTAATGTTTAAATTCACAAATTTGTTATTTTAATCTAAATAAATGATATGATAAATGAATGATAAACTTGTAATAATAGCGTCAGTTGTACTTAAAACATGAAATTGATTTGTAATCATTACCATACAATTGAAAAGCATAAAAAGTGAAATGTTTAATCAACTTCATGACAAGTATCTTTAAAAATGCTTTAATATACTAAAATTAAGTTTTATGAGTCTGATAGAAACTTTCCAAAAATGTCTAAAGGCCATATGCACTGCAATCTTTAGAGCTTCGTAATCAGATAAATGTGACACTTATTCCTTCATTTGCCTGACAACATCTGGATTCTCAAAAATAGAAAACACAATATAAATTGATTTATTGTCTTGACAAAAATTAATTCAATTGTTATTAAATTATTACTGTTTGCTTAATAAATTAAATAAATCTGAAATGTCTAAAGGCAATTTTATTAGACAAATGAACAATTTATAAGGTGGTTATAATTAACAAAAATATTTTGGTTAAAATTCTGTTTAGGCATGCAGGTTGGCCGAATGGGTTAAGTTCCTGCATATGGCGGTAATGGCAACAGTCATAGTGTGTTGTGTTCGAAACCCAGCCTGAACTGCCGCCACCGCCCTTGTAAGGAGCGCTATATAAATGGTTACACCTCTGCAAAACGGAAGCGCCTCTGATGCTATGTATATGGCGCTATATAAATTAACTACAACAACAATATAATATAAACAATTTTAATAGTTTAAATATTAAATTTGAATCAGTTTAATAAATTTAAACAGTTTAAAATTAATGTAAATTAAAGTTAAAATATATAAATTGTTCAAAGTTGCATTGTAAGGAAGAGTAAATAAAAGTAAATTGCACCTGTAAATGAAAAACATTTCACACTTCCACAAGGTGTCTTCGCGAGAAAGACTTCATCAATTTTTCATCGCAGTTTTTTGGCAGTGTTTGACCATTTTTCACAGCAACAATTGTCACTTGGAGAGTCCATGCAAATTTTATCCTCTTCAACGAAACCCGAGGATGCCGTTTTTTTTTCATTTTATGCGAGCAACTTAATAATACAACTTAATAATTTTTTATGAATCGATGTTTTCAAAGAATTACTTTGTAATGCTTGTTGCATAAATTCTTCAGTTTGTCACTTTGTACTTTAAAGTCTTTGTTTTGTTTTTTTGTTTTTTTTTTAAAGGAGGTCTAAAATTACAAAAAAAAAATCTAAAAAGAACGAAAGTAGAATTCTTGGAATTACGAAGTTCCTTAGTCGAATATATTTATCGTTGGTTCAGAACTGTTGGTGAGAATGTGCTACAACGAACTACGTATCTCGTTAAACCATGGATAATTAATAAATAAATAATAATAGTGTCTAAATCTTTTAACAGGTTCCAAGGTACATCATCACCATCCATGAACTCCTCGCTCACACTCCTCACGATCACGTGGAGAGGAAAAGTTTGGAATTTGCTTTGGGAAGACTTGAGGAACTGTCACAAGTTGGATGGATTAATTAGTTTAAATTTTAATTAAGTAATATTATTATAATTTAAGTCGTAATAATTGGATGGATTAATTGGTTTAAATTTGAATTAAGTAATATTATTAAAATTTAAGTCGTAATAATTGGATGGATTAATTAATCAAAAAATATTACTATAACAATATTACTATAATAAGAAGTCGTAATAATTGAAAGGATATTATTAGTATCGATTTGAAATTATCGATCTTCGAACAATTTCAATCAAAGTTTTTAATAAATCATAACATTCTTATTTGCATGACGATTAAGTAATTAATAATAATATTTGAATGTATAAATTTTAAACTTAAAAAGTTTAAAGTTCTTCTTCAACTATTAAAATTGTCTATACTTATTTCCTAAATATAAAGCAATTTTAGATTTCCTATCATATAACATTAAAAGCATAAAAATATAATTACCAAAAATATTCGACATCTTCTGAAGCTTTGGATTTTCTAAGGATTTTCCAAAGAAGTGTTAACTCATTTGTTGCTGTTTCCTCTTCTTTAAAAAGCGACTTTCGGATTCATGACTGTCCATCATTTGTAGCCTCATCATGCTATCGCCTATCCTCATTACGAACCTATTATGCTCTGCTTTTGGGCGAAACTTTTACAATGCAACTTCATTCAAATTAACCGGAAGTCCCGGAAGTGAAAGATCCGCTTCAATCCGGCATGTTGATCATATTTAATCATATTTAATCATTTTTCATCATATTTAATCATATTTAATCATAATCTCATCACGTTTTATCACACGTGGTCAAAACTCCATTTCCTCAATTTCCATATTAATTTTTCCAAGAAAGATTTAACTGAAGATGATGCGATTTCAATGAAGCCTTACAAATAATATTGATAATATTATTATTACAATACATGATAATATATCATGCGATAAACCAGTAAGCACGATAAAAGCATTAAAATAGCAAAAATAAATAATTAAAGGGCTCTTAGTTGTAATGAGGCAATTGTCTTTTCATCTTAATGAGCGGAGACTTGATTAGACGTGTAAATGACAGATCATGCAAGATGAAGTCAGTGAGACGGAAAACATAAGAAAAAACCTGGCAATTGAAAGAATGATTGTGGAAGGATGTGACATTCTCCTCGATGTTAATCAAACATTTGTCCGACAAGGTTTGAAATATTTTAATCGTTTTAAATAGAAGTGAATTAACCTGACCTTTAGTTTAAATGTTGATGACATTTAAAAAGAACTATAAATTGATAACATTTTTTTTAGTTATCTCATTATTTTAGATAATTAATTTTTAATGTTTAATTGCTATCACAATTATTTGTTGCAAATGGCATTATATTTAAAAACACATTACTAATTAAGTATACGATACTAGTTAAGTTGATTATTAGTGATAAAGTTTAATTAAGTAACAACTGTTCATAACTTATTAACCTTTTTTTTTCATTGGGAGTAACATTTATGTATAAAACGTTACTTAGAATTTGTTGTGCCAACAATTCAGCTTGGGTTGAATCTTAATGAATGCAATTAGTTTATCAGTCAAAACAATTGCTTTGAAGAATTGAAGAGCAATTAAGTTAAAACCTTAGAATTTTATTTCGTCATTCTTTATGGTGGCAATATGTTACTAAATTTTGTTCAGAGACCATAAAGCACAATTTGATACAAGAATGAAACAAATTTTGTTTGTGGAAAATCTTAAAATTTATTTTACGTCCACTATTTTTAATAAGACTTCAAATTGTTTCAAATGCCACTGAAACTGCGCTTTAATCGTGGTTGGAAATCAAAGTTTGATGACAAATGTTGGCTGTTTCAAGTAGTTCTACTCTCAATTATCGGATGGGAATCAATCAAAACATCAGGATGCACTTAACTTTTATCAAAGATTTACAATTTCGAGGGTAATTAAAGGAAGTATATTTTCAAAGATTGACTTAGCCACAAATGAATGATTAAAAGAATAACTAAGTGGGGCTTGCTAAATGTATAGAGCATGATTAAACGATTTTTTACCTTTGAAATTCATGAATGAATCGAATTATTTCTTTTTATGAATGGGGCCACGGCTCTGCAAGATATGTCACGAGACCCAGTTTGCATTTGCTCTTACGAAGCGTCAACATGCCACCGAGAGCTTTCATGAGAACTGCAGGAAACTGAGACGGACGCGATCGACACAAGAATGTCATAAAAATCCAAAGCATATCCGAGTTAGTTAATAACTACCAAACACTTTGTAAGCAATTTTGGGTAAAGCAGCCAGTGACGGTTTTAAGAGTTACTTCGGGCAGTAATGATCGGCGTAGGAAGGCCAACTAGAGCTTATCAAAGCCTAAGATATCGAAAGGATGAACCGTCAGGGACATCCGGCTGATCATAGTGTTGTAAACTTGGCAATAAATGTTTAAAATTATATTGCCGAGAATAATTAGATTTAAATCTAATTATATTTGGGGTAATATTCATTATCTTTTTGTACGTAGTCGTATCTACTTTATGACACACAAAGAGGCCAACAACATCTCAGCACAGCTTTCAGTTCTAAAACTACTTCATATCCTTGATGCACTTACCTTCGATTATTCAGTTCAGTTAACTGAATACTTGCTTAATAAACTTACTCTAAACTTACTAGTTCCCGGACCCCAGGTTATTTCATTGGTGTCAGGAGTGGGATTTCCAAGGGCCATTGTGATTGTCGAGAAACCTTTGGGATTCGTAATCTGGTAAAGTTAAGAGCGGTTAAGGTGAAAGCAAGTAAGATCGAAGGATAAGCTGAGTGAGATCAAAAATGTTCACTATCAAGGTATTGGAAGAGTTAAATGTTTACGAATTGAGGCGAGAACTCAGGGTAAGAAAGTTGGACCCTAAAGGGAAGACGGAAGAACTTATGGAACGGCTTGAGACTTGGATAATCGACAATGGTTATGAGGTGGACGAATACGAATTTGAAGACCATGGCTATATACAATTGTTGGCCAAGCTTGGTGTCGACTTAAGCGAGCAACAGCAGCGAGTGATGAATTTCTTGGCAGAGGAGGAAATTAGAATCAGGAAATTAAAAAGCGCCACAAGTAAACCTATCAAAGAATCTTCGATTCCTGAAATGGAGCTTCAGGAGAAATTAACTGAGGTTTCCTTCGACAAGGCCATTTCTCCCCGAAAATGCCAGGAAAATTATTGAAAGAAAATATATAAAAAGAATCCCTGTCTCAAAGACATCATTTCAAGAGGGGGAGAAGACAACACCTAATTGGATTTTGCCACCCCTCCCCTTCTTGGAAAATGGTGTCCCTGGCTTCAAGGAAAGAGGACATCTATCATTATTGGAAGACTTACATTTTCATAGTTTGGAATTTTTTAATTCTCTTTCGACTCGAAATTAATCAAATTGTTTCGGGACATTTTAAGGAGGTGCCTTTTCCAGCAGCACTTTATTAAAGTCTCAAGAAAATTGCTGTTCTCTTGCAGTTTAAGCTTGAGGCCACTGAGTTCAAATCTCGTCTTGAATTTTTAATTTAAAATAGATCTAGAATGATTAATGCTTCCATTAAAGACCATCTTTTAAGTTTATTATTCAAGTTCATGACTTTCAAGTCTACATATGAATCAAACAAAAATTAAAATCAAACATTCAAATTTAATCATTCTCTATTTAAGAATTTATTTTAAATAAAACGAATTGACAAATAAAAATATTACCTAGCAGTGAAACGTAAAAAAAATGTGCCTAAATTAAGTTAAATCAAATTAAATAAAATAAAAAAAAAACAATGTATCAGAAAACTATCAGAAATTAATGGCAGGGAGTCTGGTACAAATCATGAACGACAAAAATAAATCAACTTTGGGTCGTTTGGGTGCTCCATTCAAAGAGACGAAGAAGGAAACTGTCAGACAGGTCTACCTGTTCACTTACCACCTCATGCTCACCACCAGAGCATCCAATGGCAGGCTGCACCTCGTCAAGGTATGAAATCTTGTCGTGTCAAGGTTGTTATTCTTCAAGTCACGTCATCAAAGAGCATTTGCTTTAATCTTTTTAATCATTTGTCATATTTTTATTGTTGTTGTAATGTTAAAATGTGACAATTATTTTAAATAAAATATAGACTTATAAACAAATGGACGATAATTTATGAAAATAAATTCTTATTTCTAAAAACTATCCCACCTCATACGAACCTGTTAAATCATAAGATTATTTGTGTGGAACAGTTTCTAAATACAAACATATAAATAGGCTTAGCTAAGATTGCCCATTTTGTTTTTTATCCCAGAACTTCGGTAAGATTCCATTGATTGACTGCACTTTGATTGAAGAACCATGGGCTGATGATGACGACTGTGAGAGTTTATTCAAATATTATTTAATATATATTTACATATACATTACTATGTACATATATTATTATTAATATATAACAAAATACTTCTTGGAATAAATTGCAAAAATTAAGCGTTTTCCAAAATTTGTTCTCAGCTTCCTCTTATGACAGCAACTTGAGTCTGGCCAGTCAAACTTCAGCCCATCCGATTCCATCGGAGTACAACAACTTGGATTTCAGAATTCTTGTCGAATCCAGGAATGGACCCCCCCTGACGGTCAATTTGGTGGCCTCAACGATGCAAGAAAAATCGGCCTGGTGCAGCGACATTTCTCAGGTGTTTTTTAAATTGATGAATTGCGCAGATGCTGTTGTTATTACTATTATTAATATTATTATTATTTATTTATTTAATAAAACAACTTACAAATTACTTTATTCAATTAAAGCATATTTAATTAGGCCAATTTAAAGCTTTGATATTTGGCTTAATTTAAAATCTTAAGAAAAAGCGATTGCAACATTGCAGTGCATTGAGAATCTTCATTACAACGAACTTCTTTACTGCACACTCACTGATTCTTCATCCGTTACTCTCCCACAATCAATGAGGTTTTCTTCTATTTTTGCATTTATTCAATTTTGTGTTGTTTAAAAATTATGCCTCTAGTTAGAACATAATTATTTTAAAATATAGCGATGTTGCAATTGTCATTAATTTAAAAAGGACTTAAATGTCACTCACAAAATGTCGATATAATCGAGGAATATCAATTCGAAAACAAACTCTCCAACTTTTCGAGAGCAATTTTTATTTTTTAAATTTAAATTTTTTGGTTGAAAACTTTGATGATGAATTAAATATCTTAATTGCAACAAAAGCCAGATGATATTGTATTTTAATGTTTTGCACATGATATCCGATAAACTACAATTATGACATATTACAATTACTGACTTATTTAATTAAATACAATAATCATTAAATAATTTTAATGCTTTAAAGCAAAGTAAATAATAAATAAATATTAAAATAGCGATTATTCTCATAATTAATTTAATTATTTAGTGTCGATAAATTAACTGTTTCCGTTTCAATTAATTCGGAGTTCGCAATAAATAAATTGTAATTATAAATGATTCAAAAGAAGAATTGAATATTTTAATGCGAAGAGTCGATAAAAACGGAGTACTCTCGAGTGCGCTTATTAATCGAATTCGAGCTCGTAATGGCTTTCCTTTGACTCACCATCCTTCTATTTTCAACTTTATTATTCATTCTTCATTTCACTAAAACTCAATTTACATGTCGATTCAGAAAGAATATATGATTTTCTTACGTTAATATCTTTTATATTATTCAATATTTTAATATATTCATTGCATTTTATGTATTATACGTTTATAGTTGATCATCACTCGCTTGTAAAATTTTCACTTAAATTTTCATTTAATCATTTTCCTTAAAGTGATTTTGACCATCCGTTCATTAGAAGCTACATATTATTGCAGTATTAAATCATGCCTAGAATTTTAATTCTATTGAAAGTGAAGGACAAATTTATGATAAACTTTCAAACTGACAAGGTGATATTTAGAAAAGAGGATTGATTGTCACTGCATTCAAAGCTTTTTAAGACCTCGTGTCTGGCTATAGACTGAAATATTACAAGCCTTATGATATTACTTACCTTCATGATATTACTTACATTCATGATATTACATACTTTCATGATATTACATACCTTCATGATATTACTTATCTTCATGGAAAGAATCTTACACATGGCAGACTTTAAGTAAAATATTTCAAAATCTTAATTTTACTAAATCTTTTCAATGTTGCTGTTTGACTTATCAATAAAATCAATAATAATAATAATGATAAATTACAAATTGCCTAATTTAAGAAGACTGCATTTGATAATTATAAACTTTTTACATCCATCCATGTGGATGTGCTTTCTAAAATGCTAAATTTGACTTTGACTACATTTTCATGAAATGGTTTCAAATTATGAAAAGTTTTTGAGTAGGATTTAGATTTTGAATTTTGAACTAATGTTTTCCAGAAAAGGTCGTGTTACGGGAAAAAATTTTTGCACTTTGAAAAATGCTGAAAATTTTATGAAGATTCACTTTACATTATTCCCGCTTCTGGAGTTGTGGAAGTCATGAATTTTAAAGTCATCCCACCATTAGGTTCAGTCATTCACTGATGTTTCCTTCCATCTAACTTAATGAAACTTCATTAATTCATGGGTAATATATAATTGAAAAATATGTTTTATGCAATTATATAATGTTAGCGAAAGGGCATCATTGACATTTTAACAAACTTTTGTTAATAACTTTAAGTTATTCGCTACATCTGCCACACGTGTTAATGCAACTGTTAAGCACCGTAACATCAATAATAATAATAAAAATAATAGTAATAGTAATAATAATAATATTAATTTTAATAATAATAATAATAATAACAATATCATGAAGCTTTATCAACATCATGAGAAGATTCATCATTGCAATAGCACAATGCATCCTTTATTGAATTTTTTTATTCATAAAATATGTGAGGCCAATGTTTTCCTGACATTTCAATTTACCCAACATTCTTTCAGATCATCATGCTATCCTCCCTGAAATTTTTCTCATCCATCACCATTTTGACACCTTCCTTGGTACCTTCTGATCTCTTTTTTTAGATTTTTTAAAATCACAAACCTTGTCATTGGTTGAATCGACTTTGTGCTTGTTTTTGTGAAGTTCTCATTTTCGGTTTTCGCGTTTCTGTTTTTCATATTTCATTTTTTTCTTGATCCTTCCACAAAATATTTTTTATTAAATTAATTGATATTTAAAATATGTTTAATAAGTACTGCTAAAATATTCGCTTCCATCTTTATTCAAATTTTTGAATAAGAAATGTGAAACTGATTGTAAAGTTAAAACAATTTCAAAAAATGTTTAAAATTCTGTTGTTGAAATTAATTATTAGTTGCATGAAATGACAGATGTGATCCAAAACTCTTCAAGGATGATGTGGACATCAAATTTTCGAGATCCCTTAATTCTTGCAAAGTCCCTCAGGTAAAATTTATCTTCATTACGTCAGAGTTTGTTGTATTTTCTTTAAGAACTTTCGTTTATGAAAATGGAGATAAATTTCTCTGGAAATAATTCACCTTCATTGTAAAACTAGAAAGATAAAACGTTTTCGTCCAAACACGCTATTTCTGCTTGTACACAAGATGGCGGCCCTTTTAGGTGCCACTGATTGAGGATTAAAAGCTTGAAATTTGTACAAAATCATTTTGCTCTATCTGAACGTTATTTCTCAAATGAGTAAAAATCTGAGGCAAGAATTCAACTTCCTTAGCTTATGTGAGCGAAAACATGGTGCTTGCCTGGTTGCAACATGGTTTCTTGGTTTCAGGTGTTTCATTTGTTGGGAAATTGTAAGTAAAAGTAAGCGAATTCTAGCTTTCGATGCTGGTGAAATAAATTGTCCCCTAGGAAGCTTCAAATTGCTGGTGCAAATACGGTGACCATGTGGATTATCTTGTTCAATTTATGCTTGTGACTGCTAGAGAAATACTTTTAATATTTTTCTAATAAAAGGTAATATAAACTAGTCATAAGGTAATATAAAGTAATCATAAGGTAATGTAAGCTAATTGGATTTTCTTGATGCATGCCAAGTGGAAGTAAAACTCGACCGACGCACGTGACAAACCAATTTGTGATAGGGCATCCTAGACATAGGACACAAACATTTTTTTAAAATTAACTGTGGTAACTATCATTTAATCATTATTATTATTAATTTAATTGCTAGTTCTTTTATTTAAACTGAGTTTAATCGAAATAATGGATCAGATTCGACATGCTTCTGTTGATCGCCTCTTGGACCGCCTGACAGATCTGAGATTCCTGAGCATAGATTTCCTCAACACCTTCCTACTGACCTACAGAGTTTTTACCACTGGATCCATGGTTGTTGAGGCTCTCAGGAATGTCTACAGAAATCCTGAGTATGGAAATCTCGACTCAATACACTCCGCTGCACAGGGAGCAAACAGGTATTAAACATGTTAAGGCATTAATGAAATAAATAGGTATTAAGAGGATTAAAATATTAAACGCATTTGGGTATTTATGGAACAAACAGGTATTAGGCATCGCACATTCTTAATAATCTAGATCTAGTTTGTCAATACTATTTCTAATTTGTAAGTTGAAATTGACTGAACAAATTTCACAGACAGTCTTCTGACAACGACGATTCAAATGAGTCGAGTCCTTTGTCGGGAGAGGGCGCACCAGAAAGTTACAGGAGTCAATGTGAAATTTGTCCACAAGCTCATCACAGAGTCTCTGTGGCGTCAAAGCAGTCAGGGAAGACAAGTTTAAGAAGCGAAGGTCCAAAAAAGGGCGTAACCTTTGAGGATGATGACCCGACACAAAAGATTGAATTTCACCATGCTTTCCATGGTATCTTGGTTAATTTTCTCGTATATCAATCAACGTAGATTGTTAAATCTAATTGAATATAAAACGGTTTTGTATTTGATTTAATTCAGCAGCTCTGAACTTCAAAAGTGTTTAGTTAAATGTATATGCTTATAAAGTTAGTCACATCATTGATTAAGAAATTAATTCTGTATTCTTTTTCGTACAATAATAAAAACACGTAGATTACTTTTTTTTATAATTTTTCGTAAAAAAAATATTATTCTAAAATGCTGCAACCAATTTGAATCACTTCAAAGCATACGATCAACACGAATTCGTCGAGTCCTTGAAGTCAGATGGATTTCTTCTTCCCCGACCACCGAAACTCGCCCCAATAGCATCGTTTGAAACGCTCTCTGAGAGCATAGACTTGCAACTTGATGACTTGGGAGAGTTTGACGTCAAAGGAGAAACAAAAGCAAAAGATGATTTTGTGAGATATCAGTTATTCACTTTTCAGAGAATATAAGGTTGCCGAAAATCTTTTTTTTTTTGTTGTTTGAAACTTTTTTTAAATCTTTTAGAAAAATAACCAAATTATGTTTGCAGGTCATTCAAAGGCCATTCAAAGAGCAAGTTACTAAAAGTGGCCTCATGCCAAGCACTAATCTCCAACACGCCGTTTCAGTTCCTGAAATCGTCGGAATCCATGAAGATGGTTCGAGTGATTCTTCCATTAGGACCTCATCACCTTTCCACAATGCCATGTCTCTTCTCAATATCCCTGAAAAATCATATTCAGTAGTCAGAGGTTCCTCTTCCACTCTAGTTCCATCTCCTCAGTCTCCAGGTCGCGATGAAAGGAGAATGTCAAGCCAGGAAGACAAAAAGAAATGGAAATCGTCGCTGAATAATTTGGAATTAAAAATAATTTTCGATAACCTTCCTTCCGAGGAAAGAGATAATTCTGCAAGAAACAGGTTAATTGGAGCCATTCCACCATCTGTTTCTCCTTTGTATGCTTCGAGATCGCACCACCTGAGAAACAACGTCTTGACACCTACTTGCGACAAAAGCATATCAATCATCTCACCTCATCGTCTCCAGAAATCTCAAGAATTTTTCTTCACTTCCACAACTAGAATGCACCATCAACTTGATGCACTGGCTTTATCTCCGGCCTCGAGTCCCACGCACGGAAGAAGTTCATCGTTCAATCTGCTGAGGAGACCCAGATCGACTTCTCCTTGTTTTTTCGACTGGCATGTCACTGCAGAACCACCCTTGATTCTTGATCAAGTGGGTCAAAAATCTGCAGAGATAAAAATAGAACGAAGTGACGAGATTTTCCAAAAAGAAGGAAATGGGTTCACTTACGGCGGAACGGACAGCAGCACGAGCGATGAGGGCGACGTCTGCGGAGTGAAGAAGTTTTATGAAGACGTTTCAACGAGCAGCAGCTCAGTGACTATTCAGTCGTCAAAGTCATCAATTGTGTCACTGACTAAGACAATCCAACACTTTGCAACACAGCTTCTTCCCAGTTCATCGCCGTCAAAAAACGGACATGCCAGAATTGCTCCTCACTCCCTTGAAACAAGTGCCCCAAGATTGGTGGAAACCCACTTGCCGACGAGAAAAACTTCCAAAATCGAGATCTCTCCGGCCACAGCATTTATCCAGGTTCCAGGTCCTTCGAAGGCGTTGGGTCCTTGTACTCATCCGAGATCTGCTTCTACTTCGGCAGCCTCCGGGAAGCCTCAGAGACAACCTCATAAAGTTGAAGGCCATTCCAAGAGAGAATCAATGCCCAACATGCAATCGAGTTGTTACCATCCTCAGCACCATTACACTTGTTGCCGCCATCACAGACAGTCGTTGGCAACGACGCCGATTCATCCTAAAGAATCGAGACAGAGTTCCATATCCATTAAACCGAGAGCAGGTGACTGTAACATGATGCTTGTGTTAGTGGTGTTACTTTACGTATTGATGTTAGTGGTAATAATAGGGGTTGAATAACAAAAGAATTAACAGCAATTATTTCAAACTAATCAGGGATTCTCATCTCGCTGGAAGGGCCTCATATTATTATCTAATAAAATAAATACAATGTTTTGAAATAAATAATAATAAATTTAATTCAATAACGATAATATTAATTAATTTTTCCTGCAAGTGGAAACTAATTTTTAACTTAAAAATATGTGATTTTGATATAGAGTTAATAATATTATTACACATTGCTTTGTCATAGTTAATTATGATTTTGTTATTGTAAAGTTACTCTAAAAAATAGGTATAATTTTTTTATTATATCTATCATTGGCAACAGAACATCAATAAAAAGTGAAATGACAAAAACCACATTTAACTAAATGCGATCAGATGTATTTTGGTTTAAATATCCCTGGAAGACTGTTAATTTAAAGATTGAATTTGCGGTAAACTAATAAAGCATTCCATCTGTCAGCAAAGTACAGCATATCAGAGCTGGATCAACCTCCGTGTTGTCTTTCAGCAAGAAGCAGCAGTTGCGCCACAGTCCCTGAAGGACTTGCTCCACAAACCAAAGCAGGCATCGTAGTAACTTCATCAAGAGCTTCCAAAAGAAGGTATTAATTTCAATTTCTTCTCTGTTTTGATTCAAAAGTTAGAAAGTAATTGACAAAGTAGCTAGTTCATTTTATTGAAAGGTTTTAACAGGTAATTTGGGAAGGTTACGTAAACGGAAAAGTTTTCATGTTCCATCTTTTTCCATCATTCCAGGTCAAGTTCCACGGCAGCTGCTGTTGCTTTTGCTGTAGCCACAGCAGGTTCTGCCAGCATCAAGGAATATACTCTCAGGTCTTTGGGTCTCTATTCAAGCCAAAGTCGGTTGCTTTTCATATATTAATATAAATGCAATGTGATAATGTAAATATAATATACAGTGAAGCCCACTTATCTCGACCTCGGTTAACTCGCCAACACTATTAAGTCGACGTTTTTAAAGTGGAACCGCCAATTACCATCTTTGTCTTATCATTTTCTCATCGGTTATATCGATATTTTTATGTCGCCGAACCCCGATTTCTCGAGCGCGATAGAGAGCTGAATTCGCCACTTTTCATCAGTTATCTCGATCCCCGTGACTAATCGTGACTTTGAACTGGAACCGCCAAATTCCCAATTTGTTGTAGCATTTTCTTAACGGTTATGTCGATTCATTTATGTCGCCAAACCCAATTCACCCTTATTGATTCTGTCTGAGGGGTCTAATAAGCTAATCTATTTTTTCTGATCTATTGTTTCGTTCCAAAAAAGTCTGGAGGTGTTAAGAGAAAACTGTGCAATCAGTCAGTGGAGAGAAAGAATGAAATCATATTGCAGCTAGAAAAAGGAAACAAAACCGACAGACTTTTGCCGTCAGCATGGCATTCCAGCAAAAACCATTTCAGAATGGAAAATGAAGGTCGACATGATAAAACAAATGTATGAGAAGTTTGTCTGTCTTTGATCCAGCAAGGTAAAAACTTAGAAGGGCTGAGCACAAAGATGTCGACTAAATGTTTCTATGGTTCCCAAATTCGCGTTCAACAAAACTTCCCATTGACATGGGAGATTTTGTGAGCAATCTTTATGTTTGCAATATAAGACAAAATAATTATAAAGGTTTGTAACGAGAATCGGCGGTGGTTCTTATTGCGAATCGGTAAATCTCTGCTGCTAGTCAATATGTCCATATGTCGCCTTAATAACATTGTTGCAGGATAATATTCTCATATTTGCCATCATATTTGCCATCACCACTCACATAATTATCGACGTTATCATCGTCGTCATCACCACTACCACTATCGCCATCATCATCATCATCACAACCGTCACCACCATCACCATCATCATCATCATCACAACCGTCACCACCATCACCATCATCATCATCATCATCATCAGATGAGTGAAAGTGGTTTTACAAGCTCTCCTCCTGCTGCTTCTTCATTGTGATTCATGGATGGATCCAATGGTCACGTAGCCACCAGTCACGTGATCTTCACCTGCAGTTTGACTGCAACGGCGACAACGACTGACTGCAGACATTTCGAGCGGACATTAACAATGTTATACGCCGTTGCCATGGTTACCTCGTTGCCATGGCGAGGGAACGTCCAGAACGATATTTCAATTTTCTTGTCTCTTATTCTTCTAATTCCATGCATCGCATGATGATGATGATGATGATGCCGGAGGATGAGCAAAAATGAATGAATGAATTAAAGCATTCTAACAATGCACCAGTCGACGATGAATGCTAATTACTGCAAGAAAATGTTCCACCGGATGACAATTGGATGATGGTAATGATGATGATGATGATTATGATGACGACGTCATTTTAATAATTATTATCGCTAATTTCTCAGGAATAGTAGATAAATATGAATTTATAGATTAAGAAAATAATTAGTAAAATGATAACATACTTACTTCTAAGAATACTTAATTTATCAAGAATTTTACACCGGAAAAAAGTTGAAATCCATGGCTTGTGTTCATCACAAGTTTACAAAATAATTTATTTGGATATTTCAAATGACAATCATAACCCGAGTCATTGACAACATGACAATAGCGATGATGGCGATGGCGTTCATGATACTAGCAACTAGCAGCAGAGATTTACCGATTCGCAATAAGAATGCTCCTAGTTGGTTTACATATGCCTTTTGTTGTTAGCATACATTGTATGCTATATATATATATATATATTGCTGTTATCAATATCAAATATCAATAGCTGTTGTGTAAAAAAAAAACATGTGCAGGATTAATTTTATCGCTACCCATGCCCTCAAGCAGTAATGGTTCAAATTACATCTTCACAAACTTGAGCAAAAACAATTCTAAATAAAAACTGCACTACACCGAAATGCCTAACACGCATGGAAATCTAAACCTAAAATCACTCTATTTAACACTAAGAACCTTAATAAATAGAATGACACTGAAAACCTTTGCAAATAGCTACAAAAAAAGTCCTTTTGTACTCTAGATAACCTTTGTTGTGGAATCCACCAACTATTAAATAGTTATTTTTTTAATCATTTAATCTATGTTAGTAAACTTGATTCTTAATAATAGTTTTATTTATAAATAACTAGCTGTGGAAATACATTTTGAACAGATGCTGCAGAACTGAAACAATTCATTGCCAGCAGAAAAAGGGAATCAGTCATCAGTACTTTTGCCACCATGAGAGTGTTGAACGTTCTTAGGCAGTGGGTTACCAAGCATTACAAGGTATCATGGATGCGTTAATTACAAAGCTAATAATGGCATGTTTGTATTCTAAAAGCATTTATCATGATAGGTGACAAAATTTAACTCTTATATAAAATCCTTAATTTGCAAACAAAGTCCTAAAACACCTAATACAGCGCCTCTGAGTTTGATATGAAATATAATTTGAAAATAATGACGAAACTAAAGAAGCATTCAATACACTTTTTAGAAAAAAAACATATTCGTAAATAATAAATAATTTTAATCAATCCAAAATATCAGGATTTTGAGATGGATCGGAATTTAAAGGAAAATGTCAATGAATTGTTGGAGGAAATGATGGCAAACTCTAACCTGCTTCCAGTGGAATACAAAATCGCTAATGCGGTGTCAATGGCACTCAACAAGGAGGAGAGTCAACCTAATCAAAGAGAAACTTTGGCCATGATTTTGACTCCTCCTGAGGTAGTCTTCTAATGATTTAAATCTTTTTAATTTATTCCAATTTTGTATTTCAGTGATTTAAATTTTATAAATTATTCGAATATTAAAGTGTCGAAATTATTTTTAGAAAAAAAAAATAAGTTAATTTGAATGTAAACATTTACTTAAATAATTAGGCAATTTTTTTTTATTTTGTATGTATTTTTGCTAATATTTTTATATTATATTTATATTTTTACTTATATGTACAACACAAGTGACATTTGTCAGCTTGAGAGGCGGACAGCCATTTACATGGAGCTATTCCAAATTGATCAACTTGCGAATTAGTTGCGAACACGTCACAATTCAAATGCTGTCGTCGAAAGCGATATGGCAATCGAATGAGTCTCCTGCACGAGAAGGAAGTATCAGGACCTCAAGTTGTTCTGTCGATCGCCTCCACCCCAGTTTGCCTACAGCGGTCATGAAAGCTCTCATGGCTTCTTCACGTCGTCTTAATATATGCAAACTGGTCCTTATAATTTCTTTGCAGCGGCAGCCGGAGATAGAATTTTTCGGTACTCGACCGCGGGCCTTTTCGCGGCCGCGGTTTGAAAAACTCTTGTTCGAAATTTTATTGGAAAATTTCTAAATCATCGCTACATCAGGGTGGCTCTTCGAACTTTGAAAACGTTCAAATTGGGTTCCAATTTAAAAAAAAAAATATTCAGACCAAATATGAGGATTTGACAATATTTAGAAGTCAACAAATTATTTTCCATCACATAAGCGGCACGCTAGGATATGCTGTTCTGACGTTTTGAAAAAATAACTATCGAGTTAAATGATCATTAAGCCAAAGATATGGTTTGATGATTACGATCTCTTTATCATTTTAAGCCAAGAATTCAGAATAAGTTAAATAAAAGCGTTTATTTTTTTAACAACAAATATGTTTATTCAGGAATTGTCCGAAGATTCATTTGATACCCTTGCAGCACTTGATGTTGCAGAACAGATGACATACCTTGACCACAAGATCTTCATGAACATTAGCGTCGAGTAAACTATAAAAAGTCGTTGTGATTTTCGTTAATGTATTTATTATTATATTAGTATTAATATAGTATATTTGTACTAAGGTCGCAGTAATTAAACCTTAATAACAAAATATACATTCTCACAAACATTTGGTGAATGAAATGTAGGGAACTATTAGGACAAGCGTGGATGAAGCTTGAAAAATCCAGCAAGGCTCAGAATGTTTTACTGGTTACTAGGCGCTTCAACGAGGTTACTATTACTCAAATTTAAAAATTTTCTCAAAATTTCTAAAGTTCTTCTAAATTTTTAATCTTAAATTGTGCAATTTTCTCTCAAGTTTTTGAATATTTATCACGCAATTAATGCTCCTTTCTTCTCATCAAGCTTACTTTTATTTTAGAGAATTTATTTCTTTGGACTTTTTCTTTGAACTTATTCTCCTTTTTTTCCAAAATTGACTTTGTGCTTTATATTTAAAATTTATTTTGAAGTGAAAATTCTGTTTTTATTGTGGTCCCTGACTTTCGTTCTACTGATTTAAAATTCTTAGAATGTTCTCCTGCAATGTCTTGTCAAGTAAAGTTTCAAAGTAATTTGTGATTCGCTTCATTCATAATACATTCTGCAGCTGTTTCTGTTTTATGTTCGACAAAGGAAAACTTCGCATCTAAGTAATTCACCTTGATCTTCTTGCATTCAAGCGAGATTAGGTCTGAGCTTTCTAAATTATTTACATTACTTTATGTTCCCCTGGGAGATTAATTATCAGAACGAAAAGTAAGAAAACTAAATAACATTGTTTAAGTACCTTGACTTAATTTAAACCTGAGACCCCTTTGTTGAAATAATATTTCTTACAAAAAGTTACGTAATAAAATAATAATTTTTGTGAACAGGCCAGCAGATTGGTGGTATCTGAAATAATCAGGAGGCAAACAGTGGCAGAAAGGGTAGCTTGCATAGAGAAGTGGGCTGCAATAGCAGACATTTGTCGTTGCATCAACAACTTTAATGGGGTTCTTCAAATTTGTGCAGCATTCGTTAACAGTTCTATTTATAGACTTAGAAAAACTTGGGAAAAGGTTCCAAAACAGGTAATTGAAAATATTATATCATTTTTCATTTTCACGTGCATCAAACCTGTTTTTAATAGGAAGAAGGTAATGTGACAACGTTGAGAACGTTTTGTATAAATCAAAACGATCTCTTGATGAAATGCTGATGTTTGCTGCATTAATCGAAATTTTAAATTTAAATGATATTATTATTAGCAATACTTTAGTAAGCTAGGTTAAATTGTTCTATAAAAATAATAAACAAAACAATAAGCAAAAACAGTGCAATAAATCGATTCGATGATCCTATAAGTATTATTTAACCTCATCATCAATCAGTTGAATCCCTTAAAACTATTAACATACAATTTGTCATTTAATCAAACTGTTGATATAAAAAGTGTTATTTATCATCCATTTTTAGACCAAACAAATGATCGACAAACTCCAGAATTTAGTTTCGGCTGATGGAAGGTTCAAAAACATGAGAGACGCTCTCCATAGGTGATGACATCTTTTAAATTATTTTGATCGCATTTATGATTGGAACGCAATACGAAATACAAATCAATACATTTATTCTCTTATCTTTTGCCTTCTCATCATAGCTAGTGAAAATTGACTAGAAATGATAAAGTATATTTATTTATTTGATTATAGTCCTTTGCATAACTGAGATGATTTGGGGCTAGAAATGATAAAGCAACCAGTGGCGAATTTAGGGGGCGGGGAGGGCATGCCAATAAACTTTGTCCTACACGCTATAATGCATATTCTACAAGTTCTACTCGTTAAACTTAATTGGAATTTTGTTGTAGTCTTGTGTACAATAAAATGATGTTATGTACGAAATTGAGTAATATTGAACTTATTTTCAACGGGTACCATTTATATAGAGCCTTATTATAATAATCAGCTTTTGTGGTTCTTGTAATAAAAATTATTTATTGGAAGAATTCCTGGTAAACCTTGAAAAACAACATCAAAGGCATTTATCGTTGAACCTTGGCCAAGTTAATGTAACTCAACTGTATATTAAGCTATTTTGATGAGTTTTATGTTTTGACGTTTTGTAGCCTGGCTGTTTTGATCGGGCATTGTCATTTTCTCTCGATTAACATCGTAAAAATCGTTATCATTAAATATGTCAAATAAAAGACGAATAAGCAAAATTCCAGCAGAGACAATAGTTTACAATTTTGGTAGATTAGGTATATAAAACTTTTAATTTGAATAAATTTGAATGTAAAATACATGAAATAATTTTGTTAATACAATTTTATAATGGTTCAAATACAATAAGCAACATGGCTGTGAAATATCCGCCGTAGATTTGCCACTGAAAGCAACACTTTTCAAGCTAAACATTTTTATCCTATGTTTAGGTGTGATCCACCTTGCATACCATACCTGGGTATCTACCTCACAGATCTTTCCTTTATTGAAGAAGGAACTCCAAATGTAACCGATAATGGACTCGTGAACTTCTCCAAAATGCGAATGGTAACCCATCCAATAACTGTAGTCATTGCATAATCAATTAAAATTCATAATAAGTGCTTATTTAGCGAAAAATTTTTTGTTAACCTTGCTTTAAAAAAATAGCATTTTTTTATTTGTGTAGCATCTACGCTCACCGATGTGCAATCATTGCAGACATTTTAATATGAATTATTATGAGCAAAAAGAATTCCTCATATTTAACAAATTCTGCCCACAAAAGTTAATACAAAGGAGCCCAATAATTTAATCTTTATCTTTATAGATCGCCCATGTGATTCAAGAAATTGAGTCCTTCCAGCAAACTCCCTACAAGATCGAATTCCAGCAAAGAGTGAGTGCATTATTATATAAACTTCAAAAAATGTGGTTTCTGCCTTTAATGAATTGTTATATTTTGATTGCAATCATCCTCTTAACAAAGCTGAATTGTTCCCATCATTGCAATCATTTAAAACTCTGCAAAGGTGGCAAACTACTTATTGGATACCAGGCGACTCATAGAGGATGACCAGACATTTAGATTTTCTCTTCAAATCGAACCTCGCCCAATGCGAATGTCAATTCCTGGACTGGGACTCCTGGGTTAAAGTTCAAACTCCAAATATCAATCCATCCCCATATTTTACTTCAATTCCTTTTTGAACGTAGAATTGTGATTGTGAGTTGCAAATATCTCATAAAACGGTTTCCGAATATTTTCATGGCTGTTTAAAAATGCTCAAAAATTTATTTTTTGGAACATTTTCCAGTTTCATTGTGTTTCAATTTTGACAGCTTTTTCCTTCAATCGCATGTTTCGTGCAGCAATTTTAAGTCATCAACATTTCAATTTGTCCCCAAACATTGATAAAGTGAAATATCATGCATAAAAACATTCAACGTAAAATCCTCCCTATCGGAATTTAGAATACTGTGCTGGAACTTCCAGTAATTTCTACATAAGTCTTGTATTAGGGGCAAAAATATGTCCTTACTTTGCTCTTAAAAGTGTCGTAAAAATATTCCTTATATTCCTCGATATTCCTTCACAACGAGATATAATTATTTTGGTGGTTGTTTATTTTTTCCAATTTTTTACAGTAATAAAAAGTAGAGTTGGTTGGCACGATAAAAATTGTTGTCGGGAGGTGTTGAGCAAAATTAGTTGAAATTTACAAACAATTCGAAAGTTTAACTCGATGTTAAAAGTTCACGAGAGCGAGTTATTAAAGCTCTCAAACTGGCCGATGTGATTTATGAGAGCGTCGGACATTTGCTTTCGGGTAGCCATGATGCCTCGAATTTTGGAGACGTAGTTGTGGAAAGGCTACAAAATTGTAAGCATCATTAAATAATTACATCAGCTAAATGCATACAACCACCTGATTACTACCTACTGACTGAAGTTTACCGAAGATATGGGAAAATAATTCAAGAATTTTAATATTACTGCTGGTTAATTATTACTTCATGTATACTATTATTACTACCACGTAAAAGTATTACGACTACCATTTGTCCAGTGCGGAGTTTCATGAGGAGATCGATTTCTTCCCTGCACAGCTGAGTCACGGAGTCGAGATGTTTTTCGTGAGCATTTACAAGCAGAGACCTTCAGTAAATGGAATATCAATTATTCATGCTCTAAATGAAATATATTAATCAAGCTTTAAATTGTATATATTTATCACTACACCTCTATTAGAAGCAATAAATATAAATGAAATTAATTGATAATTTAATGAGTGTCAATGTTTAATAACTGAACTGAAAAAGCAAAAAGTAATAAGGTCTTTGCCAGATTTAAAGAGAAGGGATAATATTAATAGTAATAATAATAATAATAATAACAACAACTGGTCTCAAGCCAAGAGTCTTGAAAGTTAAGTAATTAATAATAGTAACTTATAATCTGACCAAATTACATACTTTGGAAATGGATGCCTCATAATTAAGAAAAAAATTGATCAAAATATAAAAGATATTTTAAGATAAACATCAGAAGTTTTACTGTAACTTTTCACACAATGAACAACCTCTGGCATCTTGATCAACAAACTCGTTGATACATTTCAAATTATCTTATAAAACAAAATACTATCAAAAGTCAACAATGATATCATCCTTTCAGTTAAAATAATTTTGAACAGCACTTCATATAAAGAATATCAATTATTCATTTTACTTTTAGGGTTGTGGATAATAATGTAGATTGAGAGCTACTAAAATGCATACTGATAAAAGTATGATGACATTGTGAGCCTCAAGCAACAATTACAATATATTATTTATAGGTACATATTTTATGTATTTCTAATCTTGGCATTCGTTGTTAATAGAAGGCATGGTGCGCGATGCAACAAAAAGTATCCAAAGAGCACTTACTCGCTGTTCAGCACATAATTTATTGGAGATGAAGGATTGATCGCATTCTGTCCGTCGACGATCGAATTTGAAGCATTCAACGAGGAATCGACTTGAAAATCCCGATTATTTGATATTTCATCGCTTTTCACCGGCAGGCTCGTGAAAGCATCTTGATAGAATTTCCTTGAAGCATCACTGGATGTTATTTCAGAAGATTCTGCCTTTTCTGGCCCATTGTCTGGCTGGTTGGCAAAATTCTCCTGATCTGAAGGTTTTTGGGGCAATTCATTACTTTTATCAACGGAAGGCTTCTTTTGGGAATTCAGAGGCAGAGATGATCCTCTTTCCTTGGAATCCATTTTGTGCTTTTTTCTAACGTCCGTTTTGCTGTCGCTTAACTTGGGACTTTTTCTGCGATTTTTATCATGAGGAGATTTTGGTTTGGCCATGTGCGAGCTTCGGAGCAAGAAGACAGTCTGAGAGTCTTTGTGATCTTTGATTCGATAACCTTGAAGTTTTTTTAGAAAAATCTGAGGATTAGTGCCAAAGAAATTGGCAATTAATTTTGTTTCCCTTTCCGGAACTAATTTCTCGTATTTGTAGTTTTGGGAACTGCCGGAACGACTCGGCTGAGACCGACAATTTCTTTCGACCGTCAAGGACTTATCAGACTGAGGACACATGAATGCACGGTTGTCGCACGGATTCCTTAACTTCGTCCCCTTTCGGCTCGACGTTTGATTTTCTGCGACGACCTCTTTTCGGGAAAGCTTTCTTTCTTTTTCGAGATGATCGTTACATATTTCATTCCTAAACCTTTCAACTATATCTGGGTAAAGATTAGAATTTTTCTCATTTTCTTTCATGACATTCTGAGAGAACTTTGGGGGATGGTCATTTGAAAAAGTAGATGATACTGTTTTTGCTGGTGTTGAAATAAATTTCATATCTGCAGGTGAAACATTGGAAGGAGACCCTATCTCCGTATTGCTCGTGCTCGAGGCATTTCCAATGTGAAAGAGGAAGAGCGGAGAACGAATGATCGTCGTGGACAAAGAGGGGCTGTCGTTGCGAGATTTTGAGCCTTGGTCGAGCATCGGTTTAGAAGGAGGCGGAGGAGACGGATTGGAGTTCGATGGAAAAGAATTCTCCAAATCCTTGAATTTCTTCGGATTAGACTTCATTTTTTGCTGCGATGCCTTTTTAAGTTCCTGTACTCTGTAACAAAAATAATTAATTAAAATGTAACTTTTAACAATTAATATTAATAGAAACACAATATATAAACCAGGGACAACAAACAATAACAATAGTTGAAATATAAATTGATGTGCCAAAATCATTCAAATGACTTCCTAAAAATAAACAAAGTAACATTTTCTTAAAATACTTTAATTCACTCAGCAAGAAAATCCTCTTAGTGGCCAATCGATTTAAAATGATGCTTTTGGAAATTGGTTTTTAGAAATATTGGGTTTCTAAGTATCCAGTTTCTAGTGTTAGCACTTTCTTTCTGAAGTCAGTTCCTGGTCTTTTAAACATTCTTTGTGATACTATCCTGTCCAAAATGCATACAATCAGCAACTGTTTTGTATAGCTCCTTGACATAATATTCTGCGTTGAATTCACTACAATAATGTCCCACTAGCATTCATTTCTCTTTCAGCTAAAATTTTCATTTTCTCATGATTCAACTTTATGCCAAAAAGCAACAAAATTCTCAAGACATTTCTAATCTTGGGATTTTGTCTTTTTGACTTTTGGGCATTTGTTATTTTACAGTATTCAAAAATTCTGATCATTCATTCTTGAATTGAACGCCAATATAGAAGCAAATACAACCAATTTTGACTTTTGAAAAAGGTTGGAATGAAAAAGATGATTCTAAAAATCAAATTTGTGACCAAAATCTCTATAAAAAAAATATTGCAAACAACCTATCTGCATATCTCAGAGTGTTTAATGTGTTTTCACAGGCTGACAATGTCGGAGAAATATTGGCAATCATGACTGTCTGACAGTTACCAGAAAAGGATTCCCTTAAAATGTGGGTAAGTTTGCTCTGACGGTATGGTGTATAACTTTGCTCCTGGTCTAAACTTCTTATGCATTCCTTCAGCTGCCAAAATAAACAATAAATGAAATGGCACCGAAAATAATGAATCTGCGACAAAAATTCATGGCAGAACTAACGGCCAATAGACTTTGATTGATTTCTGCTCCTTCGTAGCGAGTTTGTTTGTTGCACATCATGGCATCGGAGGCTCGTTCACTTCCAGCCAGGTCAATAAATGTTAACCTAAATCACGCAATTATCAGTTAAATGCAGTTAATGATGTAATGAAGATATAAGTTAAACAATGTCAATATGATGTAAGATCAGGCAAATCAAGTGATGGTAATTATAATTATAAAATATAAATATAAATATTAACATAATTAAACCAATTACTTATTAACCATTTGTTATCCAATTTAGTATTAAGTAATTGATCCTTTTTTTTATTTTTAGTCGGTTGTTATTGCATTGACAATTGAGAAGCATTCTTAGTCCAACCTTCCAATGCGTTTATTGGTTTCGGTGGACCTGACATCCAGCTGGAGAACCGCATGCGACCTGGAAGAGACTGGATTGACTCCTGAACTTCCCTTACTTCTGTGGATCCTTCCAAAATTGATAATCTGCAATCCGGGCATAAATATACTTTTAAGGAATTTAAAAAATTTAATTGGGGGATATTTAGAAATATCTTATTTTATTATTTTATCTTATTAATAGCTTTAATTAAAAACCAATGGTGATTAAAAATCACTTAAACTGAATTTTATTTTATTAAGCTTTGTAGCATTATTTGCAAATAAGAAATCCACAGACATGAATGAGCGATCTGAGATCTGTAGCATGTGTCTCCATGAGTCCTGTCACGCACACCTGCTTGTTGTGTTTCTCCATCAGCACCAACCTGATCGAAAGCAGACGAACCCACATTAAAGTAACTTAATTATGAATGTTGTCACTGTATTTTCTAAGTTGAAAGTATTTGATACTTTCAAAATTGTATTTAATAAAATTTTACTGGATTAATGAACAGGTTATACCTCAAAAATGATGACATGGGATTTTAAGTTACAAATTGATTGAATTCGAAAACAATTTTCAAATATGAATATATAATAATAACAATCATAAATTACTTTTTTCTATTGTTGAGGAGGTCAAAGAGTTGGCCGCAGTAGATTTCATAGAAGCTGACCCATACATTAGCATCTCCACTTATTTGGATGGATTCAAACAAATCTCTTCCGGCCAGTTGATACAAACCTAAAGCACACAAAACTATTTTTAAATATGAATAATAGCAATAATAAAAGCAATTAATTTATAAGGTGCTCAAAATTGCACAGTATTCCACTGTAATTTGTCTTACACTGTAAGACAAATGAATAAACAATGATATCATTTCAATTTAAAAAAATCATAAACTCCAACATTTAGCAATTAAATGAGCTAATAAGCTAATTATGTTTTGGAACTCCAAGCCTGATTCATCCAATCATCCACAACATTTGCTTGCTTCCAAACCTGCATCCCAGAACACAACTGATTATCATTCCTTAAGCTATTAAATAGCTGATTCATTTGAATTTCTTTACATTATCTCTTTCTTGTATGCATGCCACTTAATTTTAATTTTATTTAATCATCCCACTGCATGAATTTTGTGGTGCTTTTCCAAAAGGGACAGTCAGCTCACGTTTAAAGGTATAAATAAAATAAAATAAATAAATAAATAATCTGTAAGGATGAAATTAAAAATCATGGATAGAAATAAAAAGCACCAGGATGAGACTTGTCTCCAATTAAAGTGTGAGTCTTTCCAGCTCCAGTTTGTCCAAAAGTAAAACATATTGCTGTACCTCTGGAAAACAAATTTAGTTATAATTCAATCAACAAGAAACTTTAAATAAATAATGAACACATTATCATTTTTTCTAAAGAAATTGTGGATTTCTCTTGTAATAACTGCTAATTGATGCTAATAATTATTGGAGTTGTAAATGGATCACTGACATTTCTCTAATTTCAGTACTGCAAGAATTCTTAATAATAAAATACCACAAAATACCTTTTAAGCACAAAGGACACGAGAGGCTTTATTGTCGACTTGTAGACGTCCACGTTGGTATTTGTCTCATCAAAGACTTCGTCAAAAGTCATAACATGCTTACAAATGAAGATAAATATTCAATTATTCCCCAAGCTAGTCTCACACTAATTTAGGTAATTTAGCAAACTATTCTTGAGATTCTTAATAAAACAGAAATATTCCTCAGTATTGAATAACCATGTTCTTAAAACATTTATTAATATTTCCTTGAAATGAAAATCTTCAAATTAGAAAATTATTCAAAAATACTCTCACAACTCTTTTTCAAAATATTTAAACCAAATTTTGCAATGAAGTGAATGATTTAATCTTAATAGTTCTCCTCAACTCCTGGCAAAGAATCTACCAGTAAAAGTTTCTTTTTCTCCAGGAAGTAGATCTAATGCTTACAGAATAGTTGTGTTACAATGGACTTACTTAATGGACCAGAGATGGCTAGTTTGAATCATTCAACAAAAGAAGTACTACAAACTTAATAACATAAAATTTCAATTTTGGATGATAAGATTCAGGATGTTTTTGAGATTAACAATGTGCCTATAGAAACTGTTGCAGATTGCTTTCAATCTCTGCAGTCATTTTTATCAGAATGACTCAAGGAACAAGATGAAATCACATTGGAATAAAAGCAATTTCCAAAGAACATTATTTTAGGAAAGGATGAGTTTGCAAAAACTTCTGAAATTTCAAAAGGTTATAAATTATCCAATAAATGGCACTGATTAACATTTTCTTGAGTATTTATTAAGCATGTCCATGGACACTCTCCATGCAATGCTTGAATGTCCATATTCACAAGTTTCATTTTATTATAGGTACTCAAATAAAGTTATTAAAAAAATAAAATTATGGAATTGGTTCTTATTATTAATAGTATTAACAATAATTATTAACTATAATAATAATTCTTTGTAAAATTAAATGTAATTAACTAAGTAATATATATATGACACCTGGTGGATATATCTGGTGAGATTAAGGGCTGTCTTTTGTTCCTGTAGGACGACTGTGTTCTTACCCTTGATGACAACAACATCAGGGTCGTTGGAGTTGATTTCTCTGGCATTCCTTGGCCTTTTCCTCACACAGACTTTCACTTTATCAGGACTTGCTTTTCCACTGCCTATTCCTTTAGTGACTAATTTGATGATGAGTGTGAGTTGTAACCAAGAATCACAACATACAATTAAAGATATTTATAACAACAAATAATTTAGAATTATTGATAATAATTACAATATAGCCTTATTTGTTACATCGCTAATACATTTGACATCGATAAGTCCTAATTTCTCCTTGACTGAAGAAATAACATTTTCGTAAGCAGATCCGTATTTTTGATTGCAAAGAATTTATAAAAGTAATGGGTCTTTACTAATATGCTGTTAATTATTAAGAAGCTATTTACAAACATGTGTTCAGCATATATTTCATCTTCGGCAGATGTGAAGTAAAACTTTAAACTGAATGATGTTACTTATAAAAGAATAATAATAGTAAGGTCAGAAAACATTATTAAACAAATTAAACATTAAATGAATCATTATGCAATAAATCAAATTTTGAAACTTAGTAAACTTTGAAAAATAGTAGTTTGTGCCACAATAATAATATAAGGTCATATTTATGAATAATATACAATCTCTTTTAACAAAACTTTTTAAACTGCAAAGTTTTTAAAATTATCTTCTAAGGTAGTTGATAACAAACTTTTGATGTATTAGAACATCTTACCTTGAGGTATATTTCTGCTGGGGAATTTTTGATGGGGAACACCGTAGTTATAACCACCATTGTGAAATGTTTCTTTGACCATTAGAGGTTTCTCATTTTCATTAACCCGATCTTCTTTACTGGATTTTGGATAACTGGAAAAAGCAGTATCTGCAAAGACAATGTAGACTTTAAATCCTTGTTAATAATGCCTATGTAAATCATCTCTGAACCTTCATATTGTTTGTTAGGAATTTTAGCATTTCTGGATGTGTTTTCATCTGTGATCTCATCAGGACTGTTTGAATTTTGCATCTTCTGCTTACTTTCATTGTCTTTATAACTTTTGAAAAGATTAAGTCGTTTTTTGGCATCAGCACTTGGCTCTTGGTAATTTAGCATGCCCTCACTTGTTGATGAAAGAGGTCTCCTCATCTTTTCATCTTGTAATAATTTGCTTGTCTCTTCCTCAAGTTGCTTAATGCTCTCCATTTTTAGATCATTGTGTCCATCCCAAGGCAATTTGGTGTGTGATTTTGATTTGTGGGTGCTAACCAGTTGATCATCTGATACTACCTTTTTAATCTTATTCTTATTAAAGTCTGTTTGCTCTTTAAATCCAGGATTCTGATTTTTAAAGGCAACTGATTTTATTATTTGAATCAGTTGAAACAGCCTCAATCTATCATTCATTGAAATAATTCCGTAATGTTCAAAATCCACTATTGATATAGTAGCAAGTTTTTCGCAAGTCGTAATCCTTTTGCTAACGAAATTGTCATAGAATTTATCTAGTTTCACTTCAGTAAGACAATTGTACAAGCTGCTGTTTTTAGGAATATTTCTTGTTATATCAGTCATATTGACCATATCTGCAAAAGTTGATTTTGAAAGAAATTCATTAATATCTAAGCATCGTGATTAAGCCTACCTTTTAATAGTCATAAGTATGGGTATCCAATCCCCTTGGTTTTTAAAAGTGTTACTTAGAAGTATTTAGGGATATTCTTTCAAAATAACAAGGAAAAAATGAATTGGATGTTTTTATTTGTTTACAGTTTCCTCGTAGGACCATATTTAAATGAACAATCGTTACCATGGTAAAATTTCTTCTGACTATGTTAATAGTCGCTCAAATAACTTTGGGCTATCTTGCTTTCTAAAATTCACTATAGTAAATTTTTTTCGTAAACGCTCATTAAAGTGAATTTTATAAAAATTTCATATTAGTTAATCAAATTATTTAATCGAAACTTAATCTTGTGCGAGAATGTCCATAAATGACGTCATGCAATTTTGGTTTATTTTTTGTATCCCCACCCATCGTCACTAAAAACTAAACCCCTTCATTATGGCGTCACAGAGTTTTGACTCGCCCATCAAAAAAGAAAGACACAACAATCTTTCAATGAATGCATATCAAAATTAAACAAATGTTTAGAATTAATAATTAATAAAAACCCTCAATTGACGTAACTTCACATTTATCAGCTTAGGATGCTTAGTGCATGACTTCATTCATATATGGTCTCCAAACGAAATTTTAATCCCCGCTGTTTCAAATAAAATGGCTTTCAAAACCTTTTCAATCTAAAAATTTGCGACCACATGTTACGCTAAGTATGATGAAATTCTTGGCACACCCAAGAATAGATCAGATTTTGCAATTGGAGCATCCTAACTCAAATCAGTCATGATATTTTTCTTTCGTTGCAATTGCTTATTTTACGTTTGGACACAGCATCCAGCCAAATGCTCTGGAGGCTAAGAGGAGCCGACTGAGTATGCACGTTGTAAGGCTGGACCTAGCGAACGTACGCGGGTCATTGCTACACCATCTTCTATGGAAAACATTGGATGCCCATTATATTATATCCACATCTTCCAGAAATACTTTCAACCAAAACGTACACTGCAACGTGGGCGCCTCTGGAGGTTGGAATAGCCATGGGGTGCGCGATTTCTTTCCCTTACCCGAACTGGTGAATGCAGCTGGGTCGCATATTTACAAAACCAGTCTAGAACGACGCCGCTATAGAAAACTAGAGACAGGCTACAATACGGCAACGTTCTCAAAGCAGATAAGCAAGCACATTTGTCGATTGACCTCAGAGGTTCTGTTGGCACATGGGCGAATGTTGAAGACAAAAACCAAGAGAGACATGTGGCCGATCACAAGATGCGACCCACCCCCAAAAACTGCAATGATATTCAAAGGGGCAACATATGCAAACACATGGGAAATTCACTTGAGAATCACTGTTTGAGCTCCAAGACAGACACAGGAATGTCTATCTTGAAGCTATCTTTGATTAAAATCTGTGCCCCACTTACATTAATATAGTATAGCTAGTACATTATTATGCAACTTAATCCAGTTATGATTCCAAACAGCAAGAAAAATCAGCCTTACACACCCTCTAGAATCATGACACAAATATCTAAATATGCAATGCAATATCACAACCAAACGTAGAATTACAGCCAACCACTTTTATTGAACTTTCAATTTGAAGTGATAAGATACTGAGTTTAGTCAAAAAGACCAAAACCCATGTCATCATCTTCCTCTTCTTCCTCCTTAGGTTCTTCTTTCTTAGCCTCCTTGACTGGTTCAGCAACCTGAGCAGCAGCTCCACTTGAAGCAGCAGGGGCAGCAGCAACTGCTCCAGAAGAGAATGAAGCCAACAAGTGGCTACCTGCATCAAAAAACAATATTAAACATTATGCCTCAATGTTACTGTGTAGCATTTTTAATAATAATGTTACTATTTTAATAAAATTTGAATAAATGTCGGCCACAAACTTTCCCAAGCTCAATACAAGCAGGGAAATGGGTGCGGATCATCATTTTGGCACAGGCTACCAGGTAAAAGGCCTAACCATAGGCCTCCACTCGAAATCTGTGCAAAATTCCATTTTTTGTTAGCTACAAAACTAGTCCTCATTCAATGTCTGATGGAGGAAATGGGTGTAGTAGTTTCATTTTGCACAAGCTACCAGGTGAAATGATCTAATAATTAGATTCCACTCGAAATTTGTGCATTCAAATCAAACATCTTAAACCTATGATTATTTGCTACAAAACTAGTCCTCATTCAATGTCTGATGGAGGAAATGGGTGTAGTAGTTTCATTTTGCACAAGCTACCAGGTGAAATGATCTAATAATTAGATTCCACTCGAAATTTGTGCATTCAAATCAAACATCTTAAACCTATGATTATTTGCTACAAAACTAGTCCTCATTCAATGCATGAGGGAGGAAATGGGTGTAGCAATTCTATTTTGCACAAGCTACCAGGTGAAATGATCCAATCATAAGATTCCACTCGAAATTTGTGCATTTACAATTGCTCAGAAATAAACTTCATTGAGATTTTAGAAAGTACAGTAATTAAATAACTCTCCACCAATAAAATTAATGCAATAATTACCTTCAGCCATCAGTTGCTCAAGGTCCTTCCCCTTCAAGAGTGTAATAACCTTCTCCAATCTATCCTCTTCAATTCCTGCACCAACGCTGTTCAGGATTTTCTTCAGATCGTCGGCTGTGGGA
The DNA here is from genome assembly GCA_021613335.1 of Whitmania pigra. Classification (NCBI taxonomy): domain Eukaryota; kingdom Metazoa; phylum Annelida; class Clitellata; order Hirudinida; family Haemopidae; genus Whitmania; species Whitmania pigra. Next base: position 3,944,470 of record JAJTWR010000231.1, read on the forward strand.
GCCACGTTTCCTCCCATAGTAGCCAAAATATAAGCCCCAAGGTAACGCATTCTGGAAAAAATCGTATCAGTAACGTTTCGTTTGGAGTTATAGCAACTTTGACATCGTCGTTGTGCCAGCCATCTTCATACCAAAACTAGAATCATTGATTCTCATTCGAAAGATGGTGATTGTTTAGAATAATCATTAGATGGGCTAGCACGTGCTTAACCATGCCATGCTGACTTATGCTATGCAAGAAAGAACTTGTGCATTAATTTAGCGTATTATGCGAAAATTCAAGAAACGAATGTACACTCACATTTAAGCTTCGAGTTGCACGAAAACCTTTTATGAGCCTAACCCTCACTTCTTTCTTGGTCGACGCCAAACAACGGAAGAGACCTAGTTCTACTTTAGGACGAGCTAGTAGCCAAAATTTTACTTACAAGTTTTTATTAACATATTTTTATTTAACAATTGTTTAATTTTAATAATATTAAAAAATTTTAGTGCTATGGAAATTAATTGTTAAATTATTACTGAGAATTAATTTAATTATCATAAATTATATTATTGATATATATATATATATGTAACGATAAAATGTAAAATTAAAATATAAATTTATTTTAATTGCAATTGATTATTTTCTCAAACATATTTCGTACTATCAGATTATCCATACCACAAACCGACCTATGTGCGAATAAGATCCTAAGGGTCATCCATAAAAAAGTCCGCAAATCTTGGGCATATGTGTTTTTGTGGAATTCGCATTTAAAAATTAATTTTTACATTTTACAAATATTCTTTTATTTACATTTATAAAAATTTGCAAAAACTTTAGAACTACTTACAAAAACATGCCCCAAATTAAGGCAAACATTTTTGTCATAATCATTGATAGATAGAACTAGATCAATCATCATCGACCAAGTCAATTTATTATTGATTACAAATTTTACAGATCGGCTACAATCAGATTGTTTCTAGGAGCTGCAAAAGTGCATAGCTAGTAAATTAAATATTTTTGTTTGCAAAAATGATAATGTCCGCAAATTAGGGGGTTGAATAATCCAAAAGCGGGCTATCATAAGCATATGAGAGGCGATGACCCGTCAAAATAGCCCAGCGACAAAATAGCCCCGGCAAAACATACCCGTCAATGTAACTTTATAAAAAATATTTATATGAGTTGAAGACATTGACCAATAACTGATTTTAAGTTTGATTAAATAAAATGAATTTTATATTTTTATGGTGCTGTTTTGACGCCGGGGTATTATGACGGGGTGCCGATGAGAGGCTACGTCGATAAGCTGCTTTCCGAGAGTAACATAGTCGGAAAATTGTTGTAGTTGTTATAAGTAAAGGTTGTAACTATGTAACTTCGTTGGCAGCTACTTCTACAAAGTTTATTATCCAGTCGACAATCATCAGATAACTCCATCAATTCAGTGTTCGTTATTCATCACTGTCGCTACCGAACCCTGGCTGCGGATTATGGTGACTGGTAATGGTTTCTATTAATCCGGATTAGTACCATGTTTCTAGATAAAAAAAAGTTTAATAGACATGTCTACAGACTGGTACAAATTGGCTGAACGAGATTACAATTTATAAGTTTTAAACTAAAAATAATATATTAATAAAAAATAACAAAATTAGGTAAATGAATGAACTGTACAATAACTGAACGCACCAACAAACGTGTTTCACAAAAGAAGACGTAATCTGGCTTCCAATAGCAACCGGTTTGGGCAAGACTGTTCGTTCGGAGTTTCTCAGGCGGCTAAGGGCGTGAAATATCGTTGCAAAATTAAAATAGAATAAATCAGCACTATGCTGCGCTATGCTAGTAATTCAGTAACCTAATCTTGACGATAGGGGTCTTGAGATCTTTAAATAAACTTGCCGCTGAAAAATAGCAGTAATTGCTTCACAAATCTAAATTCAAAAAGCTGTTGATAATTGGAACGTTTAAATTTAAAATAAATAATTTAATAGGTGTTCATTTCTCACAGCAGGTAAATTCCACGGACAAGAGGGCTGACAGATCAACGAGTTTGCCAGCTCCCGAAATTAGCAGGATGGGCGGGAGCCTTGCTAGCTTTGCTTGTAGGCTTGAACGTCGCTACGCCGGCTTTTGTAGTACTGGCCTGTTTGCTTGCTTGCTTTGCTGGCGGGCCCGCCCCCACCAGATGGCCGCGCGGCTGGGTGGGCGGCTAGCCGGTTTAGCCGATGGGTTTACGAGCTGGTTTGGTGGCCTTGCCATCTTATCAGCTTGGGGGTTGAGTCTGTCGTCTATTGATTGTCTTCCTGTTTTGGAGCCCTATTGTTGTCTACTAAAATTTATTATTGGACTGATTTTGAAGAATTCCTGTTCCAAACCTCCATTCTGATATTTTTTCGTGCAACTCCAACTTGATCCCCATGTCAAGAATGTAGCTTTCCGTCTAATGTGAACCATTCCTCGAATATATTAGTAAAAATTAATTTAGCGGAGAAATGTAAATTTAGCAGGTATATCTTAATTCAAACTTTTCGAGAGTATTGGCATACACTTTGAATATTTGATGCAAGCAAATGTTGAATTGTCTTCTGTATTTTGTATTCTGCATTTTATTTTTTAAGTTAGGTAAAAAATAAATTCTAAATTTCTAACTAATAGTTTACAATAAATATTAATGTAATTTTAAAATAAACAATACTTTGATCTTTTGCGACGATGGTAATGTGAATATGAATGTTAATATTATAACTGCATATAAGTCTAACTTTAACCAAGCAAAACAAAATATTTCATGGAAGGATTTCATTTTGGAGTCCTCGCGGGTTTTGAGTCTGATGACAAACCTGATACTTGCGTTCAGGATTTTTTAAATCATGCTGATATTTCCATATTTAGTGAGAAGCAATGCTTAATCCTTTGCAGTCAGCTAATAAAATGTCATGGACAAGTTTCTGTAAATTTCTTTGAAGCATCAGATTTTCTACTTTTTGTAAGTGTTATTGATGTCGTTTGATTCCGTTAATGTAGTGCTATTTTGCTGATTAATAATTATATTAAAAAACTTTACAGATGCCGCTACTAGAACATGAGAGTCCATACGTATCGTATAGCGCAAAAGAATGTCTTATTAGCATATACAAGACCTTTGTTTGTCAAGTTTGTAATACATAACATTTGACGTAATCGTTTTGGTATTAATTGGTTAAGTGTTTTTTTAAATGAAAGAATACTTGAATAACCTACTCCTACTCCTATAACTACTTGAGCAATTGTATGGGTATTAAAACAGCCACGTAAATCATTGTGCTTGCAACTTTGGACATGGTAGTTTGGTTGAATGGCATTTGTGTTTATTAAACATGGTAATGATTTACATGAGCCAGCTTATTTATTCTTATCAATTGTCATAAAACGTAAATTGAGTCAAAAGCCAAGAATTATTTTTGTTAATATTTTACTAATGTATGTATTGCATAATACAGTTATTAAATATACTATATATACTAGTATATTATGCTTTGAACAGGAAAGCACTGACCAATCAAGAGCCTTGTTCACTTTCATTTTGCAACAAATATCAAGATTTATCAAGCAAATGTCAAATTGTAAGCCAGTTAAGGATCTTGCTTTGCTGCACGTATTGGATTTGTCTATGGCTCTGTTTACTGAAAAAGATGAACACGATGGTATTATTATTTTGCTTAGTGGTACAACTAGATTTAACAAAGTTTATTTCATGTATTGTTAATATTATTTCATAATCATTAACATTTTTCTAGTGGAGAGGGAAAAACTGAAGAGGGTCCTCAAACAACATTGGATGATATTGTTTAATTATGCATTTGAGTGTCAGGATAAGCAGTCCACTTATTGCAGTTTGATTCATTCAACTCTAAAATTTTACATCAAGCTCATAAAATCTGATTTGCAAGGGACATCAAATCATGATTCTACATTTGTTATGGCACAATATCTCTTGGAAAAAATGAAACTTAAGAGAGTGCCAGAGGTATGTCTTAGGAAAACGTTGGCTTTTCTGTTTCATTGTTGTCCAGATTTTGACTCGTTGGATGGCAAAACATCCTCAGATAACAACAGTTTGTGCTCAGATGGCATTAAAAAAATGTTTTTCACTTTGGTGGAAGCGACTCATCACAGTGAAATTTCTAATCACCTTGGCTCTGGATCAGTTTCGAAGTGCACACCCAATGGTTTGAACCAGTGGCTTTGTGACCTATTGGCCAGAAGGGTCCCATGTCATTTGTTTATTGGACAAGGAAATACTCACGTTTTGGAAGATGAATCAAAATCATGTGACTTTTTGTTGCTGAGGATGTCATTGCTTGTTGTAGCAAAATGCATGGCATTTCTAGCTACATATGGTAATTTGTTTGTATTTAAATATATTGTTGCCTGGGTAATAGTTACTAATTTTATAGGTATAATCTAATAATAATTTTTAAATTGTCCTAGCATCATTGGTGATATCAATGTCATTTTCATTGAATGCAAACTTTATGCAAATGATCACTGATAGTATCCTTTTTTTTAATATCCTCAATATATTATATTTTATAATATATAATAATTCATAAAATTTTAAAATGTCTCTCCATAACAGAGAATTTCTCAAATAATGTGCAACAGAAAGAAAATTTGGTTAAGGAAAATTTGGAGGAGGAAAAACTGTGGAATAATGGCCTATCCCTAATTCTAACAACTGTGAAGAAGCTGTTTCCACACAGTCCCAATTTACACAAGAAGCTGATTAGCATATTTTCTGACCAAGATGATGTTATGGTGCAATTCCTACTATTTTGCCTTCAGGGAGCTTTGTTATCAAGGCAAGTGCAATTTATATGTTTTTGATTCTAATGATTAATTTTAAATTGATGAATTTATATGTTGATGATTTTAATGTTTAATGAACTGAAACTCCAAATATTTCTTTAAATTATCTGTCTGTATTGCTTCTTAAACATTGTAACAAAGTAATGTTTCACATTTGTAACCTTTTAGAGACAATCACCATCTGGTTGATTCACATATCCTATTCTTGGAAATGCTTCTCCTGTTACAATGGAATCATTCTGTACTTGTTGACTGGCTTGTTTCACCAGAGACTCCATTCATCAAACTCCTCCTAAAGCAACTCAAGTCTATACTTTCAAATCCTCAGCAATGGAGCAGTGCTTGTCACCTCTTTGACAAAAAGAACTGGGGAGACATGACCATAAAGACTTTAAAACCCAAAATGATAAAGAATCATTCAAAACATAATATTACAAGTAGCTCAGCCACAGAAAATCTCACCGGAACTGTCACCCAAGCACATAATTTCAACCTCACATCTTATTCCGAAAGTGATTCTGAAGAAGAAAATTCTCCTGGCTCTGACGAAGTGACATCGATGAAATTCATATCTCCGATTGACAATCATTCAACTCACATTTGTGGAGAACAAGTTGTCAGACATAAGTCAGAAATGAGGTCGACCAGCGACGGGCATTTGGCAATGTCACCATCTTTCATAAACTCAAAAAATACCTTCAAATCCACTTCCGAATCCATAAAGAAGTTCCAATCTGCGGGGCTTTTCCCATACAATCCAAGACCCCTTTTGAGGCTTCTTGATCAATTTTGTGATTTTATTTCATAAAAGGAATGTTTCAGTATTTCAATACTAAATTCTCATACCTCGTTGACTTTTGTTGATATTGTGAGTATTGAATATGGCACACGGATAAATAGTAGCCATAATGAATGTCAAACAAAAAAAGTCGTCAACTGATAAATGATTTTGTTCAATAAAATTGAGATTTAACAATAATTGCCTCGGTGACAATGGCCAATCGGATTTGGTGCAGTTGTGTTGCGTTTAAATCAAAATTTAAAATCTGAATAAAGAACCCCGTTAGGGCAACAAGACCAATAAATAAAACTTTCAACGATTATGCCTTGGCAAGTACGGAAATGAGGCCGATCAACCAGGCTCATCAGGTAATATAAATTATCGGAGAATTCCATTGACTTGTTAGAAATGGCGTGCATGATTTTAGTATGCATTGTTAGATTATCAGTAGCTTGTTAGGGTAAGCTCAAGTCTTGTCGAGAACAGTACATCTTTTTTTGAGCATGGTGAGCTGAGATTAGATCATTCTTAAACAAAGTATCAAAAAGCTAATGCTTAAAAGATGAACGAATAGATGTGTTTATAAAAATCAGGATCATGCACAAACTCAATTCCTGACAACAACCCAACAACATCACATCTTACCATATCTACAAAGCAAAGCAAAATAATACAAAAAAAACAAACAAATGCAAAAGGGATACAAACATCATTTAAGAGATTGTAGATAAATCCATTCACAAATAAAACTACATTTTTCTTGATTGAAGTATTTTCACTCCAACCTTTTCAAGGTAATAAAACCATTTGAAATTATCCTAGATATAAAATTCAAAAAAACACTTGCAAGTTCCAAGAGTAAACAACAACTTGCAACTTGAAAAAAATTGTCCTCCGTCCAAGCAAGCAGCTTGAAAAGCATCAGCAGTCCAATCATCTAATGACGATGATGATGATGATGATGAGACATTTCACCTCACCATAGGTTGTCGTCATAAGGAAACTTATATTAAGTAAAAAAGGAACTTGTGAAGACGTTTTATCACCTTTTAAAATTTTTCTGAACAAAATTGAATATGGAAGCCGCAGAATTTTTTCTGGGTCTGATCTGAATGACTGAATCTCGACTGCCCTCGGGAATGGAGTGGTAGGACGTGAGACTCTTCTTCCGCACCATTTTTTCTGGATGAAGTAAACATTTAAGTGCAAATTCAAATCCAATTACAGTACTTGCAAGCAAAATGTAAAAAAGGTAGCTTTAAATGTTTGCATTTTACACAAATAAAATTTTTGTTTCTGAGAAATTCAAATTTCTTGTGAAGTTATTGTAATTGTAGCTTAATTTATATAGCGCCATATGCATAGCGTCAGAGGCGCCATTTATATAATTTATACTGATGGCAGTGCAGTCTGGGTTTCATGACACTTAACGACTGTTGCCATCACTGCAGTATGCAGGAACGTAACCCCTTCGGTCAACCTGCATGCATTGACCAAAGTCAAATGCTTAACTACTTACTTAAATCACAAAAAAATAAGAATAAATATTAAATGAATTAAAAATCACCTTTCTGATTGCACGGATTCATGAGAATGTTCTTCTTGGCAGATGCCAAATCAAAACCATTCTTTTCGTCGTTTTCAATTACATTTTTTTCATCTTGAAATGCCTTCAACCAGGTTTCGGCTTCGTCTAAGCTTTTGCAGATAAACGTATAACTCTTGCTAAGCAATTCTAAGCTATTGCTGTCCTTAATGAATCCATCCATTTTGAAACCATACTTTGGATTATCTGAAAAAGATGTAATCTTTTAAAGAGCGATCAGCATAAATAAGAATCCCAAATGATATTTTTGGTCGACTATCAAGCAACTAACTAATTTATTAATAACTGTCATATTCAATTAAATCAACATATTATTAATAGTCACCTTTGCTACCCTCCTTCCATGGATATACTTTGAAACATCGTGTGTCAACCCGGTTCTTGTACACCAGGATGTCCTTCCACAGAATATCCTAAGAAATCAAAAGTTACAAAAATATTATGACGAATTTTGAATCAACAAATTATTAACATTAACAAAATATTTAACAAAACCCTTTTAATGAAATGCAAAGTAAACTTCAAATTACTTTTCTGAGAAGAATAAGCTGTTTATCGAATAGGAAAAGAGTTCTATTAAGCATTGAACCATTTGAACTCCTCTTGTTCACTTCTCCATAGTGAATCAACTCTGAACTTGTGTCAAGAATGGATTTCCCCTAATTATGGATTTATTTAGTTTGTACAAAAATAGAATAAACCATAAAATTAATAACAGTTACAAGCAAATAACAATAGTTTGCTTTTGGTCCAAGCGTGGGTTTTAAAACTGCAGAGGTTCAAACCTGCCAGCCAGCAATGGTCGTCTGCCACATGGCCAATTTCTCGAGACTTTCCATCTTCCTTTTCCTTTCGTTGATGAGACAAGCAGTCAGTTTCATGGCTTCCAGGGCGGAGATTAGGGGTTCATAGTCCGGGTGGTTGGGAGGGGTCAGTTTGATGAGCTCCTTGAGCTGAAGGGGGTACTGGCAGATCTTCTGAACTGGGACCAAAAGATAGCCCTCCAGCGGGATTTCAATCATTTGCTGCATTAGTCTGCAAGCCTGAGTAATTGAATACAAATTTAGTTAAATTGCTTAGTATGACTGTCATAATGTAGTGATTGACACATGATGATTGACAAGTTAGAGACAAGAAAGACACATCCTATTATTAATATTACTAACTTATCATTCTCATAACATTAAGCACCGTAAAAGTTAAGAACTGAACTAATACATTTTAATTTTTTTGGGTAATATCTCTTAGGGACATTTTCAAGATGCAAATTATTTGTGTTAAGTTAATTTCTTTGACAATTGTTCAGCAACAATTAATTTTTTGTAGCAGTTGCTGCTGATTGAAGAGACCATTAGATTGTTAGAATTATAAAGAAAAAATCTAATAAAAATGTTAAAAGGAGTGTTAAGATATTCTTCTAGATAAAGTTTGATGGTCCAACCTCAAAGAAATACTGGTACTTTTGGTTTGATTTAAGAGAATTCAACTCCTCACAAGCTCGTGGATGGTTATTGCAGTATTCCGAGTAAATTTCAAAATCACACCTCTACAAAAATAAAAAAGTTTATTTTTAAGTCGTGATATTAAAAAGTGCCTAAATAAATTTGCATAAATAATACAAAGTATTGTGGATTACAATTTCACATTTTTTTAAAAAGTAAATGCTGTTATAGATATATATAAATGCTAGTATTTGTCTAGAGAGTAAATTACTTAATCACATTTGTTCATCAGATAGTGCAGTACATCAATCAGTTTTTTGCTTTTTTGCAAAACAAGTAGTTTTTACGACACATCAACAACATTCTGCACCAAATAAAAGTCAGATAAAATACTCTACCAATCTAAAGATTACATCACTTTCACTTGTCATCATCATCGAGGATAATTCAATTAAGTGATTGTCAGAATCTCACTCGTTCAAGAAAGATCTGTCCTAAGCAGCTGCCATGAGGTTCCTTGGTTGAATATTTGCTTTCCATGACTGTGAGGAAGTTGTGGGCAAAAACATAGATTTGACTGATGTTTCCGAATATCGTCGAGATGCATTCATCTGAAAACATGTCCGTTCTCTTCTTAGCTTTGTCAACGTAACCCTAAAAATAAAGACAAATTAAAAAAAACAATAATTACTATGAAATAATAACTGGAAATAAAATTATTATAAATGTTAAAAAAAATTCAGCTGGTAAAAATATAGATAGATAAATAAGATGCTAAATGACTAGCAAGTTGACAATGTAAGATGAATATTTTTGATATTGCAATAATATATGCATTATGGTAAGACCCTTCAATAACTAAACATTAATATGATACTTGTAGTGCTCAGTGTTATTTTTATTATTATTATTATTATTTAGTGTTATTTTATTAAAAACACATAAAACATATTTCCATTAAATGGCAAGATGTACAAAATTGGTCCAAAAGAGAAACGTGAACAGCATCAATTAACATGTTTATCAAAAGTAGTCATCCAACAATCCAATCCTCTCATCCAATTAAATTCATTCAGAAATTCATCAACCATTGTTGATCCAGCATGACATGAATTTACCACATTCTAGAGTTCAATAGCCCTGTGTTAACCCGATTACAATTAAAACTAATGATGTAATGATATATCACAAATATAACGATTCCTACCTCTACAACATCTCTTAGTCGTTTGACGTACTCCTTCTCAAATGAGAGAATTTCCTTGATCTTATGACCTCTTAGGAGTTCAACCCTGTTGACTTGATCCTTGTTTTGAGAATTGCCATTGGGCTCAAGATTTTGTTTGCAGAGTGCTCCCTGTGGCGTGGTTGGGATCCTGGGATCAGAAGGTTGGCCATCGAGGAGGAAATTAACAGAAGGGGGAACTTGCACCTTTAAAATGTAAACAATTATCACCTGCAGAGGTAATATACATTTAACCTTCATAATTTTACATTACAAGGAATTCTTTAGCATGCTGAAAAACGTAATTTAATGCTATGAGTCTTTGATTTTTATAAAATGGCTTCTTCACAGCAAGAGCAATTGTTAACTTCAACTCAGACGAAATTAAATAAATTTACTAAATTAGCAATAATTCATTTGTTACCGTCTAGTTACATAACTTGTGTTGATGTAACATAATGATGTTGTCATTATGTAATTGTTACTTATAGCCATAAAGACAGCCTTCAACCAACCACAACAAATGTCGACGGAAACCATCCTTCTTTGTTAGCAAGTCTTCCATACCACCAGTCCTTGTCAACCTGGTAGAGAACCTCCACCACTTCACCAGCTTTGAAGGCCAATTCGTCTCCATCTAAAGTCACGTGATCCCAGAGAGCTTCGGCAAATATGGCCGATCTTCTATTGTCCAGGATCTTAAGAGTGATGCAACATCGAGTAATGAGAATGCAATTAGGTGACTTAGTTGCACAAGTATAATTACACTCACCCTCCCCAACACTGCAGTCCTCCTCATCCTCTTCCTCGACTTTTCCTCATCCCCCGAGTGGCAGTCGTCCCCGATTGATGACTTCCTCAATGTTTGAGTGTTGGACTCCGAGTGACATATTCCTGCAAGGAATTTTAACATTTTCATTGAGCTCAATGACTTATTAAATATACTACAAGTTTAAATTTATTGATTATATTGTTTTTGGAATAAATTTATTCAATCAGAATATTGTTAATAGAGCTCTGAAAGTGTTAAATTGCAATCATTAAATTAAAAGAAATTTATAAAAGTTTATAAATAAATTAAACAGGACAAATTAATTCGAAAAAGTGGTTGTCTTTTCATGATGTCAGTATTGTAATTGTAAAAAAGTAAAATTGGGTATATTCTTTTATGTTGTTGAATGTATGAGTTAGCCTCATTCGAGTGTTTACAAAGTTGGCATCAACAGCTTAACAAGATTTTTAGGACAGAGCAAGATTACTTTCCCGCTTTCAAATGTCGCTTCAAGTACAATAAACAACCAAAGCGTCTTTCCAAGCGAAACAGCCTCCTTTAGGCAGAAATCAGTTTTAGACCAATGTTGATGGACGATATAGCAGTATCGGTGGTTAGTTCACGATAATGACCAAAGCAGCATCTGATTGATGACAGCATTGAATTATCTTCAGACGACGACGACGATTATTTTATTAAAGTCCATTTCATAGGATACCAGCTAGTCTAAGCTAAGCTTAGCTCGAGTAGTAATAGTAGTAGTGATATTTTATTAATGTCCTCAGCATAATTGAGCTCGAGAAACACTAACCCATTTATATAGCTCCTATTCCCAAGGGTGCAACTGGAAACGCAAGCCAAGTTGTGCGCTTGATACATCGAGATTAGTCAAATGCAGTAACTTCACAAGACATCGAGCTCTAGAATCCCAGCAAAAAGATTTAAAGAGTTCTCGCTAATTATATTAAAAAAGTATCATTTAAGCTTTAAAAGTGTTTCACAACAACGAGAATTTCTTTCACTTATTGCTTACATCTTGATCTTCGATGTTGGAAATAACCACAATTTAGACCTTATTTAAAGTATTTGTAATAAATAGATAAATCACAAATTTTAATGAGTCCATTTAAACATTCTCCATTCTCTGATACCCAATCGATGCAATTAGGGATCATTAATTCATAGCAACTTCATGATTTATTTATTTGATTAAAGTTCGTTTCATAACTAAGACGATATAATCTTAACCAATTTCAATCCTTATATGCAACTGATTAACCAGCCTTGTTTTGATTTTTTAAAATTAATTTCTGACAGGTCTGAAGCACTTATTTAAATATGAAATTTTTAATTAGTTAAACGCCTGTTTCTTATTTAAAACTTCTTCAAACGAATAAGGTCCATCGTTTCTCACATTTGCAAATCGCCGTTTTGGGGCAATTAGGTAACATTACAGGAGTAATTCTTGTAATTCTTGACTGTAGTCTCAAAATTTAATTTAGATTCTCAAGTACTCGAGTAAATTCAATTGAATGATGGAAGATGTTCAAAGAGTGGACGCATTTCAGCCGAGAGTTTCGCTAAACTCATCGAAAAGAAGTGGATTAAATTGTTACAGAATCTTCTTAAACGACTATAAATTAATATTAGTAAACTAATATATTGATATAATCGATGCCCAATTATCAAATTTAATCAATAACTGATGATGAAAAACCAAAACATTAATAAGAATTTACTATTACGCCACATCTCAGCTGATTCCTCAAGAATATGGTTGCCAGATGTCTGGCAAAAGGACATGTCCTCCTTTTTAACCTGTTGTCCTCCATCCATCAGGCTAAGTTAAGAACCTTTAAAATGTCCGGCTTTTCTTGTTTCTTTTATTGTTGCAACTTACAATATATCTACACTCTACCTTACATTGTATACATTGTTACAATGCACAGTCTATTCATTTCTGCGAACCAGTTAGTTATAGTCTTTCTAACAACCTAGCTCTGTGCCGGATTAACTACGGTCAAGATGTCAATGTTGTTTCCGGTAGCAAAGACGCAAATGAAATATTTTTTTATTTATAGTTTTTGCCATCTATGTTTACGAAAATGCCTTCTACAAAGAGAAAATGCAAATTTATATTTATTTTTAACATGTTAAATGTTTCTTGGTCGATTCACTAATTGGTCGATATACTTATTGCAGCTATTGTAATAAAATTGTACTGATTGAGGGTTTAATCTGGAACGATTGAAATAAAACATTCAATATGTCCTCCTTTGTCCTCTTTTTTGTTTTTATTATGTCTTCCTTTTGGTGTCCATGTATCTGGCAACCATAATCAAGGATGACTTACATAAAAAAAAGACATCACTTAATTTACCAAATCTAATAGATCCGTGATGGTGATGATGATGATGATGATGATGTTTGAGGGTTATTACTGTTAGTTGAACTTTCAGTGAAAGCTCTTTCTCATGAAAACCAAGAAGGTTTGAATAAGGAGGCGGTGAGCATGTGCTGCAAAATGAAGGATAAAGTTCGACGGAATTGCGCAAGCATCAATAAAAGTTTTAAAGATGACGAATAACAGTCAGGTGGTGCCTCTCCCAACAGGATTGGGGATGAACGGATCACATGGATCACATCGAGTACAAGGAGAAGTGAAATATGCGAATGCATGTTGGTCTCGGAAATATGTCAAGCGGAAGAAAACATCTCTATGGAAATAAATTCCCAGGAATGTTTGGAAAAATTCACGTGCAACTGAAGCACAATGTTGTTGTTTTTATGGTCAGGAGGTGGAGAAGCATCCAAGAATTCGGTGGAAATCGAACTTCTTAAAAATAATGAGTACACATTCTTGGAAAGTTATTATCGCGCACTTCGTTTCAAAGGTTTGCATCAATTATTAAGTAGAGTTGCAGATGCCTTAAACTTTTCATAATTAATTTTCAAAATGAAAAATAGTCGCAACAAGGACCACATTAAAGGCCATTACTTCATTACTTCATTATTTCCTGGCATCTCTAAAGCATCAGTAAAGGTAATATTAAATAGGTTAATTCAAATTATTAACAACGAAAAATACGGTTGTTATATTTGGAGCGTGGTAATTGATAATCGTAAATTTGAATTCATTTATATTTATATCCCCGGCGAGTGATGTTTGACATTTTAATGGCAAGACGACCCACCCAGCAAGAGATGAAACTAATTGCGGATGGTAATGATCATAAAGTCATGCAAATATTAAAAAGATGGCCGTAAATACAATCATCTTCTTCTTCAATAGTGTCCTTCTGAATTGATGCAGAAGGCAATTATTACTGATTTTTACCTTAAATACTACGCGCAAATCCTGTTTAAACAATTATGCATCTTAAAATGATTATGTATTTTAAAATAGTTAAGAGCAGCTTAATGATCAGCAGGCTTATAATTCACGTTGACGTAGTAGATTTGAACAGTGTTGAAGGGAAAATGAAGATCTGGAATTCTGAAAAATTTCACAAACTCAGCCATTCATCACCTCGAAATAACAAATACTAACAAATCAGTAACCGTCGATTCATAGACATTCACGTGTAGCAAATATGGATTCAAGCAAATCATTATGTCAAGAATGGTTCGATGTACTTTGAAAGATTCTTAATTTATTTCAATTCATTTGCCATCGGTACATTTTCAACATGTTACCTAGAGACCCATTAGTGTTAAATTTATTAAGAATTATTATTTAAATTTATTAAGTTTATTTTTATAAAACTCCATATAAACTCAAATAAAAGTTGAAAAATAGACTCATTACCTATGCGTAATTAAAATAGTTTATTTTTCTACGTGATCAAAGGCGCATCTTTTAAACCGAACAACAAACATTTAATCAACTAACCGTGCTGGCAATTGGTGGATGAGTTTTTGGAGGGAGGAGTTTGTCCTTCTCTTTCACTCAAATCTGGGGCACTCCTAGTCTTCCTGGATAAGCCCCAACTCCATCGAGATATTGCAGCAGACGAAGTGGATGAAGACGACGAAGATGAGGAGCAGGATGTCGTTGATGATGATGAGCTGAGGGTGGTCGGTTCGACGAGGCAGTTCATCATGGCAGCAGCGCAGGCTCTTCCATCCCGAGATTTTATTGGGGTCGGTGTGGAAAGCTGGAATGCCATTAGCATTAGGTGGAAGCACACAGGTGTCGTTTACCAATTTATTAATGGATCACGTTCATCGGTTGCTTTTAAAATCTTTTAAAATCTTACGTTCCGAACATGACGATTGATGATCGAGGTTGTTGGTGTACACGAATAAACAAAGGTGTTAATGAACTAATTGAAAGTCCTCCAACGTAGCGTAACAACTTAATTATTAATTAATGAATAATGAACGTTCACTTTTATCTTACCCTTCGACTTTTGGCGGTGTTGGAATCAATGTGTCCCCTGTTCTTCCTGGTGATAGACATCAAAGGATGCACTGTGTCCAACATCTCACCGTCGTGGTTGTGAGATGACAAACTGTCTTTTTCATCCATATCATATCTTTCCACAGCTTCATAAATTAAATGAAATCAACTTTTTTTTTATAAAAGTGGCACAAACGAAGGCATTATAACTTCAAGTAAAAATTCCCATTCTATTTCTTTGGTCCGTAAAAAATATTTCATTAAAAAACATTTAAACACTTCACGTTCAGATGCACACTCAAATTTTAGTAATATAAATAACAGATTCGACCCTGAAGTATTTGTTTTGTTGCACAACGAAAATGACATTGAGGTAAGGTGCTACAGAGGTTAACATAAACTACATGTTAAATAATGTCGACCACATTTAAAACGAAATAACAAGAGATAAAAGCATAACAGCTTACACAAGAGCCTTCCTTTGAA
The DNA here is from genome assembly GCA_021613335.1 of Whitmania pigra. Classification (NCBI taxonomy): domain Eukaryota; kingdom Metazoa; phylum Annelida; class Clitellata; order Hirudinida; family Haemopidae; genus Whitmania; species Whitmania pigra. The sequence goes on from JAJTWR010000231.1 coordinate 3,960,030, forward strand.
CAACGAAAGCTTATTACATTAAAGATTCGGATGAAAAATCAGAATAATGACAACAAATGACAACGAACATCCTACGAGGATCAGGAATGGCTGTTGTTAACTGCGGAAGTTACGTCATTTGTTAGATGTAAATTTCGTTCGTTGTCATTCCAACTCGCACCCAGCAAGCAATAAGCCAGAACTTATGATTATTTGGAGGAGCGTTGGGTCGCTTGAACTTCAAACGCCGAAGAACCTCAAAGCCCAAATGGTTCGGAGTGGAATGGCACTTTGATGTTAGAAGTGGAACAAACAGGTTAGGGCGTGCCAGCGATTATTAAGGTTAACTGGGGTCTTTGAGGGTAATTGCATCACATTCTCAAAATGTATTTTGTTGATTTCGTGCAAAATTAACTAAAGGAGGACACGATTTGAAACGTCGTTTCAAAAATTGCCACGCATTCAACATGAATTAAAATTTAAAAACGACAAGAACATCCGAACAAGGTGAGTCCTGGGAAAAATCTATCTTAATGCAACAAAAAGCAATGAAAAATCAGCACGATGCAGCAGTTTAACTACAGATATTTCTCATTTTCACCCGAATTAAATAAATATTCATAATTCCTGAGCCACGCACGATGAATGGGTTTCTGTATAAAAACTCGTGGTTGGTTTAAGCAGAATCGTTCAACCCGTTTTCGGAATGCGGTTACCTCTCATAAATGCACGAAGCCTTATTCCTGTCCTTGTCACCCAGTGCCATCAAATGTAGAGGTTACGACACAGCCATAAATGATCGTATAATCTGAATAAGCACGAAACTATGCTACGAATGATGATGATAATGATGACGTAACATTACGTAACCTCACTCGTAACGCACATAACAATCAGATAGGAATTTAAAAAGTGCAGAAACATTGTTTGCTTGTTCAAAGCTGATAAATCCTCACCAGCTTTCAATAGATTAATAAAATAATGATTTAAAAGATGCATTAAACATTCACTGTCAAAATATGTTGTTAAATTTTGCTTCGGTTCTTCACGGTTGATCGTTCCACACCGTAAAAGTAGTCGTCAGAGCGTATCGAAAGCGGAGTATCAATTTTCAGACGTGTAGCTAGTGTTGTTAGAAACCACGTTATTGAAGGAAGTGCACCTCATGCACTTAGTGACTTCAGGGATGTGAACGGGTCTTTTCCAGTTCATGGAATTGACATAAAGTCTGGTGATTAACGACTGATTAAAAGTAAATGGAAAAATAAATTAACCAAGGTTTTGGCATCGCGAAGTAAGTTGATAGACAGAAAAAAGATTGGATGTGCTGTGTCAAAGTGTATTATTGTGAGGATTAGAAATTCTGCAATGTGCTTTTATTGCAATGTCCAATCAGAAATGGCAATGGTTAAACATTCAGATGAAAACCACTCTAATGCTGATAGTCAAGGCAATAATATCAATTGGAAGCACTAATGCAAGTGCTATTTTTATGACACTCACACCAATGCAAACAATTGCAGAGTTTTTAAACAGGATGGCAATCTCTCACCTAAACTTCCAAATGGAAGGCTTAAAAACCTGGGGAAGCAAATCAAAGCGAAATGTTTTTAGATGAAATGATATTAGATCCTATCATGTCGAACGAACAAATGCTTTTGAAGATCTTCATTGAGATTGGATTTGAACTAAGTCCATCAAACTCTTACTCGAATCTAGCATCACAATCTCCGGTGCCAACAATGAAAGGGAGTTAATGACTCGGGAGCCACTAGACACATTACGGCTCTTAATGGTATTTGCTTAGCTCAACATCTCTGCTGGTTTGATTACCGCTACATTTTTATTATGAAATAAAGTCCTCAATCAAATGAAAGGTAATCGAATTGGCCAAAAGGAAGAAATCAGTTTTCAAATTTGTCACAATGTTGGGGAAGAAAGTCTTACAAAGATGATGATGATGATGATGATGAATGACAAATTTTTACAAATCTAATCATGAAGAGCAAAATTTCAAAAGTAATAAAATGCTATTTTTCTTTGAGAGTGTAAACCAGCCCCGAATTTAGGTTTGGTCCGGGTATGGGACTGCACCCCCTTTCTGCTGATCAGGTTCCTGAAGCCATCACCAAACAAAGGCACTATGGCCTCCACCTAAGCAAATCCGGCCCTGGTGTAAACCATGTTCTTTAAAGTCCTTCTTCAGAATGCCATACTACATATATAATTATTCAGCTGCAATGTATTGAAGGTTGAAAATAAAATTTAATTATGGCCAATAATAAGCTTTGGTTGCATGAATTGTGTGAAGACAAATTTCGCGAACGAATCTTGGAAAATAAAGTTGAAAATTTTTTATCAAACCTCATTCAAAAGCACGAACGCTCCCACGTAAGCGCCACCTGGGTAAACAATTCGAGTGCGCGATATCCACGGCAAACACTAACAATTGTTGAGTATTATTCCTTCCATTACAATTTCGACAGGAAGCCATTTTAAGTTAGAACAGGTACTCGATATTTGTTTGGGGATTCAGGGAACAGATTAGAACAAATACTTTGCCATTTCTCGACGCACAATTTCTCAAGCAAATTGGATGCTGCGAAATTCATTCTATTGTCAACTTTCGGTTCAATGTTAATGCTATTGTTATTGTGGCAGTCAAAGATTCTAATTAATACGAAATACAACAAGTTTCAAAGTCGCTCTTTCATGATGAAACAAGCCATCTCTGAAAGGGACATGCCAATATTTCCAATTCGAATGACATAACATCGCATCACCACTGAAATAGGGACTTGATTGTAATAAATTAATGTCTCAACACGTTTTACATGAATTTAATAAATACAGTAATACACAAAATGATGTCGAAAAATACACAAGAGGAGATAAATTTCGCAAAAGTTATCAGCATCTATTTACTGGCTTCCTCTTTCTAGACAAGAACGCAACAGTTGCAACAGCTGTTGTTATCAGCCCTTTCACACACAGCAATTGCTCACTCGCTCATTCGTCACATCTCAAATCGCTTATAAAATAACATTTAATCTCAAGGATGCCATCATGCAATACCGATAGTAGTCCCGCATTATTCAAGAAACAAATAAAAGCCAATTGAAAAAAAATTAATGACAATTACAAAAAAAACCCAATAAAACAGGTTCTTATCAGGCGATTGTGAGTGGACTATATTTTATAAATTGAACCACGAATGCTTGACATAAAACACAACAGGCTAACAGAGTGCAGCCAGATTTAGAAACTTCAGCAAGATTTACGCCAGCTGTCGTATCAGAACAATTATTAATGCTTACCATGCATCCCTTTCTGAGAAACTAAAATAGTATCCAATCACACGAAGTTACCAAAGGGGTACATCATAAAACAACATCACATACTCCTCACAGTAGTCAATAAGTTTTTATTAATAATGCGAGTATTGATACGCTTCACGATAGGTTAAGCTAATCGACCAATTTGATCACTTGGATTGTCATTAATAAAACATTCTCACGCTTAGAATCATTACTAGCATTGCTGTATTTTTAGTTGAGGACCTTTATTTTGAGGATGTTTGTGTAGGATCTTTAAAAAATGATTTTAATGAATTCCCGCCATTAAGAACACTGGCACGACTTAATACGCCTGAGGTCCATTTCCAAGTAACTATGGAAGTTATTTAAGCAAGTTATTTGCTCCCTTGTGAGCTCAATCAACGTTTTAATTTAACAAAACAAAGTTAATAAAATTTACTCAGTGATAGTTTAACCTTTAACAAAAAGCTATTGTCTAATAATTAATATTAATTATGGTATATGTGATATATATATATAAGTTGATTGCTATGCCAAATACATAAGAAAAAGAACAGAACCCTTTATTAGTAGTTACAGCTAAAAATTACTTAACAATTCAATTAAATTTTCATGTTAATTTTCTCAAAATTAAAAAATCACAACCTTTTGGTCATATTGAAAGCAATTCAATTGCCCAAAAGTTAATAAAAATCAATAACAACATGTCATCCTGCACAATAATTACTCAAGTTGTAACAACTAATAAATCTTGGTAACCTTTAATTAAATGCTTGTAATAGTTTTGACACTACATTCAGAGGTTTACAACAACAATCTTTGTACTTTAGTACTTCTAATGTATCCCTTTCAGAACTTTTTGGGACATTAAGTACATCAAGGACTAAATGAATTTATAAAATTGCCTAAGTGGCTAAAAATCAAATATTATCTAGTAAATATGAAACAATAACTAACATTTATAAAATAACTCAATGCTGTTCATTCTTATGAAGATGTCGACAGTTCTAAGGATAGCCGATTCTTTCTTTTTTATGATGAAACAACATTTCAATGCCAATGTACATCAATAATTCATAAAGCATAAATTAAAATTTAAGTCAAATAGCAAAGCAATGGATCATATTTTTAAGAATATTCCTTGCAAGTTGATTAAACATTAGTTTTTACAAAAATTCATCATAAATATACCAATATGCAATGCCAATATATAAAATCAACTTAAATATTAATAATGATATTAATTAATGCAAAATTAAAACAAAGGATATTTAAATATGTTTAATATTTATTAACTAACAGTCATAAAATAGTCATTTTAAATGGTACTTTCTGAACAGGATGTGCCACAAGACACTGAGGACCTTTGTCTGAGGCTAATTCACCTTAGACAATCACTACCATACCATGCAGAAAGATTACTAATAATGCAAAAATAACAACAAGCACTTTCAATTTTCAACTGTCAGGAACTCTTTTATATCACAGATGAAATCATTGTAATAATAATCATTTAAAATTGCATTGAAATCACAAAATGTAAAGCAATTGGTTAATTGGTCTAAAATTCTTTAAACAGTTAAAAGTGTTCTGGTGATAAACTGTGGTATTCCAAGTATAAATAATACTACACTTATATTTTAGAAAATTTGATAAAACCTTCTCTATCAAATAATTAATATATGAGTGAAAGTGATAAATAAATTTAGTTAAAATTAAAATATGTAATAAAATTTTGTAAATCAGATGATCAGGTATTTGACAAAACATCCTTTTCATTCAAACTTCACAACAATTCCTAAATTTCAAGGAAATCTGTCTTAAATAAGATGAGAAATAAAAAAATACCAACGGAACAAGAATAACAATCAAATATGAAGGAAACAAAAAGTGAAACAGTAATCTTAAGTACTTTTTAAAATAAATAAAAAAAAGTTCACAGTTAATAAAAAAATGAAATTAAAAGCAAAACTAACTTGTTGTTTCAGTGGAAAGCATTTCACCCCTCATAACTTCAATAGTTTATCCAAATATCAGCATCTTTTTTCTAATCAATATAATTTTAATAGTTTCACAAACAGATAATCAAACCAGTGCTTCTTATATCTTCATGATTTTTGTCAATTAATGTAAATTGGATAAAATTTCTGTAAAGATCCCTAATTCTAAAGGATAAATTTGCTGTATAAAAGCAATTTTCCAATGAAATGTGAATATTTCAACAGCTAGCTCTGAAATAAAGATTTGTATTGAAAAACTTACTAGATACATTTTTCACCAAAATTTAAGTGTGATTCCATAACTATATTAAATAATATCGAGCTTTGAAGCACATTATTGCAAATGGTACAATAAATGCTTATAAATAATAATGTCATTGAAGAATTTGTACATATTTGTAAAAAAAAAACATTAATTAAATGAGGTTATTACTGCACAATTATTTTGGCAATGCCCGACACAACGCTCCAGCAAACAGATACATTAACATCACGAAAATAATAAGTGAACTTACTTTGATAAGACGTTGCGCATCCGATAGGTTTATCACACTATTGAAATATTAAATGGCAATCAATATCCTAACTTAATTTGCAAGAACGACCACAATCGTTAAGAACACACAATCAACACCGAAATGTTGAGCTAGTAAGCCTTCACAACACACAACACCATAGCACCGTTCGCTGCTGGAGTAATGGTTCGTAGCACTATTAGTCACTCATCAGATCGTAATAACATAATGAAAATCATTAAAAAAAATATAACTATTATTTTAAAACTGCCTTACACATATTTTTATAAAATTTTTTTTGCTACCAAGTTCACAAGTATACTTTTTCGTTTTTGGCTGTTGTGGTAACAGATCTGCTTAGATACGGCTTTCTTGATCAAACTGACGACTATGAACTTTACAATCACTTGTGACCATTATTAAGAAGGAGTGCATTCAGACATAAAGACATGACGCAGAGACAAGTTACCCAAGGTAACCCTCTTTTGTTTCACAAAATCTTACTGAGGTACTTTGATTTTTGTTTTTTCGTTTCAGTGTTTGAACAATACCAAAAGGCTCGCCATCAATTTGTGCAAACGATAGCTGACTATGCCTGTCGACCTCATACTATTGACTTTTTACATCAGGCTGGTGTGATGAATTTACTTAAACCTCTTCTTATGGATTGTGTACCGAGTATTCAACAAACCGCTGCCATTGCATTGGGTAGAATAGCAAACCATAGTGATGCAATGGCAGAAGCAGTCGTTGAATTTGGAGTTTTACCACAACTTGTTTATTCTCTGGCAGACCAAAATGTTAGTACGTTAGTAAAGAGATGAGTCTGACCATGAAACAATATCTTAACTTTCTGATTTCAGAAATTTTACAAAAAAGCGGCTTCCTTTGTTCTTAGATCAGTGGCTAGGCATAGCCCTCAAATGGCCCAAGCAGTGGTTAACTGTGGTGCGATAGATGCTCTTGTATTGTGCCTTGAAGAGTTTGATTCTGGAGTAAAGGAATCAGCAGCATGGGCTTTGGGAGATGTGGCTCGACACAACGCTGGTTTGTAATTGTGGATATCACTGGCAATTTTCTAAATTTCATTATATGTATTGAGGAATGTTTCATTCAGAGTTGGCTCAGGCAGTGGTTGATGCGGGTGCGGTTCCACTGCTGATAATGTGTCTGCAGGAGCCTGAAAATGCTGTTAAAAGGGTGGCTGCTTCAGGTTTGAGTGAAATTGCAAAACATAAAATTGAACTTGCTCAATTTATTGTTGATGCTGGGGCCATCAGTCACTTGGCTAGACTTATTCCCTGTCCTGATAGTAAAGTAAAGGTAATAAGTTATGTTTTTAATTAAATTAATTTAAAAGTTAAAAAATTAAGCCATTTTTAATAAATGTACTAATAAAATAATTATTCAGGCACATTAAGCAAATATTTAATGGTGTTAATTTAGTAAAAGACTTGATTCAAAATTCTGTTGTGGTTTAATCACTTAATTTTCTTGAATCTGTTCTGAATTCGCATTTTCAGAGACAGGTTTATTCAGTTCTTAGCCAGGTTGCCAAACACAGCCTTGAAATGGCAGAGATAGTGGTAGAGGCAGATGTATTTCCATCTGTTTTACATGCTTTGAAAGACCCCGATGATGTTGTGAGGAAGAATGCGGCAACTCTTATTAGAGAAATTGTAAAACATTCTCCCGAGGTGGTCCATGTTTGAAAATTAGTTTATTATGCATTATAGTATTATTATTAGTTATTATGGATTTTAATTTATGATGATTAAAACTGTTTCATGGAAATGTTTGCAATAATCTTAACAAAATTAATTTGATTGAACATATGATGGTCTTTTTTAAAAGCTTTCTCAGCTGGTTGTCAATTCAGGTGGAGTTGGAGCAATAGTTGATTACATTGGTGATAGAAAAGGAAATGTCAGACTTCCAGGAATTATGGCATTGGGTTACATTGGAGCCCATTCTGAAAATTTGGCCATGTCTATCATAGCTTGCAAAGTTAGTTGCATGATTAGGTTCAACCACATCTATTTTTTAAAATAAAAATGTGGGTGATAAGTTAAATATTTGTAATCTTTTAAATTTGTGGCTCTAGGCACTCAAACAATTATGCTAATTTTGTGAACCATTTATACATTGAATATTCTAAGGATCCAACTATTATTTAAAGTATTAAACATGTGTTTTTAGGGGGTGACGATGTTAGGCTTTGTACTCTGCGATGAAGTTGAAGATTACATGCTTGCTGCAACATCCTGGTCTATAGGTCAGATTGGAAGACATACTCCTGAGCATGCCAAAGCTGTGGCCACTGCAAACATTTTGCCAAGATTATTGCAACTCTATAACTGTCAACAATCGTCTGAGGACCTCAAACTAAAGGTATAACATGCTTAACCTGAATTTTAAATTGCATGGATAACATTGCATAGCATAACATTCCATGAAGCTATAACCATAAGATGAAAAATGTAAATGAAACTGTTTAGGTTTAGACAAGTTAAATTAATTAAGTGAATACAAAATACAAACAGTAACAAAATATACTTTTATATATAAAATATATTTTTTGGCAAAAGTACTTAAATTCGTTTGAAGTTCTTTTTTTGTATTTGTTTAATTATTTAATAATACCACTCCTTAGCTCTTTGCATTATCTATTCATTAAGGCCAAGCAAGCTTTAAAAGCTGTGCTGGAGAAATGTGTCCATCTGCCAGCTTTGGAACCTTTACTCCATTTGGCACCACCAAATATCTTGAAACACATCATTGGACAGTTTAGCAAGGTACTTCCACACGATGTTCAGGCCAGGAGAATGTTTGTGACAAGCGGGGGACTCAGGCTACTCCAGGAAATTCAAGCTGAACCTGGAAGTGTGCTTGCAGAGTACATTATGGTCATTAATAACTGCTACCCTGAAGAAATCATCAGGTAATCAATTTTAAATATTACAGACATTATTCCAGCTCAAGCAATGATTATTTTGCTAGTTAAACCAAAACACTAGCATTGTGATGGAAAAGTCTTAAGGCTTTAAGAATTGAGATTAATCTTTAGGCTTATTGTTATGGATCACATAATTTGAAGAAATATACAAATACATTGACATCCCAAATATCAATATAAGCACATGGGCAAATTGAGCTAAACCTAAAACCAATATTTCGTCTCATGATCTTGATCTATTGATTAGCTTCATGCTCCATCAAATAAAGTAATTACATTCCAGCTTAAATATATAGAAATGACACTTCTCTTTCAGATATTACTCACCTGGATATCCAGAACAATTACTGCAAAGGGTAGACCAATACCAGCCTCAATAATTTGAATTGAATTGGGACAAATGTTTTATTTGCTAGAAATGGTTTTATTGTGAGATGATGAGTAATAAACCTTAAATTAAAAAAAAATTCTTATTAAAAATTCATTTAATTTTGAATTGCATGTCAGTCTAAATAAAATTCTTTAAATAACTTTCATCTTCAATAAATTATGACTGTATAAATCAAGCATAACATTGATGTTAGGCCAACAAACACAACACTATTTGGAAAAGTTTAGGCAACAAATTTTTTATTTAATAAATCATCAAGTTCTCTAAATAATCCATCAATTTTTTCCATTGATATGTTTATGGGTTCAAGATAATGATTCCAATCAATTCTAGTTGATTCAAGGGAACCATATCCTGAAGACCCTTCATAACCAGAAGTAATGCTTCTTTCAATGTCTTCATCGAAATTACTGAGCACTTGGGAATTACATTTTTGATGTGCCTTCATAACTTTATTGAACCTTGAAACAACGTCCGCAGATTTGACAATTTGTTGGATGAGCAGATGATGTGCCTTCTTGGCATGTTCTTTTAGTTTGGTCTTTTCATATTTGTGGACCTGAGTTTCGTTGTGTGTCAGCTGTTTTTTGGCATCTTGCAAAAATTGATCATACGTTTTTGAAGCTGCTTTTGCAAGTTCTTTAAGAATGCCATGACAATGACTTTCCATAAGTGGATCGGGTCTTGATTCCTGTGAAAGTTCCCAAGATTGTCCAAGGCCGCTGTCTGAACATGATGCATAATCATTGCATTCGTCGAAACTATCAAACATCTGCAACTTATAAATTTCATTTTTCAATATTTCAAACTTCATCATTGGTTCTTGACAGGAACATTGATTGACTGATTTCAAAACATCAAGTTTTAATTTGATCATGCTCATTTTGGTGCTTGATTCATCTGCTAAAGCAGTGCAAATATGTTTTAGTCCCTTTTTTGACAAGTGAATCTTTTCAAATAATCTCAAGCAATATAAGATAAAGCCATTGCAACTTCTTGCAAATGAAATGTCATCACTGATTTTTCTTTTTACATCAACATAAGCACCTTCTAATATTTCTTTATATTCTAATATTTTTGGAACAATTTCGGTGACGTAAATTATTGCTGGTTCCTCTTCGGATATTCTGTTTTCAAACTCATGCAACTCCTTGATGGCGATAACCTTATGATCAAACACTAGCAGTTCATGGTTTGGCTCAGAATTATCCAGACACATGATTGAATCATTTCTGCAAATCAGAGCAACATGATTAAAACGGCTTGGATCGAAAACATAAATTATAGTGTCACTGGTTGATAATCGAAGTTTGAAAGCAAAAAATTTCTTCAGATCAATTTGTTTTTGTAGATTGAGACAGCCTTTTATTATGGTTGTAAACAATACCTGCATCGATGATGTCAATTGAATGGTTTTGGGAAATGAATTTTGCCATTGACCAGAAGCAGAAACAAAGACATGATCATTTCTCTTTTCTAAAATCATCTTCTCAGTATCGATGCATTCCCCAGTCAAGAAGGGACATGTTCCCAAGATAGCATGACACAAAATGGCGCCAATACTCCAAATCAGAACGTCTACCTTTTTCTGAACAATATTTATCAAATAAATGTCTGTTTGCACCTCATATTCTGCGTACAAATAATCGGAAATCTTAAATGTTATGTTACCGTCCATTTCACCAGCGCATAAAATGTTAGATGGTTTTATATAAAAATTTTTCATCAATCCAATATCACGAAGAAATTGTAGTCCATTTATGACGCCCTCCAGTAAGTTTAGGGAATTTCTGTCGTTTAACCCGTAAACATTTGCGGGCTTTTCAAGGAATTTCGGTAAGCAAAGTTCATCGCAATACTCGAATACGACAACCGTTTCTTTATGTTTTGTTTGTTCCATGCCTAAAAATTTTGCAACATTTAGATGACTGAGCTTTTTAAATTTATCCACCTGCTTCGATATTGAGTTATCTTTCAACAATTTCACGACACAAGGTATACCAGTCAATTTATTTCTTCCAAAATATGTTTGACTGCCAACATGAGCCCCAAGATTCTGTTCGGTAAACCACACATAAGAATCACTGCCCTTAACTGGCATTCTAATACCATCTTCCAGAACTCTAGGAAGCTTCAACCACTAAAACTGGAAATTCCCAAAGTAAATATTTAGCGGCATAAAATTGTACGCATTTCATCAGTTACGAGGCTATTATAAAATATTTAATGTTGCAATTAGTCTTTTTCTTTTATTTGTTATAATAAAAATAATATTAATAATAGTTTATTTATAGAGCGCCTTGGTTCTTGGATTAATGACTTGAATAAGGCTAGCAGGTCGAAAGACCCATTGTTAAAAGCCTATGTTATGACGCTTGCAGGTTCAAAAATCTTTTTACCTACCCAATCAATGTCAAATTAAATTGCATCGAACTAATCTACAAGCATTTATTTTAAAATCGCACTGTCCAGATTTTTTAATTTTTCGTTTAAATTTGAATAATTTAACGGCAACATATCCGATAAACAAAATGCGACAACTTCATGGTCAAAAATCTTTTTATTAGCTCAACCATTATAAAAATAAATTACACCGAAATAATCATCAAACATTCCTCTTAAAATTGACCTAGCCAGATTTTTTATGTTTTGTGTTTAAAGTTGCATAATTGTCCTGTAACTTTTCTAAAAAAAAAACAAAAAACAAAATGCAACAACTTCATGATCAAAAATCTTTTTAACGACTCAACGAATATCAAAGTAAATTATACCAAAATACTCATCAAACATTCCTTTTAAAATCGCATTGGTCAGATTTTAAATTTTGTTTTGTAATTCGTTGCAAACTTGCATAATTTAATTTCAAAAAAACAACAAAAATCCTTTTAGTTGCTCAACCATTATAAAAATAAATTACACCAAAATAACAACCAAACATACCTCTTGAAATCTCGAACTGGAACATAATACAAACAAGCAAATATCTGTCATCATTTGTATTAAAAAATAATAAGCCAGATATTTTAGGGTAAAAACAACTTTTGGTTGACTTATTTTGTGAACATCATTTGCCGCCCTGCCCCCCAAATTACGTCTCTCTCAGATCCGCCAGTAAACAAGCTCTCACCAACTCTCGTGCCAGTTTGCTGGTATATTTATTAATAAAATTTAACACTTGAAATTTGCGTTTACATTTTTGAATGTGTTTAACGCTGACGCTGAGTGACATTGTGGCCGCAGATTGTGTCAGTGTCGGTTACACAGCTCTTACCAATCATTATTTACTATTATAATTATAATTACCAATAAAAATTCTGCGGCATGGTTTAGAATCCCCGTAATAATAATATTATTCTATTACTAGTACTAGTATTAGAAAATATCAGCACGGGCCAATGGCCCCTTGCCGCAACCGAGGGCACAAATTACAAGCAAGGTGCAAAATGACATCTTACCTGACAAAATCGAAACAAAAAAAAACCAAAAATAAACACAAACATTAACTTCTTAGTCTAAACTGTAAATTATATTTGCAAAAAATCTGTCCAAGTTCTTTGGGAAGCAAACTGTTCCATTCCTGAACCACTCTGTTACCAGAGGAAAACTTTCTGCAATCTTTATGGTCCAATATTGTCATCAATTTTCTTTCATGTCCTCTGGTCTTGGAATATGTACAGACAGAAAGGGAGGGACAAAGTAAATCTCTCATTCCACTTGTCAATAACTTAAATAACAAAATCAAATCAGCTCTCTTTCTTCTGTAAAATAAACTTGATAATTTCGGTATTTCTAATCTCGATTGGTAAGGAAGGTCACTGCAGGATTATCTTAATTTTGTAGTGATGATGATGATGATGACGATGACGATGACGATGATGATGACGATGACGATGACGATGATGATGACGACGATGACGATGATGATGACGATGACGATGACGATGACGACGACGACGACGACGATGACGATGACGATGACGATGATGATGATGATGATGATGATAATATAAGTATCGCTCGTGTAAACAACTTGTGCGAACTTTAATTTAAAATTCTGCGGATAAAAGAACGATAAATGAAATTCAGTCGTCAAGAATCCTGGCTCAAAAGAATCGACGTGATTATGTACTCCAGGGGTACTCAAACTTTTTTTGTTTGGGTCCACAATAGATTATTTTCAGATAGGTGGAGGTCCACAAGGGTCAAAGTCATGCGAGCACTGAGTCTTTGGTAGCGTCGTAAGCATTTGGAAGAGTTTGTAAAAACTCAAGCCTGCGTTTGACCACCTGCAAGCCTGTGTTTTTGGATTTTGTCTCCATTTTGGAAAGACATTTTCCATATTTTGTTTCTTTTAATGAACAGTATATAAGTAATTTGTTTTATTTTTTATCATAAGATTTGTTAGATTTTTAATCTTAAGATTTGTTATTATTGTTGACTAGTCGATAATATTTTAAAATTTTATTGTATTTTAGTTATTTTAGTTATGTTTAATAAAAAGTAATGAATTAATATTAAAATACTGTGTTAAATTCAGTTAAATTTAATTCTAATAGATGAACAATCTACAAAGTATTAAGTCAGACTTTTTATTTTATGCATGGAACTGCTTGTCCTTCATGACTTCTTTGATATTTGGAGAATAGCTAGTAATTGCAATTCTCAAACAATTTCCAAGATGTACATCAGTTAATTGACTTCGATTTTTAGACTTGATAATGTTCATAGTTGAAAATGATGATTCACAGGTGTAAGTTGATCCAAATATTGTCAGAACTGATAAAGCCAATTTCTTGGAGCAAGGGTATTGACCTTCAATTACAAAGTTAGACCAGAATTCAGAATTTTTTAACTTTTAAAATTTTTAAATTTATTTTTTTGGAAATAATTGGAGGTCCACTTAAAAGCTATCGGCGGTCCGGATTGTGGACCGCGGTCCGCAGTTTGAGTACCCCTGATGTACTCCATCATGGGAATTATGGCGTTTCATTTCGTTTAAGTTGCTTGTCGGCAATCAACATTTGCACCCGAGAGACGATGAAATAAATTTTTGATTGATTCATTCAACCGCTTAATACATTTTACGGGGTATAGCTTTTTTTTGCTTGTCAGATTTGAGGTTAATCACTAACTAAGTTATGGTTTATGGTGAAAGTCTTAAGGAATGACATCTTAAGTTTCCCGCGCCTGGTGATACCCTAGCGAAGCCGTTGCTTTTTGTCTTTATTGCGAAGATAAAACCCTAACCGTATGTCAAGCGCCGAAATCGATATCAAGTGCGCCTTATAGAAGAACAACTGAACATTGTTACGATGAAATGTTGCACATATTTAATTGTGTATTACAAGTTTTAAATGTATTTTCCAAGTTATAACATACTTTAGAGTTTGCAATTTAACCTGCAAAATATCATTTTAAATCATTCCAGAATAGGAAGAATGTCATCAGGAATAACTTTTGAGTGACTTCCAAAGTTATTTGGAGTTAAGTCAGAAGTACTTGCACCAGTTGATTGGCTTTGATCCTCAGAGACATCTGGTAAGTAGCCATTTAATTTACGAATTAAAAGCAAATTAATTAATTATTAAATAAAGAAATAAACCTACTTTGTGGTTTGGGAGTAAAAACAAAACTTTGTGTCTTGATGTCGAAAGATGCACTATACGATTCCTTTGCAATGTCATAAATAAATGAAAATGTATTTAGCGTCTTGTTTATTGTTTACATTTAGCTAATATGTTTATTGATATTTCCTTTAATTCATTAAAGTGGTCTAAATCTCAATCGAAATTCGAGGATCATTAACCAACGCATCTTTTTAGGAATACACATACCGAATGAGGAATTCAAAAACTTTAATATTTTTTTTTTAGAAAACGAAACAAATAACGCCACTTACATCTACAGGGTCGTTGCAGCACTGGCATATGGCTTTGCAGCACAAGGAAGCACTGACGATGGCTGCAATGACTTCAATGAAGAACAACAGAACCAATAAGATTGGAATAACGAAGATGTTATCTGGTACCAGCATCCGCCTCTGTTAAATTTAACTTACAGTTGAAAATAAAGATCGATTAATTCATATTTTAATCTATTAATGATTCTCATGAATTATTTAAATAATAAAACAACATTTAATTATTACATATCTGATGCTAAGGCGAGATATCCACAGTAATTCCTGAATCTCTATTATGCCGAAAAAAATTGGAATAAAAGATGATGATGCAGAAATTATGCTCATGATCATGAAGGATAAAATCTGAAAATTATATTATTGTTACGGTTAATGTAAAGTTTCTTTCAAAATTAATAATAAGTAATCAACCAAATATTTGTTTGGATGAAATGCCTTTGAAAAACTACCAAGAATACCGGTAGCTAAATACTGGAAATAAATTATTAATATAAATTAATGTTGAATAAATGCTATTTTATAATTTTGCCGCCATTAATAAACTTTAGTACATTTCTCTTAATCATTCACAGATGCATTTTTGGACAACTGCTCATCAAAATAAACACTCTTCGCCTTATAGTTGTAATATTGTTATTTATTTATTTGATTAGATTTGTAATGTTGCACAGACACAAATCTTTAAAAAGCATGAGGACCATTAAGTTATTGTTACGTTATGACAATGTAGCTTTGGTCTTTTAGACATTCCATAAAGACACAAACATTAAAACTATAAAAATTATTCAAATAATTCGTCTTACTAGGATTCCATTCCACAAACCATACCCAACTCCACAATTGGTGAATTGACAGTTTTCTCCCATAACCGCAATTTCAGTAATTGTTAACATAATCGCGAAAATTGCCACAGCCATTTGGATTAGAGCAAATATGTTAGCAACTTCTTTCCTATATCTTTCAACGTAATCTTTTGTTTCGGGATGATTGGCTCTGATAGGAATTGGTCGAGAAGGAAATTCCAATGCATCCATTTTGCAGCTAAAGATGTTCAAATGTTCACTTAAAACGTCTGACGATTATTTAATTTATTTAATTGTTAAAATCAAAGTGTCTAACATTTCATTACAGATGCGAACTCTGGACCTTCAATTCTCTGCTACTTATCTGTTTAAGAGAGCAGTAACCATGTGCCGAACTAGTTCTTGTAAATGAATGAGTTTTTGAAAGGTTTTTTGAAATGTTGGTGATTTGCAAATTATGTGTTTTGTTCAATGTGGTATTTAAGACAACGGTGATTAAACAATTAATTATTTTAATTTATTTATTATCTGAAATTTGTATCATGGTTTCTAGATGCGGATATGGCACTCAATTTATTTTTATACTTAACTAACTTTGATTGTTTTTAAAAGGATTGGGCTTGCAATACTATGTCAATCAAGCGCGTGAATTAAGCTTTGAAATAATTATCATCATGAAAAATCGTTAGATGGAGCTTAGTTACAGCTCAAACGTTTTGTAATTGTTATTTATTATTTATGTGTAGTCACTTGAAGTTTGGGTTACGAGTAGTTACTAGGGTCAGACTGACATACGAATTTTTAGGCCTTAAGGCTAACCCTTGATGATGATGATGATGATGATGATGATGATGATGATGATGATGATGATGATGATGATGATGATGATGATGATGATGATGATGATGATGATGATGATGATGATGATGATGATGATGATGATGATGATGATGATGATGATGATGATTGATGGATGATGATGATGATGATGATGATGATGATGATGATGATGATGATGATGATGATGATGATGATGATGATGATGATGATGATGATGATGATGATGATGATGATGATGCTGATGATGATGATGATGATGATGATGATGATGATGATGATGATGATGATGATGATGATGATGATGATGATGATGATGATGATGATGATGATGATGATGATGATGATGATGAGCTGATGATGATGCTGATGATGATGATGATGATGATGATGCTGATGATGATGCTGATGATGATGATGATGATGATGATGATGATGATGATGATATGATGATGATGATGATGATGATGATGATGCTGCTGATGATGATGATGATGATGATGATGATGATGATGATGATGATGATGATGATGATGATGATGATGATGATGATGATGATGATGATGATGATGATGATGTGATGGTGATGGTGATGTGTGGTGATGGTGATGGTGATGGTGATGGTGATGGTGATGGTGATGGTGATGGTGATGTGATGGTGATGGTGATGGTGATGGTGATGGTGATGGTGATGGTGATGGTGATGGTGATGGTGCTGGTGCTGGTGATGGTGCTGGTGATGGTGATGGTGATGGTGATGGTGATGGTGATGGTGATGGTGATGGTGCTGGTGATGGTGATGGTGCTGGTGATGGTGATGGTGCTGGTGATGGTGCTGGTGATGGTGATGGTGATGGTGCTGGTGATGGTGATGGTGATGGTGATGGTGATGGTGATGATGATGATGATGATGATGATGATGATGATGATGATGATGATGATGATGATGATGATGATGATGATGATGATGATGATGATGATGATGATGCTGATGATGATGATGATGATGATGATGATGATGATGATGATGATGATGATGATGATGCGATGATGATGGATGGAGGCGGAGGAGGAGGGCGGAGGAGGAGGAGGAGGACGATGATTACGGTGATGATAACGATGCCTATGATGATGATGATGATTACGGTGATGATAACGATGACGACGATGATGATGATGATGATGATTACGGTGATGATGATGATGATGATGATGATGATGATGATTACGGTGGTGATGGTGATATCGGTAACGCCCATCGAATCTTCTTAATGCGCCGTTCATCGGATACTCTTTCAATTTAACACGTTTCCAAAGGAGATTCACAAGCGGAGAAGTAATGTACCTGCATATCAAATATTAAAAGTTCCCAGGGACCCGAAATTTTTTTTGAGGGTGACCACGGCTGTGTTTCAGAAGTTGTTTATCAACGTTTTACATGACATGCACATATACCTCTACGTCATGTCAATCTGGTAATGGAATATAAACATGGTTTTATTTGGTTTTGTGCGCACATGAATAGTTTGCCTCTGACATAGTATATAGATCATAGTGATATAAGAGGAGAATTTCAAAACTGCTAAATAAGCATTTTTCGGATATTCAATAAGCAAATCGAAATTTTAAATAACTTAAAAACTGTACATATTTCAAGACACTTTTATCAGGGACGTAATTTGGTGAAAAAAATTCTCCCTCCCCCTCTTGGAAAAATCTGGAATGACGTCCCTGAATTTCATGAGCCTTATTTTAAAAATTAAAATTGGCTGTTAACCTTAATTAGTAGATAACATATCTAACATATGTTTTATTGATGGCATTCCAAAAGAATTTTATTGTGGTAATGTAGCCTAAAAATGAACGTGAATTTATTACTGTTATCTCAATTTATAACTCAACTAGAAATCAAATATAATTTTTCCAAACGTTAATGCAAAGCTGTCTTAATGTATTGATTTCTATTTTCACTAATTATTTTGTTCGTCTTTCATAGATTGATCCACAATAACAAGCATGTCTTGCCTTGGAGTTTAATAATCTGTAATAAATTTTCACTTTCTAAGAATAAAACTTGGTTTGTGGCAATGCAAAATTTTATATTATTAGGAACAAAATAATCTAACATGGTAGAATGTAATTCACACAGATTTTCAAAGCCTTTCTTAGAAATAAAGTGAAAAATTGGAACAGATTTCTTACCATTTAGAATTTCATTTATTAATTTCGCAACATCTGGCTGTCTGAATCTCAAGATCTCAATAAATTTCCTGTAGTCACCATAGCTTCGTCTTTTCAAAATGTCCAATAACGTTACTATTTGTTCCCTTCTAGTAAGGCAAATCTACAAATTAATCTAACTAAGTAATATTCAATAAGTCTCTAAACTTTCTAAAGTCACAACAATTATTATCGAGCATTTTAAGATATACACGTAAAAATAAATTTTCAAACCTCGATGGACTCCACATGTTCATCCGTCAGAACATCAGCACTGTGAAGTTCCTCCAGCAATCCATGTTTGATATCGAGTCTTTTAATCACTTCACTACGATTTTTATTGAGTAAATTTCGAACTCTCTCTGGTATAACATCCATTGTTCGCTAAAACGAAACCAAACTTTTAGGTATTAAATAGTGGAATGGAGGCTAAGCAGTCCCTTTTTGGCAATTAGGGAATGTTTATGAGACCAAACGTACCTGAATCGAAGTTCCCAAAAAATCGGTAACAATCTGCATAAAACGAAAGCTGCTGCAATATCCTATTAATAGATGCATTGTACGAGCTTGTCGCTTAGATTCTGGAATTCCAAATGAACATTGAGTCTCTAAACATTTGAATTTCAGTTGACAAGCCTAAGCATCGGAAAAATAAAGTTTTTGAGGCATAAAGAACATTTTAAAGCAGTCATATTTCTAGTAATAAACTCATTTTATTTTTAAATTAAAATCTGCCAATTGTTCAACAATAATTCCACATATGAGAGACATTGCCTTATAAATAAATAATAAAAATATGCCAGCTTGAATCTTTTGGAGAACTACTGTTCACCAAAACTATGCTATCCATCAGAGACGTTTGGAACACTATTTATAATATTATTTATTAGTAATATCTATCAGATGAGAAGAAATTTAACCCGGATGAATTTGATGGTCATCAGTCCTAATGGCGTGACCTCAGGTTAAAAAAAAAACATTTTTAGCTGAAATCATGGAGCAGGATCAATAACATTTAATAACATTAGGACTTGAAACTCTTGTTTCAAAATTAAGACTTCTATATTGCTTTAAACTAAAATTTCTGAAAATTTAACGGTAGTTTGTGGGTAATAAATTAGTTTTATTAAACAGTTCATGTTATCATCTTCATCCTGACTGTGCCATAAATCTTCAGTTGGAAACGTTAATTATCTGAAAGCAAAATGAGTTTAATTAGTTATTTACTAACATAATTTTTTCCAAATAATTTGTATTTTATTTTCTAAACAAAAGATGTTCTTCAGCTCTTACAAGTGATTGAAAAGTTGAATTTGTTTCTCACCGTTTACAATTTCGACGAGCAGCAGGGATATTTCACGCTGTGTGGCACGCAACACATCAACAAACTTGTGAAAATCATCGTAACTTCGAAGTTTCAAAATTTCCAAAAGTTCTTCTATTTGTTCAGAATCCGTTCGACAAGCCTGTATCAATGTTCTTATAATTCATAGCAAGAAACTGTTTACAGACTGCATGCAGTCTCAAAGAATAGCAAACCGTCTACCACTAGGCCATCACAGTCACTAAAACACATTAATAAATATAACATTGAGGTAAATAATTAAGATGTACCTTAATGGTCTCATAATGTCTCTCCAGCAGAACACCATTAGATAGAAGATCATCTAACAATCCATGTTTGATGTCGAGACTTTTTACCAATTTACAGCGTTTTTTATCTAGCAACGCTTTTACTCTGTTTGGTAAAACACTCATTCCGTCTAAAATTTCAAATATTTTTTATTTAAATAATGTAACACAAATCGTAAAACTTTCTTACAATAATAACATCGAAGGGATAAAAATCTTATGCCGAAAATACTTTTTGTTTTCAGGCTTCCGAGCCGAGCGTCAAGGTGAGCATGTGTGACAATTGGTTTCTGCTTCATTTCCAGTAAAATGCAGAAGAAATTTCTGCAATTACAAATTTATTTGAACAAAGATTCTTAATTCAAAAATAATTATAAACAAAAAATTAGCTGCAATATCGTTCGTTTGAAAAACGAAACTATAAATTTCCATTGAGGCTGCTGCTTTATTCAAGCTTTGTATTATAATAATAATAGTAATAATAATAATAATAATAATAATAATAATAATAATAATAATAATAATAATAATAATAATAATTAATAATAATAATAATAATAATTAATAATAATAATAATAATAATAATAATAATAATAATAATAATAATAATAATTAATAATAATAATAATAATAATAATAATAATAATAATAATAATAATAATAATAATAATCATAATAATAATAATAATAATAATAATAATAATAATAATAATAATAGTATTTTATTAATATTAATTTGTATTAATGGTTTTATGTTTCACATCCAATAATAAATATTTGTGAATGTATTAACAAATTTGGCAATATTTTAGGGTTTCTTTCCTGTCAACTTATACCAGACAGAACAATCAAACATAATAAAGAAATATCATCTAAGTTTAACAATTTAGTCTTTTCAAGATTATTTAAAACATTATTTTATTAATTATTAATTGATCGGAAGAATTGTAAATTTTGTTTACTATTATGCTCAGAACAGATTCATTGATTAACTCGCTTTCATGAAAGTCCTGTGCATTCGTATTTTGTATTTATCCGATTTTTTGAGTGCCTTGTGCATCCATCTATTTATTAATTTATTTGATTAAAGTCCGTTCGAAACTCGTAGGCACTTCTTAATCGATCCACCATTTACGTAGCTGGGTTGCGAACGCAACACATAACGACTATTATTAATTCTGCCGCATGCAGGAACTCTATCTATTCGGCCAACCTGAACGCCGAACCTGCCTTTCTGTTTCGATTGAAATTTTATTCAAACCAACAGCAGCTTTGTATTCTTTTATAAATGTCACAAAACATTGCTTTGAAGTTCTAGAGGTTGTTGAGATCCTTGTCAGCCTTAAGAAGGCCCAACCAATTGTTAAGGTGGTGAACTTTCAACTTTGACCACACGCCAAGGTCACTGAGGCCAAGGATTGACGCGGCATGAAGGGCAGCGTTCTCAGGTGTCATAACGGTGGAACATGTCAAACCTGAAATATTTTAATTGTTGTTTTCATTCATGTCATTAATCATTGTTAAATTTTGAAAATCATCGCTTATATATATATAGTCAATCTTCTGAGTGCCTAAAACCTTGGATTAAATGTCCTACATTTTCCGATTCATTTTGCATTCCCTCTTGGTTCAGTCTGAGTTGCAAACATAAATTTCATAACTTTTGCCTTTTATCGCCTCATCCGTGAACCGAATAGGTTCCTCTTAGTTAATCCGCACTATATTTAATAGATTTCTAAGTAACCGGACATTGATTAAAAAATAGTTTTCAAGATACTTTTTTAAGTATTAAATTTGAAAAAAAAACATGGCAAAAACCTGAGGGAAGTCTGATGGATGACCAAACATCCTGAGCACCCCAATCGGCATTGAGTGGAGGGCAGTTGATGACAGGGAATGTCGTGTTTCCAGAAACAGTTGGTCCCAAGCCGTTACTTCTTCCGGCGATGGCCACAAACACAACTGGATTCATTTTTCCTGGCAGACAAATTGGGAATGAATAACAAAATATTGACTTAATTTGGACTTAACACAACTAAAGATGTGACAATTAATAGGACAATCTAAATCTAATTTTGAAATACAACCTTCATATTCTGCAACCACTTTAAGGGTAAGATCGGGTCCTTTGTGAGCAGATGTGACCCTAATATCGCAAGGAATTCCAAACTTATTGAGAACCTTTCTCACTTCCTCACCATACTTCAAATCAGCCTTTGAACCCATCAGAACAACAACTTTTCCCTTGCCGATGAGTTTTGACATCTCCTAATAATTATGAAAACAAATCCTTGTTTGAGATGGCGAAACATTAGATGATGATTATAGTAGCTCTATCGACATTTGGATATTCAATAAAAAATTGTGGTTATGTCACAGATGTTATTCTCGTTGAACCACCACATAAGATAATGCTGTTATTTAAAAAATGCTCGATTAACCAGACTTAATACTTTAAATGAATTGGTTCCGTAGAAAATTTGTTAAACCTTGATCTTGTCATCGATCCAAGCGAAGTTCTTCTTGATCAACTCGAGTGACTCCTGAGTGACTTCAACGAGGTCCCTGTAAACCTGCTTGTCCTTCATCAACCTGCGATCTCCCGATGGCCACAGACGCCAAGAATCGGAATCGATGATGTCAGCCAACAAAACCTCCTCTGTTTGTGGTTAAATAACTCCTTCAGTAACTCGTTCGTCACAGTCTATTTATTCATATTAATAATTAAGTCTCAAATAAATTATTTCATAGTTAAGTGGTTGTTGTTTGAATGGCTGGCAGCTATTTTAACATTCAAATGCTGAAACTTGTTGCTAAAAGGCTTAATTTAGAATCAAATTTATATTGAGACTCACGTTAAAACATAATAAGATGAACAAATAAGTATTGAATTATCAGAATTATGAGTAACTTTCAATTTGCCTAAACAGGTATGTTTCAATCACCAGTTTTTCAGCGCGCATAAATAATGGAATTATTTGTTAATAATAACAAAATAATTTTAAAATGTCACTGACTTGTTTCTGTGTCAACTCCGAACTCTATCTTCATGTCAATGAGTGAGCAGTTCATTTGGCTCCAGTATTTTTCCAGGATTTCAAAAACATTCACAGCGGTCTTGCTGATCAACTGGAGTTCACATTCTCCAATCACAACACCTGCACAGGTGATTCCAGCCGACACTATTTGCTCAGCTGACCATTGGGGATCATGTTGCTCGTCATCCTGTTAAATAATTATTATTAAGTAATTAACTCTCTTAAAACAATTAAAACGAAAACAAAATTGTTATTACTTGCATCAAATTTAAATATTTTAATGTCGATTAACAATCTTGAAATGAACAATAAACCTATTGTGTGCCGCTAAAAGTTGCAAACGTTGGATTTTGCAACAAATATGCACAATAATTACCTCGAATTAATAAATAAAATAACCACTAGATTATTCAAAGCCGATTGCCACAGAGTTTGACTAGATGCTCAATAACCACAGCTGTTTCAGTGATTTTGTTATTATACTATCTTCATATTTTCACGTTTAATGAATAATAATATTTCATATTTATTTTTTTAAATTTTATAAGCTATAAAATGTATTGAATTGTATTTTTTTATTGAATACATTTAAATAGTGAAGTACCTTGTAGAAGTACTCCAACTTGACAGGGTAAAATGTCTTTCCTTCCTGAACACCTGGATTCCTCTTGAGAAATGAACCTGTTGCAACCCTCCTCATGACGAATTCGATGGGAATCATGTGACAATTGCGAGCCTTGAAACTGGTCTCATCGTTCAACTCGACGAAGTGAGTTTTTAGTCCTGGTTGGTTAGTTATTATGATAATATATTATTATTTATTAATAAAATTACTTATCAGATATTTATTACTCGATTACAAATTTTCGAAGAAAATATAAATGTATATCTAACTAATACACTAGAAGAACCATAAACTCATTAAAAATTACTAAAAGCAATACATAAACGTTGAAAAATGTTCAAGCTGATCATTCAAGACTCACCAGCATCATTCAGGAGAGAAAAAACTCCAGCATTGGTGGAGTTGGAAATGGTGGCCTTCCCTTTCAATTCGTTGCATCTTGCTCCATCTCCGGCTGTGATTTTATCCTTGGAGTGGATGAGAACAAGCGATGGTTCTTCCACCAACTGGTAAATGACCTTGGTCTTTCCTTCGTTGAGTTTGTTGACCTTGAGACCTTTGAACTCTGAAAGCATCGCGTTTTTTGTATTTTATATTTTACAGTGACGCTTTGTCACAGCATTTAAGTACACAGATTCATTATATATTAACCTTAAGGTTCGTGAAAGTAACTTTACCTCCAACGTAATTTAATATTTATTAATTTAATATTTATTAATTGGCTAACCTTCCATGTTCTTCGATGCAATTTTTGAGAATACTGAAAAGGTTTAAGATTCTCCGTTATATTTTATAATTTTAAATTAAAAATCCTATTAAAATGCCGGCATGGTTTCTATTATTGAGTAAATTTTCCTTTGCACTGAAATTTGTGGCTATTAGCTGAAAATGCTCAAACAGCTTAAGCAAAGGAATCGTGAAAAAGTTCATAAAAATAAGTTTATCTAATGAATTTCCATGCCATTTAAGCAAATAAATCTCTAGCAAGTCAAGTGCCTTCAGTATGACTCACCTCACAAGAAAGGAAATTGCTCGGAATCACGCTTCAGGAAGACTTAAATACCCAGCATTTCTTTGTGGTCAGTTTTTGTTTGTCAGCTGCCCTGTACTTCAAGGTCGATGAAGAATCAAACAATCTATTCATTCATTCACCCATTCATTCATTCACAATCCATTTATTCATTCATAAATGAGGCTTTGTTTGAACAGTTAACTAATCAATTCTGAATCCTTTCTTAAAGTAGAACTAAACTGAGTTCTTAGATTGATTAGTTAACGTCTTTATTAATCCATATATGGCATGTTTTCTGTGGTTCCTGTCTGACCACTCCTTAAAAAAGTTAATTTTAGCTAAAAATCTTTCATTTAGTTTTGTTAGGAACAATACCATTCAACGAAATATCACAATGGTGAGCCTTATGAATAAACAATTAAGTGGTGTCGGTTAGGTATTACGTGTGCGCGCGCCTGTCTTATAACAATAAACAAAAGTATTTGTTTCACAAAGGCTGACCAATGATTGAACCTAACTTCAACTCCATTTACAACAGGTGTTACTGTTTTGCTTGTATGCGTTTTGAAGGTTAAAATGCTTCGTTGATTGAAATGAATCGTTTTGAATATTTTTTTAAACAGTTAAATATTTGTTAAGATTAGCTTCGTGACTAACATTTAATTATTTATTAGCTAACAAAACTGCAAATAATATGATTTAATCTTGTTCAGCTTATTATTGTGCAGGATGACTGTAACATTGTACTCCATAATTGGGCTCAGCAATGGTCAGCAACGCAAAGCCAGAGTTCTGAAAATTCGTAATAACACATCGTCCGCTTAATAGCAACGAATTTTTAACAATTTTATGAGATTTAATTTCGATTATTTTCATTGATTGCTGAAGCAACGTCGATATTTAGTTTCACTAAACTTTAAATTTGTTATTATTTTTTATCTTCTAAAATAAACTCTCCCAATTATATGATCAAAGATTATAAACCAGTTAATGGTAAATTGCCTGAGCATTTTTGTTTTAAGGTAGACGATAATAAAAAAGTTATTGATTGATGAGAAAGTATACTGTTTTCACTGTCGGATAATCTTCTTTTTTTGTGTTTTATATACCTACTTACTTACTTATACTTACTGACATAATGTTATTAGGCACATTATCAGTAAAAGTAATAAGAATATGTTCGATCAAAATACTTTACTATTGATTAGATTCAAATTCATATTCAAAGTCACAAATGAAGAAAACAGATGTGTGATAGCTTATATTTTCGCGGTAGCTTAGGACCTTCAACAGATTAGAAAGGAAGATAAACTGGTGTGTGCCGACCTTGAGACCGTGACATTGAGACAAAATCGCGAATTTAAAAAAGTTCAGATATAAGGTGGAATGTAGTAGCTTAGAAACCTAAGGATTTATACGTTGTCTTTCTGCTCACAAAAGCACAAGATGTTTTGTAATGCAAATGATTTATTGAATTAATAAATTGAAGTCAATGTAATCTTAAAAGTTTCGAATGAGATCATGCTTGAAGAGACTTCAATCATCTTGTTAATAGATTGATTGGTCTTTGTTGAAATTCATGCTTCCTTCGTTCAGTCTAGAAATTTCTTTCCAGGCATTGTCCATGCTTCTTTTTTCTACGTCAGTTTCTCGAAGAATTCTCGTAAGTCTTCGATTCTTGCGCGAGATAGGAGGATGCCACAAGAGTTGCTCAGGAATCCTCACATACAAGGCCTGATCACTCAAATAGTGCATGAGACGATGTGTTATGTAAAAGATCATGTAGTTTCTGTTGTCTAGGAGAGCCATGTTCTCGAAATATCTGCATTCTGTTGACATGACATCCTTATCCACATATGTCTTTTGCAGAGATTCGGGTTTGATTCTCGCCAGGCTGCATAAAATTCCATTAATTCCATCGCTTTGGATCTTATCAATATCTTGCACCAAAGTTCTCTTGACGTCGTGAATTTCACTCTCGTCTCTTTTCGCTTGATCCAGAAATACGGCTACCTTTGCCACTAGAGGTACTGCGTGATTTGCAAAGAAGGTCATCTGAAATTTCATTATGATTTGTAACTTTGTCCAAAGGAATTTTATTTTTTCTGTTTTAATCTAACGTTAATAAGCTGGTACGTGTGCCATTCTTCGATTTCCTCGAAGCTGGGAAGTCCTTCCAAGAGGCAGTTGTTTTCCAAGTGATTGTTGAGGCACCTCTTCATTACCAAACATTCGATCAAAACGTCGGCATGGTAACTGTTATTTCCGAATCTTTCTCTCCACTGAAATCAGTCTCTAGCGTTGAAAACTTAATTCAAAAAATGACAAATTTTATATTCAACTCACTGTTCTCTCAAGCAGTTTGTCCGTAGATATCTTTGCTCGGAGGGCAAGTTTCCTGATGAAGACAGGAAAGTACTCCTGGTCGTACTGGAGAATAGAAGGACCGTTGTAATGCTGACAGGGACATCTCCAAGGTGGACAATCAACTTCTTCTTGAATTCCCGCTCCTGCGATTCTACCAGAAAACTTCAAAACCGCAAAGATCCCAAGAAATGCTTGTTTTTGGAAAGAAACAATGTGTCATGTTTATTAATCGTAGTAAATAAAATAAATGAAACTCTCACCCCACACAAATAAGAATCTCATGCTTGAAGTTCAAAGTTGAGAACTCTGAGCAACTTCTCGGACAAGAAGACATTTTCTGGCAGATCTTTTATAGAGATCTAACCTGGTAAGACTACACCTTAAAAGCAACGTTGTGATGACAGCCCCATGATTTTCCCATCTTCAAATCATTGTTTCTCGATTGTCAAACGACCAAGAGATGATAATTACTAAGGTATCCAACACCTTAATAGTCGGTCATGCTCTTCTTAAATGCCGGGCAACAGTGCCCAGTCTCCATTTATCTCCGTCATCCATTCCAAGTTACATCTAATTCTATATTTAAAAAAATATTTCGTCCTCCGTAATTTAATATTAATAATATGTTTTCCTATTCCTGATCTGAATTTTGATCGATCCCTTCTAGGCATTTGTAAGAAGTTTTTAGTAAACGTGAAAATGTTTACTATTTCTGTTTCCTGGGCATCTATGCTAGATGTCATTTTTGCCCTTCCCCAATGTTTAGACCAGGCTCATAAAAGGTCAGCTCTTCATGATTTGCGAGGGGTAGCCCACTCCCTCCTTGGAAAATGCTGACACGAGGCCATCAGAATATGTCTTCATATCTTCTTTCACTTTCATTAATCAAAAGCAGTCACAAATCCATTTTTTTAAATGTTCAAATCTATGTTTTTCTCAAAACAACACCATAAAGGATTTCAACAGGTAACCAAGCACATTTGTGAGATGTAAAATCATCTTATTATTTCACACTGCTGACATTTTAGAATAATTTAATAAAAACTTCAATGGCGCCAATTTATTATGCAAAGTTGAACTTAATGCATAGTTTGTACATTTTCGACGAAACTTAAAAAGCTTTTTATTGAAAACTTTCGTAATGTTGTCAGTAAGTTTAAAAAGTCGACAACAGAATCAAAGGAAGTTCATTCCGGTGAGAGTTTGAAAAATAAGAAGAGGACTTTTTCTCGATGATCGAGTCGCAGTAAGGGCTTTGAAACAATAAATAATAATAACGATGATGATGATGATGATGACGGAGATGGTGGTGATGATGATAATAATAATGATAAGCTCAAACAAAACACCACTGGCATAAGTTCTACAGCAGTGAAAATAAAAGAAATGACAGCGATTCCTTCCACTGTAAGTGAACAAATGAGGATTTTTCATTCATGTTTGAAGGTCTTCAACGAAATGAAATCAGTGCATGAATAA
This sequence comes from Whitmania pigra, assembly GCA_021613335.1. NCBI lineage: Eukaryota > Metazoa > Annelida > Clitellata > Hirudinida > Haemopidae > Whitmania > Whitmania pigra. Next base: position 3,989,122 of record JAJTWR010000231.1, read on the forward strand.
ACTTAAACTAACTAAAAGCATTTAGTTATAAACATTTGGATTATTCACAACTGGATCGAGGTCACAAAGGATGCTTTGTAAAACCATGGTTCGACATAATTCATCAACAAATGACAAACAACTTCAAATCCTTACAAATGGTTTCCCAATCATTTAATGTAATGAACGAAGTAAAAGGAAGTAAATAAAGACTAAGGCTTCAGAAAGTTCAATTCAAACCCGATTTGCCAAAACACGTCTCTAAAAAGGCACAAGAAATGTATTTGCAGGCTTACTGGAAATCTCGAAACTACAACTTAATAACATATTTTATTTAATTTTAATAACATATTCAATTTTATTTTAATAACCTATTCTATTCTAGTTTAATAACATATTCTATTCTATTTTAATAATATATTTTATTTTAATAATATATTTTATTTTATTTTAATAACATATTTTTATTTTATTTTAATAACATAATTGTCGACAAATCTAAACTTGTACGTATTGCAAGAAATGTGGAACACTTAATCAATTAAAAGCATGTCTCATATCAAGAGCTTTCAGCTAGATTCAAGTATCCTTTACAACTATTACTATCACATCGATTAAATTTAATAAATTATAAAATCACTAATATAAGCATGTCACTAATGCACTATTTAATTCATAATGCCATTTTATTTAAAAGAAAGTATTACCTGCCAAACAAAAGATAAAAAAATGATTGACAACTAATCGATAAACAAACAATTAAAAAGCAACAACTGATTAAAGCTTGCATTAATTGAAATCTCTTGAAAGGCAAACAAATGAAACTGACATCTCCTGGCAAGACACGTTATGAGAAAAGCATGAAAGAGACAAGGCAAGGAGAGCGAAATTAAAAATTATTTTCAAAAATTCTCCCCAGAATTTCATGATTAAGCAATAAGAAATGGAATGAATTCTTCAAAGAAATTAAACTTTTGAAGAATTTAATTTTAAATTAATTAATAAATTAAATTCATTAATAACTAATAATTTAATTTAAATAATAACTTGATTTAATTAATAACTTAGCAACAAAATTGCGTGAGATCAAAGTAAATCCACAGTTGCAAATGCAAATATAACATCAAACTGGGAAAGAGTTGAAATAAAAGCATCATTTGCAACGAACAAAAATTCCGAACGAATCCCGACAAAATTTCTGCCAAAATACAAAACATTCACTTCGGAAGGAAGCGGTTTCACTACTGAGAAACGCCTGGAGTCGCCACGATTCGATGGATTGCAACGGTTTAAAGTTCGTCTTCTTCGAGTTTCTGCTTCGGAATTCCGCCACCTTCGGCGTCCTGTCTTTTCAGGGGACTCCTGCTTTTGAACTCAATGGAATCCTGGCTTTTTTGCCTCAAATCTTCCTGTTTGGTTTCAGTTTTGTTCTTCTCCGTGCCGTTATTCCTTTCAGTTTCCTCGTTTAATTCTTGAATGGCAGGAGTGTGAATGAGAGGGGAATGTTCCCCGAGTCTGCCGTCCCCACTCCCGAGGTGGGTGTAATAGGGCTGACTGGTGGGTCGCCTTTGTTGGTAGCGGGGCGTGTACTTCCCAGGGGCTAAATTATTATTAATCAGTTAATGAGATCTTACTTAAAATTGAATTGGGATGGCAGCAGACTAATCACATGATATCATATCATTTGCTAAGTAATTGCAAAGCAATAACTCAGTGTTTCAAAAGTACCAATGCTCTCGTCAAAGTCGACGGTTTTATGCTTCTTCCTGACAACGAGTTCCTGGGTGTTGCTCCTCAGCCTCGGATGGCCCTCCACCTCCAGTTGTTCTGCATTCGAAAAGTTACCATTATTAACTAACTAATTAATGAAAGAATTAATAAATAATAACGTCCATTAATAATTGATTAATTAAACAAATTAGCATTAATTTCATTGGCTAACCAAGACTACTGGCCCTGGACCTCATAGGTGAAGGGAGTGCAGAGTACATGACACTTTGACCTCTCAAATACCTGTTGTGTCGAAGTTGCTTGTCGTTCAACAGCTTCAACAGGTCACCTTTGTCGCCTTCCTTTAAGTTTCTATCGGCTCTTCTTGAGAAAGCCTGCATTCATTACATCTTTATGTCATTATGTCTTTACGACATTATGTCATTGCAACATGTCGTTAAAAGTTCACAACTTAAATTTCTACTTTTCAAAAATTCTTAAATTGTAATAATAAAATGCAACTCATATTAAGGAATGTTCTTGAATGTCACAAGAAGAATGAGCAAGACATGATCGTCAAACATCAAACCAACAATCTGATATCAAAACTTCAAAAATAAAAAAAATAAAAAAACTCAAACAAAATATAAAATACAGTAGATATTATAGGAAGTGTTTAACAAAGGATATCATAAGAATTTAAAACATAATGACTATTATGTAAAATGTTTAGCAATGGATATTATACAAAATATTACATCTCTGTTGGATGTTATATGAAACATTACATCTCTGTTGGATATTATACAAAATATTACATTTCTGTTGAATATTATATGAAATATTACATCTATGTTTGATTTTACACAAAATATTACATCTCTGTTGGGAGCTTTGATCATCCACTTCCTGAGTTGTTGCGTGTTCGGAGCAAGAACGAGTTGACCGGAGTCCAAGTTTCCGCTCATTTTCCTCAACTTATTTCTTCAAAACAAAACATGAAATGTGAAATAATGTCGAATTAAAATAAAAATGTTCATAAATTTTTCTTTTGGAAATATTCAGAAATTTTTATGCTTTTCTAAATAAAGACTAAATTTTCTGGAGCACACAAAAATCAATAAACCACAGATGTTTTGCAATAGCAAATGTTTTGCATTTGCAAAGGCCAATGAATCGAACAAATATGTTTCGAACAGATTTGGGAATTAAGATCTGATGACAATGCTTGTCATGACTTATTGCATAACAAGTAATACATTTGGCAAATGAATTGCAACTCACCACTTAGAAATACAAGTAACATTTAAATCATATGAATTGTAAATAATTTGGACATCTAACATCAACAAAAACGAAACTGAAAGTACACATCAAAACTGAAACCAGGATTCTACATGCCTCGCTCGTTTCCACCTTGAAGCAGGTATTTTCTGCTCCTCTTCCTGACCAACTGAACTTGAGCGTTTTGCTTGCTTGGCATTCTTAAAATGGAATAATAATAATAATAATAATAATAATAATAATAATAATAATAATCATCATTATTAATTATAGCATAAACATTATTCTTAGTAATGTAAGTATGGCATTTTAAAGATGGCACAATGGTTGTTATGAATGCATAAACCTATTATAATAATTTTCTTCACAACCTTTTTTGATGCTCTTTACAATTCATCACCATTCAAATCATCATTCCACTCAATGCCAGAAGCTCCAAAGAGAATAACAACAAATTGACTCAATCAATTAATATTTCAAATTCCTTCCAGCCTTTTTTCAATGCAACTTTTTCATGGCAATTTTTCCAATTAAAGAACACATTCACAAACTAGTAATGTTTATTCAGCACTACATTCTTATTTAATTCTCCATCATTAGATAATTTTCATTAACTTAAAATAGTTAAAATAAGCCAAATGTTCACAGCAGCAGAGAATGAGATGGTCGAGAACTAAGAATGTAACCTGTAAATGTTTGGCCATGTAAGGTGGCAAAGACACGACAGTGTCGTAGACTCGATACTGATCGCCAAGGTTCACCTGTTCTTCGTCCCAGTCGTACGACGCCATCGACGTCAATCTCCTGCGGTTCTTAGCCTGCATGATCTTCAACACTGCAGCAAAACAAAGACAATTGAAACGATAGGCTAGTTCACATTTTTACTTGATTTAATTGATTACTAATTTGATTATTTAATCCAAATTGGTAACACTTTCGTTTCATTGATCTAAATGGAAAACGATGGAAATTGATATAATAATCATTAACGAAGATGATTGCGAGTGTCAATTTGATTAAAAATGTCGAAACACTTCAGGAGGTCTGACCACTAACAGAAGCATGAAAAAGTAAGCGAAATTACTTGATGGTAAGATGGATGATGACTCACCAACATCATCCATGGATTTTCCAGTATCAGGACTTCCTGGCGCGATCGATTCTCGTTTATCGACGAGTCTTTTAGTAGAACAATGTTATTAGAGAAATCGCAATTATTTATTACAAATAAATAACAATAAATGTGTGCTAGGAAGGAAAGCATGAAACAATTGGAGAAAGAAAACTCACTCGGGTTGATAAAGTTGCAGCCTGCTCGACATGTCGACACCGTAAACGGACTCGTAATGCTGCCTGCAGATGTCAAGAAAACATTCGACTTTGTTACTAAATTCTTTTTGTACGTTATTGCATAAATAATTTAAATAAATTATAAATGGATAGGTGGACAGATGATGAAAAGTTAGATGGTTTCAAGGAATCATCTTGAAGTGATTTAGGTTCAGGTATGCACTTCAAAGTGAACTTTTAAAGTGCATAATTAAATAATAAACGCCATCAGCAAATGTTACTCAATCGATACCTGCTTTACTAGACATTGCAAGTTTTTAAGTGCACTTTGTCAGTTAAATGCTTACCTGCTTACAAATCAATCCAAACCCATTTCAACAACCACATAAAACTTGTTGCTTCTAAATCAATGGCATAGGAAACATAATCACTGTCAAATAACTTATTTAAATAAAAACAAATCGTCAGTTTAAAATAAGTGCAAAAGTGATTGGTCAAGGTCACGTGTTAAATGTCGTTCACCTGCATGACCGACCGAATGTTTAAAAAAGGAGTTACGCACGACCGACCGAACAATACAGGTGAAACTCATTCATCAATCCATCAGTTCAGGTGAGTCTTACTGGAGTGCTATCTGCTGGTAGACCTCCATAATGATCTCATCCTTGGTGTAAGGATCCCTTTGCAGGATTTTCTTCAGGTACTTGTCGTCGATCTTGTCTAGCCAACCCTTTGATGACATTTGATGAGTTGGAATTACTTGAGAATTAATTAGAAATTAATTTTCTTTGAAAATTCATCAACAGATGGACTGACGCTCATTTAGACTGACTCAGTGGCAACAAGATTTAAAAATTTCAGGTTAAACTATGAATATTAATAAGTTTTCATATCATTGCTTATTTAACCTGCAAAAAGAACTTAAGGAATTATTTAATTGCTTGAGATCATGCTGCATGAGATTAATATGCGTCATCATTGTCGCCATCAACAATTAAGTGATTTATTATTATTAACTGATTGCGATTATTAATTAATATTATTATTATTATTATTATTATTATTATTATTATTATTATTATAATTAACTGAATACTTAATTACTAATCCTTTAGTAAAGAAATACCTGGAAGGAGTTGTGTCCGTAATGTCCTACAACTTCCTCCACAAAAACCATCAAATGGTCGATCACCTGTGAAGCAAGTGGTGACTCATCTTAAAATATTTGTAAGAGATGTCACAATCATCATCAAAAATAAAAATGCTTCGAAATAGTTTTTATCAAAAATAACTCTGCTGATATTCAAGAAGTAATAACCACTTTTAAATGCTTGATATTAAACAATTAGTTAGTAATAATTTGTTAAGCAAACTCTTGCAAGCAGCCAGGATTTGAACTCCTAAAAGGAAAAGAATTAACCAACTGGCCACTGACTATGAAATGATAAATGAATGATGAGAACTGACGTGATTGTTGATTTCTTGATACAAGCAGACGACTTTTTCTTCTTCACCTTTAATTCTTAAAATCTTCACGAGAGGCTTGATTGTGATGCCCTAAGTTGAAAGACAAAAAACGTTTGTCTGAGAAATGTTGAAAACCACTGAAAAATTTGTTTGTTTTGATGTCCTGGAAAGTTTGCACCGAGAAGAAAGGAAATCTTTAACAAGCAAAAGTCATTCAGGTGCAATGCATAATCAGTGCATCAACAACATAACCTAACAAGAGATGGAATTTATATCATAACCAATCATTTCGCCCGATTAAATATGCAAAATTTGCTCTAGATTGATTGGGTTCTTGCATGCAGTGTTAATAGCCATAGTCATAAGGTGTCTTGTTTGCATCCCAGATTGTAGCTCTGTCGGGTGCCCTCGGTAAGGGTAATATATAAATAATATAAATAACACATAAACGGTGGATCATTTAACAATTGCCTTCGCATCCTACCCGGATTCATAAGGCACTCAAAATACTGACTAATTGCAACTGCAAATATAACCTCCATTACGATCCAAAAGTGAAGATAAAATTGAATGAGGGTGGTCATAATTAACGACCACCGCACAATCAATGCCGCATGTTACATGTTACAAATGCATCCAAGCAGAACACGGCTCTAATATACATTTAGAATCAAGTAATAACTCTAAGCATAAATATTAAGCAGTACAGCGGGAATTAAAAAGAATTCTATCTATTCCAATGCATTTACTACAACATCACATTTCTGCAGAAATAAAAGATTCATTATCCATTGATATAACTGCATTGCCAATCACATTTCTGCAGAGATAAAAGATTCATTATCCATTGATAAAACTGCATTGCCAATCACAAAGAGGGGAAATAAAACTCAAATTAACCTGGACGAAGACTGTGAAGAGGATGACAAAGAGGGTGGCAGTTTGGAAGAGATCCTGGTGCTTCGTGTGTTTCTCCGTCAACATGGCCACCAAGCAGAAAGCCACTGCTCCTCTCAGACCTCCGTAAGCCTGCAAGTGGCAGTGATGTTCTTCAATGTATTATTGCGCAATAAAGTCGAACCAGATGCTGTGCTTGTCGTCTGCTGTCTGCCCTTCGAGATATTTATGGCTAACATCACACACATATGTCAAACATCCCATATGACGACCTGGCCAATAAATGGTTAAATTCATTCATGTTCTCCATGGTTAACATTTGGTAATGCAACAAGGAAGTCAATTCTCATGAATGTTTGAAGATATTTTAAAACTAAACCAGAATACATTATTAGCATAATTACTTATTACTAGCATAATTACAACTTATCATTATGATGATTTCCACTTTTAATCAAAATAAAAAATTCCAGTTTCACCATGATAAATTGCTCTCTGTTTCCAATGGTCCTCGTCCTGTTTGTTCTGTTGACCAGGAAAGTCAAGCCATAAGTGACTAAAAGGAAAGCATTCAAAAAGAAAATTCTTACCAACTTTTGAACATGATAAAGCATTTAAGTAGGCCATTATTTGATTAGAGACACAATTAAATGTCAGTGTTAAAAGCCAAAAGTCACTAAAAGCTTAATTAAAAGATTAATTTTTGAAAATGTATTTGATCATTCAAACTTCTCAAATCTATCAAAATCAAGCATTTCAAGCAATCATTCTTTTCTTATGTCACTTAGTTGCTTAAAGGATATCCTGAAACCCGAGCTGTTTGTGCCTTTATTTGCAGAGAGGATTTTTTCATCTGTTATTTCATCTCAGGAAGAAAATGTCTGTAAACACTATTGCTTAATACAAAGTCCCAAAGGTTTTATCAAATAATCTGCACAATCTTTCCCTTAAACAAATCTTCATTCTAGCCGAGCATTGCATTTCGAAAGGAAAATATGAGAACGAAGAATACTTAAGCAATGATATTGATTCCAATGTTTCCTCACAAATACCAGTATCAATGCAGAAGAGCAAATGGCTTATCTGGTTTTGATAACTAGATGATAATCACCCATAATAATGGGTCAAAGAGTTGAAAGTGAAAGCACAACCTTAGTTAAATGTCTCTTAATTGCTCTTGGCAAGCTAAAGGATGTCATAATTGTAATAGTAAGGACTGACTAAGTTATTAAGTTATTAATTCATCTAAATACATTACACCAAGTAGGCCTTCCATATTAAAGCCTAAACCAGGCATTCTTGAATTCTGTACACATTACCTGTAATTACACTAGTACTTGTATTTGTATTTAGATCTCTAAGATCATTTATCTCCGAGTTCATGTCTGTAATTAACCACAGGTTATAGAAAATTGTGGATTTTGAATAATTACAGTTTGGTAGAAAATAATTTCAACTGTATGTTGAGGACAAAATTTAGTAATTTACACAAGTAAATACAATGAATACACATTTCACGTTTCACCACAGGTTATAGAAAATTGTGGATTTTGAATAATTACAGTTTGGTAGAAAATAATTTCAACTGTATGTTGAGGACAAAATTTAGTAATTTAAACAAGTAAATACAATGAATACACATTTCACGTTGCTTTGTGCCGTACTGTTGACAAAAAACATGATCACATCTAGCCCTCAGGAAGTAATTGTTTTTCAACAACAAAATACAATCACCTATCATTTCCAAGACTTTTAGAGGGTTTTTTAACACAAGCAACGTTTTTAGGACAAAAATATGTTTAATGTTATGCTGAGACTTCTCACCATTACCATAACCATCATCATCGTCATCATTATCACTGTCACCATAACCATTATCATCACATCTTAATAATCTACAGAAGCGAAAGTTTCAACAAAAAAAATAAATATTTCAAACAAACCAACCCAAGAACCTGACGACAAGGCAGAGCAGAGCACTCCAGAGAATGAAACCCGTGTGCCACTTGAAGCTGTCCCTGGCAATGGCGATGCCAAGAAACATGAAGATGATGCTATCACAGGCTCCACTTGAAAATGCAAATAACAATGGATTTAAACTAAGTTCTTCAATTGGTTCAAATGTAAGCCACAAATAGCAATCTTAACGTGATTCTAAGTTAAAAGTGATTCTAAGTTAAAAGTGATTCTAAGTTAAAAGTGATTCTAAGTGGTCTTCCACATTACGAGCTCGTCATCACTAGTAAGGATGGTAATGAAGATAGCAGTGATATCAGAACCACAATCATCATCATGATAGCGGTGACATCATAATCACAACCGTGAGCTACCTGAAAGCATTATCTCAACAAAACACGATGGTCGTAAATCATTAAAAACAACTAGAGGGAATGCTCACCTGAGCATTTTGACGAAGTACTTGATGGTGATGCCGGAGTTGTTGGAAATGTTATGGGCTGCGTACTGCATCTGCATGAGGCCACATCCAATCATGCTGCAAAGAAAACATTAATTTCCACCCGTTTGCATAACCTTAAAGGCTTTTAGGGGACTCACTAGTACCTTTTGAAAGTTTTGTAAATCAAAATGTGAATTATAAAATAATGTTTTATTAACGTCGGTTGCATAGCTAGATGATTAGGACGGTGCTTCCGCAGAGGAGTTTGAAAATGTGAATTAATGTTATTATTACTTATGAGGATCATTTTGGACCTAGTGAGGTAGTGTAAAATACCTGATGATGCCAGAAAAGTGGAAAAGTTCTGCCATGAGGTATGCAGAATAAGCCATGGACAGGATTGCCAGTGGTTCAACAACTGTTTTGTTGTAATTTGATTTCAAAAGACTCATTAATTACAGATTAAGCAGAGCTTAAGAATAACTATACAATAAAAGTAATCCATTTCAAATGTTATTTTTTCATGAGAACTTCAATTGTTCACCAAGTAATGAAAATCATCATGAACCTCATGAAACGAAGTGTCGGTAAATATAAAAAAAATAGGCCAAACCTCGGATGTGCATCATAAGTCTGGTAATAAGAGCACTGATAATGCCAAAGATTATTCCAATGGTTAATCCTCCAAGACTGACGGTGAAGAAGGCAGCAACTGCCATGCCAACCTGGAAAAAGTATCAACACAACATTTGGAATGGTAATCAACACAAAATACCTGGGAAATATAATCATTATCAAGCTACACACAAGTCTGTACAACTTGTAACCATCACGAAACCAATTAATGTGGCAATGAATAAATTGTTTCATCAGGGCCACTTTCATCTGAGAAGGCAACACGATAGAAAGAACAGAATAGGAGGAGAAATAATTGGAAGCCTTCAAACAGGAAGTTTACCAATCTCGCAAGCAAGCAGAGAGTTGACGGCAGCACTTTATTTACTTTGCAAGAAATCAAAATCTAAGGGATGATACGTAATGATGATGGTGCGGATGATGTGCATCATGATGATGGATTAAGATCTGACTGTGATGGAAGTAATAAGATGATGATAAGCTAGTGAGTTGAAAGAACTTTATCTACTTTGCAAGAAATCGAAATCTAATGGATGGAAAGTAATGGTGATGATGTGCAACATGATATTGAAACAGGATGTGACTGTGGTGGTGGTGAAATGCATGTAATGATGTGATGATGAAGAAAGCTGCAGCATCATTTATCACCTCAGATGGAGGAATAGGTCCATGCATTTCACTCAGAGTTGTAATGGTGTTATACAGCACAACAGTAACAGCATCTGCGGTTGAATGGATGATTATTGAATGAGTAAACAGTTTAGTAATCATTATTAACTTTAATATCATAATTATAATAACTTGCACATACAATCAACCTTAATATTACCAGTACAAGTTATTATTATCATCATTATGATCTGCTAAAAATATTTGTAATCACAGCATTTAAAAGCATGTAAATCAATTGTTCTTTTACCATTAAAAAGTGATTCTCCAAACACTAAGAAGTACAGAACACTATTGACACCAACTTCTTGAAATATGGCCAGCACCTTTTAAATTTGAATTTTATTAAGGAATTCAGTTACTTTCAATAACATAATAATAATAACAGACACAGACTCATATATTCATTCATAAGTAATAATAGCTCTCAATAGCCTTCACTGGCGAGCTTTTGTAATGCATTATCAGTAAATCTTCCAACATTTGCATTAAAATTAAACTCTTAGTTTCACGAAACTTTCAGCCATTTGAATAATGCAGCATGTCGATTCACAACTCAATTCAACAAACACCGCTTCTCGTCTGCAACAACAACGACAACTCACAGCTACTGGATCTACGGCAACAATGAGCGAAGAGAAGACGAGGCATTCGATGAATCCAATGCTAATTTCTCCCATGGCACCGATAATTGCCAGGCCGTAAAGTGTTGGTCCTTGTTGACAAAATGCAAGGTAAGAAACCACATCTCGAGAGTTTGTGAGATGTGCACATAAACACTTTCCAAATCGAAGTTTATGAAAAGCTTTGTAGAAAGAAGAGGATGAAGATGATGGTGATGGCGATAAAGATATAGATGAAGAGTAAAACAAATTTTTTTTTTGAGAGATTTATTAAACTAAAAAATAAACAAATATAACAAATTACACACAGTTAATTGCTTACAAAGACTTAGCTTATTTATAGCTGTCTGCTGCTGAACAATAACAAGCATGACTTATTGTGGGGTGTCATAATTAGTAAATTGTTTTGTTGCTCAAAAAAATGAAAAAAAAACAAGGTTAAGGTGGTGTCACTCATTGCTACCTGTTATTGTTGCTATGTTCAAAATTACAGGGCATTACAAAATACGAATTACAAATTACACATTACAAAAAAAAATTAAATTCTGATTTCAACAATAGATTATCTTGCAACAACAACTTCTTGATGACTTTTGAGTGCAGAATCATTTTCAATCAACCATTTTGAAGAGCAGTTCAATATGATAAAATATTTTTGAGGAAAACTCACCTATTATGAAACAGTTGAGTAGAGTTCCCTAGGTTAAATAGATTTGATTATGCATTTGTTAAAGTCAATCATCATTGAATGTAATGTTGAGTGCCTATTTATTCATGCAATGTTGCCACATGTAAATTTTTACACCTTTTTAACATTCATCAAAGTTTTTCAACTCTTAAAAGATTAAATTCTATTTAAGCACAATTTACCAAAAATTGTAACCAGACAAAAGCAACTAACGACGATTGCATAGAAGATTATGGTTCCTACGTTCCCAAAGAAGACAGGATCGTGCAAGCCGTAAGCTGCCTCCAGGATGCATCTAAAAGTAAATGAACAACTGCTTGTTACACCTGTTGTACATCAAATGTGTCCTCATTTCAATTCACAACTAGTTGGTGCCTGCTTGCAAATAGTTTACTTTCAATCTTGTCTGAGTTTTGCAATCAGAGTGACAAGATTCACAGAAGAGTTGATTCTTATTTATTTATTTATTTAATTATTAATTCAGGATAAACACATTCATGATGATGGATAACAACGTTCTTCAATGATGTCCTCCAATACGGATAAAATGTTAATAAAAAGTAAAACCCGATAGTGTACGACATGCAGCATGAGCATGTTTTGAAACTCCAGACAAGACTAGGAAGCATCTAACATGAATGTTTCTGAAGTATTTCCATAACTTACAATTGTGATAATATTTTCATATTCACAACGATTTACAATAATTATTTCATTATTTCATTCACAATGATATCGGTTCACCTGTAGCTCAACAGAACTTATGGTTCGCATATGCATGGATTGCAAGTTGGCTCAGAGGGTTGGGTTCCTACAACATGGGATGAAAGCAACAGTTGTCAGGGAGCGGCCTCCGATAGGGGCACTATATAAGTGATGTATCTATTAAGAAGTGTCTTTACACCCTATCTGGATACATAAGGCACCCAAAAAATCGGCTAAATACAAAGCCATTTAAAGAAATTAAGAAACATTAATCCTCTGTCTCCAGCTTTTATACTTTTTATAACTACATTTGAGAATTCAGATGCAAAGAGATTTAAAAATATAAAAAGCAAAACTTTTTTTATGAATATAAAACAATGATTTGGACTTTCAGAAGCAAATCAAAATGAAGTTTAATAGTGGGCAAAGAATCATTTCCTTGATTTCCTTGTAAAAACACTTAAAGAAGCTGATAAGGAAAAATAGACTTCTAAACAGTTATCAAAAATCATCTTTTATCTTTTTATGTTGAAAATGAATTAAACTGAAGCATCATAATAAAACTAATTCTAATTAAAAATGATTTTGAGCTTTCATAACATCAAAACACTACATTTGTAAAGATCTGTTCTGGAGATGAAAAGAAAAACTAAGATTGAAAAGGGTATAAAAAGGGTGGAAGCAAGATCGCATCCCTTTTTAGCAAGATCAATAACAGCTTTTCTCTCCGTGCAGGATAAAATCCAAGGAGCTCATAACTTATTGACTACTGAGTGAAGAATTTTTTGCTACATAACTTCTGTTTATGATTGGCGTTAATAACCTGATAATAATTAAAGCTTCCATTCTGAACTCCGCATTCAGTAAGAATGTGATGCAATTGCATTTAATGATCTCAAGGTTTGTGGCATTGATTTACATCCAGACGACCTGAAGCCATGCATTGTTAAGTTGAATACAAAACTAGCAGATTACAATAAGAGCAAATCCAGCAGGTCTTTAATCTTTTAAATTTAGTAGTTAATCAGTTATGTTATGCAGTGTGGAACACTAATAGAATTCTTAAACTTTTGCTAGGAAGAATTACAATATACAGTTGAACCAAATTTTAATAACTTTATACATAAATCTGTTTAAGCAAATGAACATCTTCAATGCAACCGATAATTTCAATGAATTGAATCAAATGAAAACAATCTTTAGACCTCAAAGCCACCGAAATTATTTTAATAAACTAGTTATTATTACTATTATTACTATTACATTATTATTATTATCATTATTGTTAAATAATTAACTGCTAAATAAGTATTTATATTCATTATTATAACCATTTCACAATGATTATAAGATAATTCAGAGTTTGAGATTATAATAAAAATTAAAATTAAAAATTGTTTTCATCGGACAAATTATGGCAGCCCATCAGTGGGAGTATATATATATCCCTTTGGGTTGACCTTTTTTACAAAAGTTATGACTATGTATATAATTGAGCGGTTTGTAACATTGTTTGAATATTTTTGTTTAATAAGTCTCTCTAAAAAAAAACATATTAAACTCACGGTGGTAGGAGGAAGAGAAAGAATGAATCTGGATTGATGTAGTAAAAACTTGAGCTGTCCACCTTGGCAGCACTGCATAGAAATGCAAGTGATAACAAAATCATTTATGAATAAAACAAGCATCAAACAAATCCAAATGTGCATATTTATATTTTTCACAATATATATTTAAATATTATTAATAATTATTATATGTGTATTTGTAAACATATTTACATAAGTTGATTGATAATCAATATTTATTCAAAATAAGATTTATCCCCAAGCAGTGTATCTGTTCCAATCTTCATAAAGATAGTATAAACAATTTCTATAAACACATCACCGGATAGCTAGAAAGACAGAAACAACAATTAATGTTGTAAGTTCTGCGTGTTGCACAATTGTTTAATGTCATACAATTATATATCCTCCATATAAATCATGAAATGACTGAATCCAATAACACAATAAAATTAATTTATATAAACAAAAAATAATTTTGAAAGCTGATTCAAGACAATTACTCAATAAAAAAATGAATATCATTGTGTAACAACAATGATGCAATGTCATATAATTTATATTTTACATCTCCTTTTTGCAATTGAACAAAATAAATTTAAAATAATTCCACTAATAAAGACTTGAGCTGCTAAAAAATAATTATTAGATAATGTCTGCTTTTCATAATCAAGTGATACTTTAATGCAATTCGGAACATTCAGATGAATTGTAAAGAAGCTTCTACAGTTAAAAAATGTGACTTCAATTTTATGAAGCTCCTGAAACTTCTGATTATCTGCAAAATTAAGCTCAATACAATTTGTAAACATAAACTTTGTTCACTTTATTTTTTAAATATAGGCCTGGTTCATTTGAGCATTAAACTTGTAAATTTGCATTAGTGATGGTTATTGTTAAAATTTCACATGATAATGACTAATGTTGCATGACTAACATTGCATGACAGAAACTGGCACAACAAGAAATTTTACAACTGCTTGTAACTTTTTATAAGCTCATTCAGAGGTGTTCTCTCAAAATGCAAGTAAGATCTAAACTGGATGGAATGACTAACATTGCATGACATTATGTAGCAATAAAATAATAGCATGAAACTGGCACAACAAGAAATTTTACAACTACTTGTAACTTTTTATAAGCTCATTCAAATGTGTTCTTTCAAAAAGGAAATAAGCCTAAACTGGCTGGAACCCAACATATAATAATAATAAAGTAGCCAAAGCCCATTCTAAATCATCAAATAACATGCCAATATCATTAAAAATATCTGTTGCACGAAGACCTTTAAGCACTGTGAATAGAATATTCATCACACTAACAGAGGAGCAATGCCGACTGTGCTTTTGAACTAAAATTAATGGCGTAGCTTTTAGCACGTATAATATATATGCTTGTCACATATTAAAGTTTAATGATTAAAGGATACTAATCAAACCTCATTCCAGACATGATAAAAGTATTCAATGCATACATTAACTTTAATAAGAACATTGACAAATAATTAACTAATAATCAATAATTAACTCACTGAAGAATGTAGCCCACCACAATTCCCAGGACGATGAGCAAGCTAAAAACAAGTATAAGTAATACGTCTTTAAAGAAACAATCTCTTATAATTATTATTTATTAATGCAAATGATTATTCACTGGAAAGCTTAATCAAGTGAAGTATTAAAGCGAACGGAATAAAAATTCACGACATGCAAGAGTTAAAAACTTCGTGGAATTTATTTAGGCAATTGCTACTTCTAGACCAAAATGATTCTTGCACCACCAACCGGACCTAGGCCCTGATATCTGCAGGTTCTTAATCATTAATCGTAGCTTGAGTCATTATCAATCTCCTCTCAAAGATTTGTCTTAAAAATTTTGTAAAGTTAAGCAAAAATCTACCCTCTGAGCCAACTTGCACATCGAAATATCGCATTACAACAATTTTAACTTAACAGAATAATAAATGACCATATTAAACAGTAATAATTAAAGAGAACGTGTAATAAAATTAATTAAAAAAATGTTGAGAAACAGTAAAATTCACCATGACTCTGGCATCCAACCGGACAAGAAGTCAGCATGGTGAAAGCCTTCAAGGTAAATGAATAATTATTTTGCTAATGTTGCAAGTCTTTAATGTTTTTGTTATTTTTTAATTTCAAACTCACCTAGCTTGCAGAGGACGACAATGATCATGAAAATAGCCACAATGAGTGGTTGTTTCACGTATCCAAACTTTATGCTGGCCACATGAATTCCGTGTTCCCAGTGCTGGGAATCTTTGGCATCGTCGGGAGAGGGCGTGGTTGTTAAGTTGGAATCCTTCAAAATATCGAGCGTGCTAGGTTCTTCATAATATTCGACGGTCTCGTTGGCTAAGGAAAAGCTTGACCAGTGAAACAAGACAAAACCCAGCAAAAGAAATTGGAGTGGCTTGCAGAGTTTGAATGTCATGTTCCCAGGACTGCAAAACATTTGTCACACTTGTGTTAACAAGATGATAATACTTTCACAAATTGCAAAATGTTAAAGGTTTTCATTGATTTGTAGCATATAATTTACTTGCATGACATTGTAAACATTGTCTAAAAAATTATTCATTAATTTGAACTAATTCAATCTTAAGGAAATAATCATAACTAATAAAACATCTTGCACTGAAAACTTTAGCCAGAAAAGAAATATGAGACATGGCTTCACTTTTTCAATTTATTAACAATGTGAGTTTGCATTTTATGATATGTTTATAATAATATTTTTAGTAAGTGTTCATGTTTTATGTTTACAACAATATTTTATTTTTTATGGTATATGGTGTGACATATCATCTTAGTAATATTATTCATTAAAAAATGTTCAACACAAATAATACTGATAATATGAAATAATTTAAGGATAAAAGTTGATAGAATACCCGAACATTTCCCAGCACAAATCTTTTCTTTCCAGAAAATGACAAAATAACATGGACTTATATGACATTATGTTGTGTATAGGACATATATGACATTATACAAAAGCTTGTCTCACTGATTAATCCTCTAGATTGCAAAGTGTGTTTCAGGTTCGTGTGCTACTAATCAAATTGCTCAAAGTACTTCATTCATGTCATAAAGATTTGTAAGCTGCTTTGGTACCAGTTAATCAATAGCATACCCGTCTGTAATTTCGAAGATCAATATATCATATGAATATTCATTTATTTACTCACAATATTATTCACTTTCATCTCCTTCAAGACGAATGCATTAAACCGTTTTGCAAAGACGTCACGAGAGAACGTTAGTAGCACTGAAGCATCCTTAATGCAACTTTCTCATGATTAACTCTAATTATCAAAATCATCAAAATTCACGATATCAGCGAGCAATTATTATTATCGCGCCTCTCACAAAGTCTTACCTCTCAATGGAAATGAGGTTTTTGAAGAAACTTTACAACTTGAAGCACTTTCATTTAAATCCAATCCACTGCAAAACAGCCTAGCAACACATAATTCCCAAGTGCTTCTCGCAAGAGTTCCATTTATACCCCTTCACGTTCGGTGAGTGCAGCCCATAATTGACCATATGTGGCTAGAGAGCCAACTGATAAGGCAGGTAGAAACATTTAAGTATAAATACTTATCATTATTATTAAGCGATTTATAACACATCGTACATCAAGTCATATTTTGATCAAATTGTGGCTCCATTTCCACTTAACATCTAGAGGTAAAAGTACGGACAGACATTCCTTGGTAGCTATAGTTTTTGTATCTATTGAAGCATATAGAATTTATATAAAAACGTCTGCAAATTAATGTTAGCAATAAAAGCTCATTTTTACAAATTAAATGTTGTCTCTGTGTCATCTCCTCTGATACAAACAAATATGGCGGACCTCCTGGCTGGGTGTTGCGGTGGGAAAGATCCGGACCTTAAAGAACCCCGAAATCGTAGTCAACTAATTGACAGACAGTTATGCAAAGACAAGTCGCGTTTACGTCGAACGATCAAAATATTGCTCCTTGGTCCTGGAGAAAGTGGCAAGAGCACTTTTATTAAACAGATGCGAATCATAAATG
Source organism: Whitmania pigra (assembly GCA_021613335.1). Lineage (NCBI taxonomy): Eukaryota > Metazoa > Annelida > Clitellata > Hirudinida > Haemopidae > Whitmania > Whitmania pigra. The sequence goes on from JAJTWR010000231.1 coordinate 4,007,102, forward strand.
GCAGAGAATTTCAAAGCGACGAAATAAAAATGTATAAAGGCATAATTTATGAAAACGTAATAAAAGGGATGAAAGTTCTAATAGATGCAAGGGAGAAGCTTCAACTAACATTTGGTTGTCCAGACAGTCCAACACATGCAACATTCATTTTCAATCATGACACTAATATTAACATCGACGAACATGTTTTTGTTAAGTATGTTCCTTCTGTGTCAGAACTATGGAAGGACCATGGAATTCAAAAAGCTTTTGAACGAAGAAAAGAATTCCATTTGGTAACTTCAGCTTCCTTGTATAGTTGTTCTACAGTGTCTTTAAAAGAAACATGATACATTTTTTCATCTATAGTGTAAAGTGTTTTTAGTCAGATCTGATTTACTTGAAATTAACATTTGGTAAATAAGACCTGTATTGTCGACCCAATTGACTTTGTATTACATTGTTTAGAAATGTTTTTTATTGCTTGGTGCAGGGTGATTCACTAAAGTACTACATGGACAATCTGGAAAGAATTAGCCAGCAGGTGAGGCATGGCTTTTTGACTTACTGATATGTGCTTTAAAAGTGAGCATTGTCTTTGTTAGCTTTTATTTAATTTTTTATAAATCGTCAAAAATATTTGATAAGGTTATTAGAAATGTTTACTTTACGTTGGTTTGGCTTTAAATTTATTATACTAAGCTTTAAGCCCTTTAGGTTGGGCTTTAGTGCTGTTTACTTATTTAATCGATGTTCATTCATATTTAATAATTCCTTCAGAATTATGAGCCAACCCACTTAGACATTTTGCACGCAAGACGTCCTACGAAGAGCATATCCGAACACGAATTCATCATCAGAGGTGTTCCGTTTTTGTTCGTGGATGTGGGTGGACAAAGATCACAGAGGCAAAAGTGGTACCAGTGCTTTGAGTGTGTCACTTGTATATTATTCCTCGTTTCCTCCAGTGAGTACGACCAATCTCTCCTGGAAGATAGGAGAACGAATCGTCTCGTCGAGTCTTGCGACATTTTCGAAGCCATCGTCAACAACAAAACGTTTGCAAATGTATCCATCATTCTCTTCCTCAATAAGACTGACTTGCTGAAGGAAAAAATTAAGGTTTCCAGCATCAAGGATCATTTTCCTGATCAGTTTCCTCCTCGAGCGGATCCGAAAAGACTGGAGGACGTTCAGAAGTTCGAAGTCGAGCTCTTTAACTCTCGCAGAAAGGATCGCTCCCATGCTCTTTTCCATCATTTCACGACCGCCGTCGACACGGAGAACATAAAGTTCGTGTTCGATGCGACTCGCGAGACGATCCTACAGAATAACATCAACCAGCTCATGCTTCAGTGAAGGGTTCGAATGTTCGCACCAGTCATCGAGCGACATGGCTTTGAGTCGTGGCAATGATTTCCTGAAATTCTTTAATGTAGATTATAATGAGAAAGTTTTCATTTGAGTTTGTCATTGCATTTTCAAATATTCTTTCCAAGTGATTATTTCCGAGAGTTAAGCGAGGCCGATCGTGCGTATTCGTTCGACCGTCTCGTTAGAAAAGTCGTGCGTCGTTCGAAGTGGAAGGCGCGTTTTATTTCCACAATTCCCTTTATGAGCTTGTTTTGTTTTATTGTTCGAATGTTTGTCTCAAATCCACAGTTCACCAGAAAGCCTTTCTTTTGGTCATGTAAGACAAGCAATTTCAACATACAATAACCATATTGCCTTTCATTTGTTAGTGTTACTGTTTTTATAAGATATAACCATATTGCCTGCTATGTTTTTGTCATCTACATTGCTGCGTATATACATATATTTCATATTCATCGATGATGCTTCAATATCCAAACATCTGATAGAGACGAACATATTTATGGCCTGATCTCTATCATTAAGTTATCGGTCGCTTCACATGGAATCCATGATTTTTGTTCCGGTTACGAATGGTCGCCGTGCGGTTGTTAATATTTTGTTGTTGACTACAGAATCCATTTCGTTTAATTCCTCCCTCTGCAACGTGTAGCTGGACGTTTTACTTTTTCGAACCTTTGCTTAACTTCCGTAACATGTTCTGCCTCCATTAAGGCCTCGCAGGCGCTCGTCGACGTGCTCATGGGTACAAGCATTTAGATTATAAAGTTGTATTATCTGCACATACTTTGTTTTTGTGAAAATTAATGTAATCACTAACCTGAATCTATTTCCAAGGTTTCATCTGTTCACGAGGGGCAATCATGCAGAAAGTATTGATTCTGGCTTATTTCAAAGTATTCAAATGAATTTATTGGTAATTTTTTTATCATTTCTCAATGAATTTATTTTATTTTTTGAATTTTCTGAAGAAATAATAAGACTTATACAACTTAAAACACGTTAGTAAGAATTCTTCGTCTTTTGTAAAGTTGAAATTTATCATTGCATTCTGATTTCAAACTGGTGCTTTGGCAACGAGCCACGTTCTTAAGAAGTTTGTTTTATATTTAAATTCCCTAATAAATTTTTACCTTCAATTCATTGAACAAATGTTTAAAATTCCGAAAATGTTAATTGTGACATTACAATCTAATTTATGTTGCATTTTGGTATGGAAGTTCTGTAATAAATTAGTGGTCTGGTGAGATGTAGTGGCCCCTTTACTGTGCCATTGCCAAACTCTCATCCATCCAAATATGAGGATTTCTATCAGAGCTCTAGGAGGGTAACCCGGCTGCTTGCTAGTGAAGAATTTGAATTGCATATATATTACATAGATCTCCCTGGTGGGTTTTCTTGACGATCCAATTTTGCGGTGACCAGATATGCCTCACAAATGTGAACTCTCTACAGGGCACTTTCACCTTGCTGAGTTCCTTTTTCAAAACAGGTTCTCTCTGCAAATTGTCAGTCAAATTTGAATCACATCATGGAAGGGGTTTATTAATACTATGATGTGTGAGTGATAAAACATCATGTTCAAACTCATCAATTACAATAATTCATAAAGCAAATCAGTCAACTAATCGTCAAATTATGCAAAGATAAACGGTTCCGAGGGTTTGGTAAATCTAACATCTCTCATGAAGATGAGGTCTCTGTAAATGAAATACATCATTTGTTCCAGTCCATGCACCCTGCAGTCATCAATTGATTGGTGGTGAGCATCCCAGGCATGCTGCTCTGCAAATGTTTCCTTCAGAAAAGTAAGTATTTTGTTCATTGATAGAGGTAGTCCATAATTTGGTTTTAAAATTAAATGAAAGTAGGTATGTTGGTAGCTGAACTTTACCCCATGTTGGTACAACTTCCTGTCCATCCACTGTTTGATTCTTGATCTAACAGGATATTTCTTGACAAGTGAAGCATTGAACTGAATCAAAAACAAACTTTAAGTATGCAATGAGAAGATCATCTTTTAAGATTAGATATATATTACATAGATATTAAGATTGCATATATATTACATAGATATTAAGATTGCATATATATTACATAGATATTAAGATTGCATTTATATTACATAGATATTAAGATTGCATATATAATTGGAGAATTTTTGAATTTGGAGATGTGCGCCTCTGAACTGTCGGTGCGGCTTCCATGTTCATTCATAACCTCACGGAGATTGACTGAAAGACCGATTTTTTCACTTCCTGTTAGCCGTCGCGGTTTGCATGACTACTGGTTGGGATCGGATGTGATCCGCGGGCCGGACCTTGTACGTGCATTAGGTTGTTTCTAAAATATATCCATTTATAAACTATATTGAGAACTAAGGACCGTAAATGGCCCCAGAGTGCCGAAACCATATTCCATGATGTACACCCAAACGTTCCTTTGGAATTCTGTTAGCTGGTATTAGGGAGTTCTTCCCTGTCTTGTTCAGCTGTCCTGCAGATTCCATCTCGACAAATATATGAACAAACTTTTGTTTGCAGATATTCATTCTGTTGTAGGACCGCACATCCCTGCAAACGAGTTGTTGCAGGAGTTGGTGCTTCCGTAAGCTGACGATAAACGGCTAGACACTAGGCAGTCATGCAGCCGGAACATTGTCGTTGTTGTAAGTAAAGGTTGTAACACACTCGCCCCTTCGTCGTCATTCGTGAACTGCCGCTACACTGTCAACAGCAACATCGACTAGTCGCGTTGCTACATTGCCATTCAGTGTGCAAATTTTATGGCTTGGAAATAGCCTCAAATTCGGTATCCGGAAGTTATGACGAATCCGATTGATCATCCTCACCAGAAGAAGAAAGTTACTGGTGGCAAAAACATTACCACTTTCAATAATCCATCTCCCATTCAAATGTCTGCTTATGAAGATCGCGTGCCCAATTAACTGAAACATATTATTATCGTTAATGAGTTCCAAAAACATATTTATTGTGTAATTTTATTATCTCTAATTAATTTTATCATTTTATTTTATAAATTTATTTAATTTTAATGTGGCAGATTTCTTATTTTTGAATATTCATTCGCATTGAGCAAGTTCTAATATATTTAATTAAAGTGATGCATATCCTTTTAGGTATAATAAACACAGGACTTCAATGTATTATTATTATTGTTATTAATATTATTATTATTATTGTTATTATTATTATTATTATTATTATTTTGATTTTTTTTTTAATCGCTATTAATCGCACTATTGCTTATTTTAATTGTAGTTAACACATTTTTGATCGCATAACCCTATTACATATATATACAATATTTTCTGAAAAACTTCAATTTTTCATCAAACATTTTTATTTATATATGTAATTTAAGGCTTATTCGGCCAGTTTCTGAGGCAACACGTCTGTTTATGTCGTCTGGAGAAAGTGGGGTACGTTCAGTGGCGCAACTAGGGGGGGGCGCAAGCCCCCCCCCCAGGCCTAATAGGAGAGACCCTGCAATTTTTCCAAATCCGATGAGTTTTTTTTGGGGGGGGGGTAAGGGGATTTAACTGGTTTGAAACTTTGAGACAGAAGATAGTCAAACTCATTAATAAATTATTAAAGATACAAAATAATACTGTAGACAGAAGATAGTCAAACTCATAATAATAATAATCTGTTCTATTTTTAATTCTTTATTAATTATAATTGGTAGTTTTGATTTAAACAGTTTCAAAAATTTTTCGCTTTCGTCCCTTGTCTAAACTTGAGCCCCCCCCAGCATTTTTCGCTGGTTATCTGATGATCAGATAATGTCGTTTTGACAACCTTGCCTTGGCTGCTCTTGATGCTTTGCAGAATGGCACAATGACTCCCGAGCTTTCGGAATTCTGCAACCTTCGTGGAAAAGACGCTGAAACTGTGCAAAGACAGCTCCAATTCACATCGACAAGTTTACGTGCTGATCAGTCTGATCCCAATGCATGTATCGAACTGCAAGATCTTTTCTGTGCCACAAGCATTCAGCCCGAGTTGCACATACTCGATGTTGCTCTTACTCAGACATTTACATCATCAGATGCAGAAAGGGCCTTTTCTAAACTTCGCCTTATTAAAAGTCATCTTGGGACGACTATGTCTGCCTGTCGTTTGCAAAGTTTATTGAGAATATCTGTGAACAAAACAACTACTGCACTTCTTCCAGTAAATAAAATGGTGAACAGATTTTCACAGACTGATCGAAAAATTATTTTGTAACTGCAAACACATCAAAATGTAATTTAGACTACAACATTTCAAAATTGTTTTAAACTGTTTTTTTTTACAGTTGCTTTAACTGGCTTGAAACTTTGAAACAGAAGATAGTCAAGCTCATTAATAAATTATTAAAGATACAAAAAAAGACTGCAGACTTATAAATAAAAATTTATAATAATAATCAGTTCTATCTTTAATTCTTTATTAATTAAAACTAGTAGTATTGATTTGAACAGTTTCAAAAATTTTTCGACTTCGTCGGGCTTTTCTAAACTTGAGCCCCCCCCAGCATTTTTCGCTGGTTGCGCCCCTGGGTACGTTTACTGTTTACTCCAGACAAACAAAATAAACGTGAGCTGCACTGTGCACTGTGATTGCTGGAAAAGCTAGGTATTTGAATGCCAGCTTAGCAACCAGTACATTAATAATAACTTGTACAATGCGATAATAACATGTTTAAATTACAAGTTATTGTAAGATTACAAATGTACGAGTTATTGCTGGCGAAGCTAAGTATTTGAATACCAGCTTGGCAACCAATACATGTGATGTACAAACAGTTTTGCCACCATTCCAACAAACAGTCAGCTTTGTCAATCTCCGGTTCATCTCAATAACGAGCTAAATCCCTCGTAGATGACACTAATCACCTTCATTCTGTCATAAGTGGTTCCTCATCCTCAGTCATTGGAATATTAGTAGAAAATCTCCTTCTTCTTTCATTGGGTTCAATAATATCTGAGAAATTTAAACTGCTCCGTTGGTTGACCGTCAGCACTAAATGGGTGTTTGTTTCGGATATGATACGTAAGAGAGGACGTTTTAAAAGAGGCTTATGTCGCAAACCACAACAGAATTTGATTCGAAACTAAAGTTGCCTCCCAAAATCGTCCTACCATTGCTGGCGGCCATCTTTTCTTCGCAAAGAAAATGGAACTAGGAGGAACAAAACCAAGACTTGAAATTTTCGATAAAAATATTTATTTGTAAAAATTTAACGCATTAATCGCAGCGTTAATTATTTTAATCGCGGGATTTCTTTAATGCGTTAATCGCCCGTTAGCGCATACATCTGCAGCCCTAATTATTATTATTACTATTTGTTTTCGTTTTCTGAACCAGGAAGTTTGCGAACAGAACCAGATATAGAACCATCAACTTGATGTTTTTTCAGGGTATTTTGACCAAAGTCGAAATCAAGACTAAGACAATTTTAGTTAGTTTCATCATTTTCTCTTTAGAATTGCATTTAATTCTAAAGGTTTGTGCAATTAATAATCAATAAACAAATAATAATCTAATCAAAAACTTCTCGGCATGAGCAAATGACGTCCCTACTTCTCGGACACCGGAACGAATTCTATTAAATTTTTCCATTATCGCGAGACACGTAGTCATAACTTCAAGCTGAAATCAGACATGCGGAAAATCGATGCTATGAAAAGTTCTCTTTTATTAATAAAGTTGTAAAAATCTGAAATTCGCTCCCCGATGAGAAAGTGGCAATCAGAAATTCACGTTTTAAATGTTAGTTGAGCGTGCTCTTTCGCTTATTTGCAAGTTGTTGACTGAATCTTAAGAAATTTGATTGATTTGATGATTTGCTCTGAGCTTTCATTTCCATCTTCTCTTGTCTTTTTTGTTTTTTCGTAGATTTATTGAACAAAATGACATCAAATACAATTACAAAGCCGCATAATTACAGATAATAATCTAATCACAAATTTTGTAAAAAAAATAAAGGATAGCCAGAAGAGATGTACTTCCTCTGATGTTCAAGTGAAATAATTCAAAGACGAATATCACAAAAAAAGGAACACTCATAAATACAAAAAAATAGGCAACAGTTCAACTGCAAGAAACGGGCGCACTTCAGAAAATCCACGAAATCGGACGATTTTGCTTATTTAAAATATATGGTTTGTAAGTATATGTGAATCTTGATTCAGGTGACCGGTGTGACCATAAAGCGGTGTGTGGAGACTAGATGGAATAATCGAGCAGACGCTGTAAATGTTGTCGTGAAGAAATGATCGAAAATCATCAATGCCCTGGAACAGCTCACGGAAGAAGGAAAAATTGCAACCACAAAATCAGATGCATTTTTAATTTTCGACTCAATACCGTCGATTTAGTTTCTGAATCTTTGGAAATCTGTTCTTCCAGAAATCAATGATGCCCAGAAGTACCTTTAAGCAAAAATGATGTCAAGCTCCCAGCGTTGATGGGAAACCTTCTTCAGAACAGAGAAAAGATGGTGGATAGTGCAATAGACGAATCCAAAAGCTCTGCTTTGAAATGGGTATAAGCCTGGAGCGTCGAATCCGAAAAAGAAACGAATGGATGGTGAAGGATTGACTGACGCAGCACTGAATTTGATGCTGAGTTGAGGCGGGAAATACTGTGTCGTCGTAAGGTTGACTGGGGAATTACTTGGCAGATTTCAACAGATTCATGACCCTGCAAACAAATACGCCTTTCTCAAACCGTCAAACCTGTTTGTTGATAATTATGATTGCCAGCATGGCGTAAGTTGATGAAGACATAAGTGAAAGAAGAGTTCTGGAATGGAAAAGATTGAAGTATTTTATGGAAGCTTCGGGATTATGCTCCTAATATTGTGATCCTGCTACGTATCTTCATAACCCAGGCTATTAGTGTTGCTAGCTCTGAGCGCTCATTCTCCATACTTAAGTTAATAAAAAACTACCTTCTATCATCGATGAGCCAGACAAGGCTTACAGACTTGGCAGTCCTCTCTAGAGACGGAACTTACCGGACTGAATTTTGAGACTGTTATAAAAAAACTTTGCGGAAAGAAAAGCGCGGGATGTTTAATTTGATTGTAATTCCATAAAAATAAATATTTGAGAGCTTTTCAATATTTTGACATATTGACATGTAGTTTCTGTCACACGAATTCTTTTTCAATTTAAATCGGATATTCAACATCTAAAAATAAAATTTCAAAATAACATTTTTAACGGTCAGGAGGGGGGCAGCAAGTCACTGAGTACAATCAAATTTCATTTCAACATTTCAGATATCAGACAATTTTCTTATTAAACCCTCTTAATGTCTTCCGCGATGACTTATTTTCATAAATTTTGATTTTAACGATTTTAGGATAGAGCAAACACGAATTATTAGAAAAATAATTATTAAGGTGTTAATATCTGGACAGATAAGTTTGATAGCGATGCTATAAAAGGGAACATTTTAAACAGGCCAGCATAATCAAGAAAAAATTTTTCGCACTAAAAAAATGTTGAAATTGAAAATTAAATTATTGGCCGAATCTGCATTCGCGTGCAACTGCTGCTTTATTAGCCTCCGTGGAACAGAATAAAAACCGCAACCATCTCACCAAACAAAGAATTGGTAACAATCACGATTTGTTTCCCTGCCTCATTAAAGAATTTCCCCAACAAAATGTTTTAAATCTCAGTAGACATCTAAAGAGATATTATATAGGTCACATGAAGCTTTTTTCTTTTGGATGAGCGGCTCAGCGAGAAAACGAAATTTGTTTATATCTTATGTGCTTTGTCGGTAGTGGTAAATCATCGTAGAGATCATTCTAATAATTTGAAACTTATGCAATCCATTTACACATGCGAGTTTGACTAATTGCAACATTAACTCGCACATCCGCAGTTTGTTTACTCCACCAGGATATTTACTTTTAAATGTCTGAAGCTAGGCTGCATTTGCTTTGTGGGTCAGGAACACCTCAGCTCATCGGTAAAGGTGGTTTCAGCTATTTTAAAATTCTGAAAGTAAATATTTTTATTATTTACTGATGATTTACTATTAAATAAATACATACATAAAAAATAAATAAATAATGATTATTTCTTTTAGTGACTGTAATTGGTGAGTAACAAATAAGTTCCGTGAGCAACACTTAGCATCCTGAACGGTTCAGGGCATATCCTTGTGCCATTAAATAGGGAAGTTAAATGTCGCTCATAACTTATTCATCCTAACAAAAATCTATTAACATAGGGTAAACATATTAACAATGTTTAATTATATTTAAGCTTCCATGCCTTTGCCCATGACCACAGTTGATATTTTAACTATATATTACCCACGAAGTTCACCAAAAACAAATTCGTATTAGCGATTTCTTCCTAATGTTTAATAATTTTGAAATAATTGATCGCCCTATTTGTTCACAAGAGCCTTGCAGTCGATTTTAAGTAAATTTCATCCTACCTAATTAGCTCTTCTAAAAATGAGAAAATTACTGGTTAGCTTAATTTGCAAAATGCCAATGCTCTTAACTCAAAAATTATGATTATATGCCGCAAAAGAAAACAAATAAAACAAATAAGATAATATAACAGTTAATATTTACTCAAAAACAGGAATTAATATGTTATTTAAACTTGCATCCGTAACAGGATGCATTTGAGACCAGATTTGGACCAATGAGAGGGCCGGATTCAAACTATGACCTTATATGGTAAAACGGTCCTCTTGTTCCGGGTTAGAATCAATATTAATAGCTCTCGCGACGTCCACCAACCGTGTTCGGAAGCCTCTTGAGCTGTAGAAGTTTCTATCTGCTGTTAGTTGTAGCTTGTTTTTGTTGTGTCTTGTTTTTGTTCATACGTCATTTCAATATATACACGAGTTAGGCGTCTGTTCGAAATTTGGCGCGGCATTGTTAGAAGCGTTTGAGTAGCCTATTGAAAATTTCGCTTAAAATTACAGGTTTTCTCTCATCCCAAAGCCGCTAAAATGTGTGAGGACGACGTTGCTGCACTTGTTGTCGACAATGGTTCCGGTATGTGCAAGGCCGGGTTTGCTGGTGATGATGCCCCCAGAGCCGTGTTCCCCTCCATCGTGGGAAGACCGAGACATCAGGTATTCTAATTGCCTCGCATTACTTTTATTGTATTTGTATTTGCGTTTTATGTATCCGAATAGGCTATGGAGGCAATTTTTAATCAATCTCGCATTTACGTAGTTCATGGAGGGCGCACCTCGGGTTGCTAATTAATCTGCGCGCATGTTTAGTAGCATCTTCAGTGTATGGCACAGTCTAAAGAATTTTGCTTCTAACAGGGTGTCATGGTTGGAATGGGTCAAAAGGACAGCTACGTTGGAGATGAGGCTCAGAGCAAAAGAGGTATTCTGACCCTGAAGTACCCTATTGAGCATGGAATTGTCACTAACTGGGATGACATGGAGAAGATTTGGCACCACACCTTCTACAATGAGCTCCGTGTGGCTCCTGAAGAGCACCCTGTCCTTCTTACTGAAGCTCCTCTTAACCCTAAAGCCAACAGGGAAAAGATGACTCAAATCATGTTTGAGACCTTCAACTCTCCGGCTATGTATGTTGCTATCCAGGCAGTCTTGTCCCTCTATGCTTCGGGTCGTACCACCGGTATTGTACTTGATTCAGGAGATGGTGTTACCCATACCGTGCCTATCTATGAGGGTTATGCATTGCCCCATGCCATCCTTCGTCTGGATCTAGCTGGAAGAGATTTGACTGACTACCTGATGAAGATCTTGACCGAGAGGGGTTACAGCTTCACCACCACAGCAGAAAGAGAAATTGTTCGTGACATCAAAGAAAAGCTGTGTTATGTGGCTCTTGACTTTGAACAGGAGATGGCCACTGCAGCAGCCTCATCTTCTTTGGAGAAGAGTTACGAGCTTCCGGACGGTCAAGTCATCACAATTGGAAATGAAAGATTCAGGTGCCCTGAAGCCCTTTTCCAGCCTAGCTTTTTGGGTATGGAGTCCTGTGGCATCCACGAAACAACATACAACAGCATCATGAAGTGTGACGTCGATATTAGAAAGGACCTTTACGCCAACACTGTCCTTTCTGGAGGTACCACGATGTTCCCTGGCATCGCTGACAGGATGCAGAAGGAAATAACAGCATTGGCTCCTGCCACCATGAAGATCAAGATCATTGCTCCACCTGAGCGCAAGTATTCTGTCTGGATCGGAGGTTCCATCCTGGCGTCTCTCTCCACCTTCCAGCAGATGTGGATCAGCAAGCAGGAATATGATGAGTCTGGTCCTTCCATTGTCCACAGAAAGTGCTTCTAAGGTCTGATCGTCATCACAACATTCGGAACATTGTTCCCAGAAGCCCAAAGTGCATTAACTTTAAATAACTTCTTAAAATTGTCTTGCTAAAGAGAATAAAACTGCTGTGCTTTTGTGGCATGAAATGTTTATTCGTGACTCATTAAACTCGGCATTAAATATAAGAACAACAATAATAAGTGTTAAGTTAAGTGCTTGATTCGCACGGCACAAAAACTGGTGCGTGGTCCCCTCCGAGCGAATGAGAGCATACAGGATTCAATGCGAGGTCCGATCATACCATAAAAGCAAAACAAAAGCGGAACTATCTTATCAGTATGGCGTGAACCTCTGGCAGTCGTTGCTGTAAATGGTCTGCAAAAAAACGCTGTGAGATTATCTGGCTGAGTGGGCAACTTTCATACAAGAGTTTTACAAGTTTTACCCCAAGTAATTGGAATGGAAGCGCATTTCTCTCCACTGTTGATCCGAGCGCCAACATCTGCTGTTCGGTGATCTGACTGCTTTCCAATCTGTTCTGGAAGCTGTTGTAACAAAGTTCAATGTCAGGGTGAGGTGATCTAAGGTAGATTTTTTTACAATTTACTTTTCTGGTTTGAGATAGGATTGCAACGGGGTGGCTGTGGGGACTATGGGTCTCTCCAACTGCGGATATTGAATGGTCTGCAATTTTCAACAAAATGAGTCACAAGTTCAAGGGGTGCTTTGGCGCATTTCGATTCTTTAAGAATCACATTTAATGTTAAAAATTCTGCTCAACCTGAAGTACTGTCTTGCTTGGAGTGCTGATGATGGCATTGTCAAACTGTATACTACTGCGAAATTAACCACACAGACTGAAGTTATCGATAAAAGTCAATATTCACAAAAGGAAGAATCGCAAATAACAAAATTGAAATAACCGGTGAAGGGGAATTGTTGTAATTCCTGAATAGTTTGAAGCACCAGCTTTGTGAACTGCATCAACCAGTAGGTTTTGATTATTTATCTTTGAATGCAGCAACAACATTCTTTCAGCCAAAGTGCTTTTAGAACCTAAGAAAAGCCAATTTTTAGGCAAAATAACCATGTAATCATATCAAAAAGCCACCTAGAATAATGTCAGTACAAAGTCGTGATAGACATTTTTTACATAAAAGTTAGGGAAAAAATCAGTGATTTTTGGCAAGGAAAGGTTGAACAAATACCACCATATTTTATGTGATGGTATTTCAAATAACCTTTCAGCTTGTACCACTGAAGGCTGTATTCATGTTCAATGTGTGACCTTAACAAATTTTACAACTAACTTGTGTTAATAGGACTTTTCTTGCTCAGTATTTTTGCCGTGGCATTGTTAACCTTGAAATAAGTTTTGGGTATTAATAAATTCTGAATAATTTTTTTATTTAGGAAATGAGACAAATGATATGGCGTGCTGCAGATTTGAGCGATTGTATGAATTCATGCTTCTGAAGCAGAAGAGATTAAGTAGAACATTTTCGAACCTCAATTTTACGACCCTCAACAATAGCTCCATTAAGTTTCAGTCGAGCCATTTCCGCATCACAAGCATTGGCAAATGTAACAAAACCAAAACCCTAAAAATCAGTTTTGAAAAAAATGAGAAATTATGAATAATAAGAGTTTTTCTAAACTTTAAGAACAGGAAATATTCATCATTATCCCAGCACTAAATGTACTTTAAAAAATTCAAACATTCAAATTATAATTTTTGTCCTTTATCTTCATTCTCTCAAAAAGTTTTTAAACAATATTCCAAATTGCTTAAACACTATAGACTATATTACTTCATCTTAATGGACAATCTATATAATTAACTATTCATTGTACTAAGTTGAATGCATGCAGCAAAATAAAAAATCAATTTCCATGCATTGCTGGCATGCAACAATGAATCAAGATAATGAAATACCATCCAATTGGACACGTGCCAAGAGAAATAGATTGCCACGCAAGCAATGACATTTAATATTTATAAATGTTGACAAATGCATTCTAACATTCTCAGTTTATTAATTGTACATAAAAATAATATACTCTTGTCACATTAAAAAAAGGATGAAATTACAAGAGTGATGTGAAGAAATGCTAAGAATTAAAATTGAAAAGAAATAGTCTTGAGGCCTTTCTCACAAAGAGAAATAATATTCTAAATATATGTGAAAAATTATCTGGAGTTAAATGTCAGATGATTAGTGGTTCATTAGAAACGATGTTGTTATGCAATCAGAAAACAATAAAGGACATGAACATGCTTTTAGTTACTTTTCATTTTACCTTTTACTTTCCATCTGATTATGATGTAAAATTTAAAATTAAGCAACATGTAATCATTAAAAAATCTTTAACTACAACTCACTTTTGATCCCCTTTCATTGAAAATTATTTCTACATCTAAAATTGGCCCAAAATCCTAAATGCAGATTTATTAGTCAATAATTAATTAATTAAATAAGAAAAAACATATCAAATGATCAAACCTGTTTTATTCTTTTATAAACATCTGAATTATTATATACTTAACCATTTATGTTAGAAATCAGGGCCCAAAAACAAGCACTGAATTGTAACCTTCATATTAAATTTATAGTTTTACCTTCAAAAGATTTCTTAGCTCAGGCTCTCGAAATCTGAAAGGGATGTTTGAAATGTGAAGCCTTTTCTGTACTTGTTCTTGTGGCTTCAAATTCTATAAAATTAGTGTTTATAAACAGTACAAGAAACTATTTATGTCATTTAGTGAAATAGAGAGCAAACAATCATAAAAATTATATGAAGAACATGTTGTCCAATTAAAGAAAGGTGACATCATACAAAGCTTAAACACATTTTCAATTTTCATTTACATGTATTAATGTAATCCATAATTAGATTTATGGTATGATTTTATAATAAGACTTAAAAATTTGAAAAATCAAATGTTTCACCAAGATTGGAGTTGCCATAGGAGAAACGACATGATTTGTTTGAGTGAGAACATTCGGTTTGCTCCTTAGTGATGCCAAAACAAGCTGATCAGAACATTGTGGTAAATAATCAAACTGTGGCAGGATTTGTGGTAGAGTTGCCACAGAGTTCTGGGGAGCAAGATGCACTTGCTTTTGCAAAATAGTCTTGAAAAATAATAAATTCACAATAAAGTTCAACCATTTATAACTAAGATCTGAAAACAGTCATAATCTTCTAAAAGGATGCATATGTAATCGGTTTGAATAATTATGAGCAATCTTCGCATCAAATAAATTTGAATGAGAATAAGAGTGCTTGCAAAAACTTCAAATATTCGATTGCCAAAAACCTGCTCAGATGTGTTTGTTACAGCATCATTTTGGTAATTTCTATATATTTTTTGACCAAGCTCAAATATTGGATACATCGCTAAAAAAATTCAACCAAAATAAATTTTTGACGGACTAAATAAAATTCATTTTGCAACAAAGTTGGTATGCATCAACTGTGAATTACTAAACAAGAGCAGACGATTTATGCCCACGGCATCAAAAAACACTAATAAAATTTTAATTTATTACAAATCTTAAAAAACGATAATATTTCGCCAAATAGCCCTCGAAAAATTGCAAAAATTACAAGTAATTAATGGATGAAAAAGGACGAAATTAACTAACAAGTTTTGGATCCAACAAAACCGTTCTTCCATCGAAATGTCCCAACAAATTCGAGGGTTGAAGCAACATTTCGAAATCTAAACCGAGTCCAAACAACATTCGAACAAGCGTAATACCAATCCCTTCTCCTGGGTGGTCTAGAACAAACTAATGGCGCGCGAAATTTAAATTTCAGAGAGTTGACTAAATTGAGCCCTTGGGCGCCGGTGATCGCTATGAAATTAAAAATGCAATTTGATTTCATTAAATTAAATTTTAAGTTGACTGTTAGACATTGCAAATTAATTTGATTATTCACTTCTCGCGCGCTGTTATAAAATGAACCGTTCATACACCGCTAACTTCGAAAGCAAATGAAAGCAAATCCAAATCGATCAATTGTCCCTTTCTCGGCTCACGAGCAGCACAGCAGTTGACTGGGCTTCGCTTGTGCTTAGAAACCATTGTCTGATGGAAGCATGCGTCACGCTTCATTGGACCTGGATTTCGAGTTTGGATTTCAGCTGATTTGTTAAAATGAAAAACATGGAAATTAAACATTTTGTTAGCTTAAAAATTAATTAAAATTTATGCTTACGTTCATGCCAACTAAATGGAAATATATCTGCGATTGTGCGTAGTTTAAATGCTTAATAAAATGCTTATTCTGAGAATGTTCGTAGACATTAAAATATTCTCATTTCTTTGGATGCCGTTCACAATATAATGACAAATTGATTGATGTTCATAGAGTTCTATTTTAAGATTGTACAGATCGCCAATTATTTCTGTCCTGGCTGTGAATGACGCGAGTTCCAATGATCGGAATCTTGTTCAGCATAAGAAATACATAAATATATATTATTATACTGTTAAAATAACATTAATAACATTTTATGTTATTATATAAAATCGCAATAAAAAGGAATCTACTCAAATAATCACAATTATTATATTATTACAATAACTGTTATTATAGTTAATATATTTGATATACTTAATTTCTTCAGAAAGATTTATATTATTTTAAATGAAGTTACATGATACTAAACGTATCGAATATTTGATATAATAATTTGTTAAATGAACATAATATAGACTGATAATTTTTTAATGTTTAGATTTTTAACGGTTAACTAAGGTGTTTAATAATTTTCACGTCGTTTGACATTCCTTTCATAAGTTGTCCTCAGCTGTCAACAAGAAAATTGCGCAACAATAAGTAACGTAAACTTTCATTTAGGAAATGTTCATTGAGAGGAATCGTCGACCTGTTTAAATGTCAGAATTTATTATAATGTCATTAATTATAATATTAAAATTTATTATAATTTCACATTGATGTCGTAACTTTAAAGTATCACTTGTTCGTTCGCTAGTTGATGTTTTAAATCACTCGCTAGATAGAGCTGTTATTCTCAATTAAGACAATTAGTTTTGAAAATAAATTGAAATTGATTTGGAGCTCTAACTAACCAACCCACTTTTTCAATATTTTAATTGACTATCGGACACAATGCTATTAAAAAATTAATTAAACAATCACCGTGACATTGAGGTACAAATTACGAAACACAACAACAGCAATGAGGACGACAATAATAATTAACGTGGACATAATCATTGTCCTGGTGTGATTGGGTGTTATAAATAAACAGAGGAAGTCAGCGGAAGTCTCGTGTTTGCCTGATCAAGAAAAATATTTGCTCTCATGTAGAGAATGAGACGTCCATCATTAGATATTCGCTTGTCTCTCTCGAAGAATCTTTCAAATGATTGGTGATAAAGTGAAATTACAGCCTTCTCTTGTTCGGACAAGCCCAAGGACCGAAAATTGCAGGTTGCAATGGTCTGTATAATTTAGCTCATGAATCAAACTGCGTGTCATTATAGAGCCCTCACTTCAACTACGAGATGATGGATGGATCCTGCACACTCCAACTCGGCATTCAAATGCGACCACAAACAGCATTCGTCCTGTCATCGAAAGGAGATCTCCCAGTCGATAGCGGGGCAATACGTTTCAATTTCGGCTTGTTTGAAAGCCGATAATGAACTCTTTACGGAGGAGATTTGGCAGACGTCCTGCGTGGGGCAGACAGCCTCATATCGGGAGACTAAACAAGGCTGCCTTTGTACTCGAGATAATATTTTAAATAAACAGAGACTCCGAGGCAAAAAAAAATAGTCTGGCATTTTGAAAATTTGTTTGGAAATATTTTAGGCGGGATAAATGTGTGCCAAATTAACTTTGGCCGCTGCTTCTTTTCATACCAGGTTCTAAAACTGTGAGGATGGGTGGACAGAAAGATGGGTAGAAGCATGGAAAGAATGGGAAAAGAGATAACGACAATAAAAGTGAAGACTGGAGCCTCTCAAGCGTTTAGTTTCTTGGTGGAAGTCTCTTTACACAACGTAAGAACACAACAACAACAATACAAGAACCTAAACAGCATGAGTACACAAACACAATTTAAACTTTGAGGTTTATTTAAGATTTTTAGCTTCAAAAGTGGGTTAAAAGCTTGAAGTTGACTAACACATAATAATAATAATAATAATGATGATTATGATGATGATGACGGTGACGATGACGAGGACGATGAC